>OZ059827.1:50621793-51221793 GCA_964057195.1 Orthosia cruda
CGTACCGTGCTAAGATGCTGTCTCTGTTTCAGGACCTTGAACCAACTGTAAACGTCTCAGCCCAACGATTGTCGGATCAGGTGCGGGTCATCCAGCGTAATCACAGGTTGGACGACGCCGCACTTGATAGGCTGCGCTCAGAAGTGCTGAACAACCAAATCGTCTCAACCCCGACACAGACCGCGACACCGCCAGCCACTATTGTGATCCCGCCGCGGTCCAATCATGTTACCGAAGAGGCAGATGATAGGGTTGTTACAGTAAGTAGCCAGTGCAATGAAAGATTGAGGAGCGCACTGGAGGATGCGCTTCGCGAGTATAGGTCAACACCGACTGAACTTAGACCCCGATTGCCACGCTTGCCTATGCACAAGAAGAATAGGGCGCTGGTGTGTGCCTTGGACTCGCTGCTTAAGAATATCTTTGAAAGCAGCGAGAACCTCGTTGATACGCACTCAATCCTGTATTGCGGGGCTGTTGCGGCATGTCGTTTGGCCAATGTTAAGTTCCCAAACGATGGGGCCAGGGTACTCATCGGCAAACTATGCTGTTTCAGGGAGGGCAATACACGACCACGCGTGATGCGCTTCGTGAGGCGGGCGTTTTCGGGCACTGGAATCAGTCCTCGAGAATACATGTCCCGTGTCACGGAGCGCATCGACTTCCTGAAGCAGAAAGTTTGTGCATGGGCCAGCCGTATTCGGCGGTATAAGCGGCGGGTTGACCGGTACTCGCAGAATCGCATGTTCCAGAGTGATGAGAGGTGGGTATACAGAACTTGGGAGCGACCTGAGCACAGTGTGACTGACGTGTGCCGCCCGGATGATGTCGCCACGAGTACATTCTGGCGAAGCATCTGGTCGGTGCCCGTCTGTCACACTGAGGGTGGCTGGATGCGTGATGTCGAGCGCGTGTGTGATGCTATACCAGAAATGGAAAAAGTAATCATCAGTCCACCTGATGTAGCCAAAGCAGTTCGTCCGCTACCGAATTGGAAGTCTCCGGGACCGGACGGACTGCACAACTTTTGGCTAAAATGGTATAGCAGCTCACACGCGTTACTGGCATCTCAATTCCAGTCATGTTTAGAGACTGGGTCGCTGCCGCAGTTTTTAACAACAGGCGTTACCCACCTGCTCCATAAGACAGGTAGTACCGCGGAACCCAAGAATTATAGACCAATTACTTGCCTATCGACGGTTTATAAACTTCTTACATCCATCCTGAGAGCAAAAATTGATAAACACATTGAAGCTAACTCAATAATGTCTACCTCTCAGAATGGATGTAGGAATGGGTCCCGCGGCACTAAGGAGCTACTCCTCATTGACATGGCCATAAGCCAGCAGGTTCGTCGATCCCGCAAGGATCTGTCGACATGCTGGATAGACTACAAGAAGGCCTACGACTCTGTGCCACATACATGGCTCATGAGGGTGCTGGAGTTATACAAAATAGATGCAACTCTATGCACCTTCCTTCAGTCATGTATGGGGCAATGGAAGACAGTCCTTCGATATCCAGGATGTCGACCGATTCAGGGGGATGATGAGCCTGTATGGATTAAGCGGGGGATATTCCAGGGCGACAGTTTGAGTCCACTTTGGTTCTGCTTAGCCCTGAATCCTCTAAGTACACTGCTGGAGGATTCAGGACTAGGCTATCGGTTGAGAAGAGGTGGTCAGGTCATATCTCACCTCCTTTACATGGATGATCTGAAACTCTTTACCCCCAACAAATTCCAACTGACGGAGCTACTGAAGGTAACTGAAACCTTCAGTAACTCCATCAGGATGGAATTTGGTGTGGACAAATGTGCAGTCATGCATGTAAAGCAAGGGGAGATTATGGAATCCGAGGGAATTCAACTCTCTGATTCCATACACCTCAGACACCTCTCCTCGACCGAAACTTACAAGTATTTGGGTATGTCGGAAGCGTTGGGCATCAACAGTTCTGACATGAAGCAACTGCTGAAGGAGCGGTTCTTTGGCCGCCTGAAAAAGGTATTAAATAGCCTTTTGTCAGGCGGAAATAAGGTGCGCGCCTTCAACAGTTGGGTCATGCCGGTTTTGATGTACTCTTTCGGCATACTCAAATGGACTCAGACCGAGCTTGACGCCCTCGATAGGAGGGTCCGGACACTGCTGACCGCAAACCGGATGCATCACCCACGATCATCAGTGATGAGACTGTACATCCCGCGGAAGTGTGGGGGTCGAGGCTTTTTAAACGCCAAGACTCTTCACAACCGCGAGGTGTGCAGCCTCAGAGAATATTTTTTTAAATCTGAAGTGGGTATGCACAGGGATGTGGTCGCAGTGGACAAGGGACTCACCCCGTTGTCCATGGCTAAAGAGAACTGGCGCAAGCCTGTAATACTAACTACTGATGAACGCAAAGAAGTATGGCAAGGCAAGGAGCTACACGGGCGCTTCTATCGGGCTCTACATGGGACCGATATAGATTTCCCAGCGTCCGTATCCTGGCTACGTTTCGGCGACCTTTTTGGGGAAACTGAAGGTTTTGTCTGTGCAATTATGGACGAAGTTATCCTGACGAATAACTACCGGAGACATATAATGAAGGACGGCACGGTTGACATATGTCGGGCATGCCACCGTCCGGGTGAATCCATCAGACATATTATCTCTGGTTGTTCTCGTCTCGCTAACGGCAAGTACTTGCACAGGCATAATCAAGTGGCCAGGATTATTCACCAGCAACTTGCTTTGAAGTACAATCTAGTGGAATCGGAGGTACCGTATTACAAGTATGTGCCCGACCCAGTTCTCGAAAATGACCATGTCACGTTGTACTGGGATCGGTCTATCATCACTGATAGGACTATTGTTGCTAATAAGCCAGATATAGTGGTGATAGACCGATTAGCGCGCCGCACAATGATAATCGATGTCACCATTCCGCATGACGAGAACCTCGTGAAAGCTGAGAAAGAGAAACAAATCAAGTATCTCGACTTAGCACACGAGGTTGTCGACATGTGGAATGTGGACTCGGCGATCATTGTGCCGATTGTCATTACGGCCAACGGCCTGATGGCCAAGAGCCTCGACGACCATCTGTCGAGGCTGTCACTGCACGGTTGGATCAAGGGCCTGATACAGAAGGCAGTACTCCTCGATACGGCTCGCATTGTGAGGAGGTTCCTGTCTCTGGAGCCCTAACCACCGGTAGCTTGGACCCTGCTCCCGACACCGGTGGACAACCATTTTTGTTATATTTTTAAATGTTTTTTTTTAATGATTTGTTTTTTATAAAGAAATATTTAAAAATGTAAGTATAAAGTGTGTACAAAGCTAAATAAACGGAATAATAATAATAAATACCTATTATATTTTATTACTAAGATCATTTTGTTTCCAAGTTCTTTCCTACGCGTTTTTCCCCTTACCAGTCTGTCCTCGTCTGTTTCGTAGTCAAATACATATTTTTTTAAATTGTTTAAAAGCACAACTACGTAAAGGCTAGGTACTGTGAGAATACCAAGTTCTTTAAAATATGGACGACAGGTATCTCGTTGAGAAATGCGGACCATGGTTCGGAACACCCATTGTCATTTCAGACCCTAGTGAGTTTACGCCGTTTACATGAACTTTAACTTGTCTGGCTTTTAAATATGATCTAAGTAACTCAAGAGCTGTATGTCTAATTCCATAGTGTTTATAGCTTCGCCAATAGTGTCTCGACTTGTAGCACAAGACGCTATTGGAATCTTTTGCCACCTCTACTATGTAATTCTACCAACACTATGGAATTACAATTGTAATACGAGACATAAAGATAAGTTAGATCAACCATCTTAAAGACTAGCTAAAGTACACTCATCTTTCATGGGGTACTGTGCTAAATTCTATAACAAAATACCTTGTGATATATTAAAACCAAATGCATCCATCGCATCCTACCTATTGATATTTTTAAACTTCCGAATGTATTTATCAAACATTATACTTTTTATTTTACTTTACATTATACTTTTTTTAGTTCCGTATGGTGCCGGAGTTCCGTATGGTGCCGGACGTAAAGAATTTCACCATCCCATGTCTTCCCGTGGGTGTCGTAAGAGGCGACTAAGGGACAAACCAGAGAATGGGCAGCAGCGTTCTCTGTGCTTCCATAACAACCATACTGCGATCGCCAACCCGCCTGCCAAGCGTGGCGATTATGGCAAAACCCCCCCAATGAATAGCACAAATAAAAAATGGCCCCTGGTACCCGGCAGCTTGCCTACCCTCGACTACGGTAGCGGTCGAGGCTACGGCATGGCAAGGGGTGCTAAGAATCTCCGGACGAGATCCGGCTACCCCAACAATCACCGACGACTGGACCTGGCAACGTACAACACGCGCACACTTCGGACCGACGAGAAGGTCACCGAACTCGAGGAGGAACTGAGCAGGTTGCGATGGAGTATTATAGGGTTATCTGAAGTCCGAAGAGAGGGGGAGGACTCGATAATCCTCAAATCCGGTAACCTGCTCTATTTCCGAGAAGGTGACCGGCAGTCCCAGGGTGGTGTCGGGTTTATCGTCCACAAGTCCCTTGTGAACAACGTGGTGAAGATCGAGAGTGTGTCGACCAGGGTGGCGTACCTTATACTCAGAATATCCTCAAGATATTCGCTGAAGGTCATACAGGTCTACGCCCCAACCTCGGCACACCCCGACGATGAGGTAGAGACCATGTATGAGGATATCTCCAGAGCCATGCATGGTTTCAAAACTCACTTCACCGTTGTCATGGGGGACTTCAACGCGAAATTGGGCAAACGAGACGAGGATGAGCTGCAAGTGGGGCAATTTGGAGTTGGACAACGGAACCACCGGGGTCACCTACTGGCCAGTTTTATGGAGAAGGAGGGCCTCTATATGATGAACTCCTTCTTCAAAAAGCGTGAACACAGGAAGTGGACCTGGCAGAGCCCTGATAGTGCAACAAAAAATGAGATCGACTTCATCATGTCAACCAAGAAGCAAATGTTCAATGATGTCTCTGTGATCAATTCGGTAAAAACCGGGAGCGATCACCGCATGGTAAGAGGCACATTGAACATTAATATTAAGCTTGAAAGGTCTCGACTGATGAAGTCCACGCTCCGTCCAGCACAGATCCAAGTCCAAAACCCTGAGAGCTTTCAGCTTGAACTCCAGAATCGTTTCGAGTGCCTAGGGAGCTCCGTGGATGAATATAGCAACGGGTTCGTGGAAGCTGTCCATACGGTCGGGTCTAAGTTTTTCAAGACCCGTCGTACAGATAGAAACAAAAAGCTCTCTGATCACACCCTCAAGCTTATGAAGGAGAGGCGTGAGATGATCCTGCAGTCTTCAGATGAGGCGTGCAAATACCGGCAGCTCAATAGACAGATCTCTAAATCCTTGAAAAGAGACCTCCGCCGCTTCAATACCGAGCGTATTAAAGACGCTATCGAGCGCAATAAAGGCTCCAAGGTGTTCTCAAGGGATCTGGCTATTGGGCAGAGCCAACTCACGAAACTGAAGACCGACGATGGCAGGATCGTATCCGCTAAACCGGAGCTTCTCAGGGAGATCGAGACATTCTATGGGCAGTTGTACACTTCGATCAGCAAGCCCGTTGCGAGTCTAGCAAACGACCCAAGAGCTAGATTGACCCGACACTATACCGAAGATATCCCGGACGTCAGCCTGTACGAGATTAGGATGGCTCTGAAACAGCTCAAAAACAACAAGGCGCCGGGTGATGACGGAATTACGGCCGAACTCCTGAAGGCGGGTGGAAAACCGGTCCTGAGGGCCCTTCAGAAGCTGTTTGATTCCGTCATACTCGAGGGCAAAACGCCACAGGCATGGTGCAGGGGTGTGGTGGTACTCTTCTTCAAGAAGGGCGACAATGCCCGGTTGAAGAACTATAGGCCCATCTCACTTCTTAGCCATGTCTACAAGTTGTTTTCAAGAGTCATCACGAATCGTCTCGCGCGCAGGTTTGACGATTTCCAGCCCCCCGAACAAGCCGGATTCCGAAAAGGCTTTAGCACCGTAGACCACATACATACGCTGCGGCAGGTTATACAGAAGACCGAAGAGTATAACCTGCCTCTCTGTTTAGCGTTTGTGGACTACGAGAAAGCCTTCGATTCGATAGAGACTTGGGCTGTACTGCAGTCTCTCCAACGGTGCCAGATCGACTACCGGTACATTGAGGTGTTGAAGTGTTTGTACAAAAACGCCACCATGTCTGTCCGTCTTCAGGATCAGACCTCGAAACCAATCCTTCTCCAGCGCGGCGTGAGACAGGGAGACGTCATTTCTCCGAAACTGTTCACTGCTGCGCTGGAGGATGTCTTCAAGGTTCTGGACTGGAGGGGGCTGGGCATCAACGTTAATGGCGAGTACATTACTCACCTTCGGTTTGCCGACGACATAGTGGTCATGGCTGAGACCATGGAGAGCCTCAGTAAAATGCTCGATGACCTCAGTAGAGCTTCCGAAAGAGTGGGTCTTAAAATGAACATGGACAAAACCAAGATCATGGTGAATGCCCATGTAACACCCACTCCTATCAAGGTCGGAGACTCTACTCTCGAAGTTGTAGACGATTATGTCTACCTGGGACAAACGGTCCAGTTGGGTAGGTCCAATTTCGAGAAAGAGGTCCACCGTCGAATCCGACTCGGCTGGGCGGCGTTCGGGTAGTTGCGTGGTATCTTCTCGTCCAATTTACCGCAGTGTCTCAAGACAAAAGTCTATGACCAGTGTGTGTTGCCAGTGATCACCTATGGGACCGAGACGTGGTCGCTCACAATGGGCCTTATCAGAAAGCTCAAAGTCACCCAAAGGGCAATGGAGAGGGCTATGCTCGGAATTTCCTTGCGTGATCACGTCAGGAATGATGATATCCGCAGGAGAACCAAAGTTACCGACATAGCCCGAAGAATTGCCAAACTTAAGTGGCAGTGGGCAGGGCACATTGCTCGCAGAACGGATGGCCGATGGGGCCGAAAGGTTCTGGAATGGCGACCGCGAACCGGAAGACGATACGTTGGAAAGCCTCCCACTAGGTGGACTGATGACCTGGTTAAGGTTGCGGGAAGGCGCTGGATGCGAGACGCACGGGATCGGTCAATGTGGCGACGCCTGGGGGAGGCCTATGTCCAGCAGTGGACGTCTTTCGGCTGAAATGATGATGATGAATGATGATACTTTTTAAAGATTTCCAAAAACTCACAACACAAATATAACATTTTATAAAACGTTAGGCCGAAGCAAGATTCGAACCTGGATCCTGAGTTATACTCAGGAGTCAAATTACTATACCACCGCGCCATTCTGACAGTTATCGTAGTGGTGAAATTCATCGCTATGTTTATAAATCATCCATCAAATTATTCATTTTGACCGTGACGTTTGTAAAATATTATAAAAATTGATTATGAATATGAGGGTAACCTTATAAATTTGTTTCCAATACTAGCAAAACACTAATATATGTATTCTTTTCGCCTGGTTTATTTACACTTATTTATATAAGTTTCTCTGTGATTTATTTATACTATTTCATAACATATTTCTTTTGACAGCCGACCATAGATTTCCTTATTTTTCCATAGGTATTTAAGGTCCTTTCTAAGAAATTTAATATTCGTCCGCACGCTCTGTCATTTGTCTATGGTTTTAACAATTGAGCATCGCGGACTTTGTACAAAGGTCTACCTACATTTAATATGTTTTATTTATGGATTTGTATTAAACTTACACATAATTAAAATATACATACTTTGACCTACCTTCTGTGTTTGTTCTATTTTGTTTTTATTTATATATTATTTAAGTATTTTCCCTTTCCGTAAGTGTGTCCGTGGCATCAACAGTGTGTCCTATCAGAATATCAGCGCAGCATTATTTTCTTTTTTGGATATCGCTGCACATGCTGAGATGGAGCTTTTTTGGTCTCGCACGTGGTTTGTTTTTTTTTATTATTGTTTCATTTTATGCATATTTCTCGTGTGTCCTGTGCGGGTCACATATAAATATTTTTCTTTCTTTTTTCTTTTCTTTTGTTAAAAAAACATGACATAGCATCATAGCATAATTACTCGTCAGCTTGTGTTTTTCGAATAACGACTTATAATTACAATAACATGATGACTAGATTGAGTAACTTTTCAAAAGTGAAACTAATCGTCGTTTTGGAACTAAATCAAGGTTATGTCAACTAAATAAAGTAAATGTCAACGTAAGTGTAACCTAAACTATAATCAATTTATATTTTAATTTTTGCGTTTAGAAATCTAACTTTTTAATTTACTTCTTTATAGTGAAAAACTGTTCGTTTATGGGTGTGACGGTATCAAGAACCTGGTATAGTAAAGTGTAACAGCCAGGGGCCACGTCCGATTGATTACACAAATCAATCCAGCCGTCATCGTGATATTGTGAAAAGCCAAAACCACGGATTCATTTACAACCTCTGATGATCTGGTGCTATAGGACATGGTATTTTGCTTACCACTGACCGAAGACCATTTACTTGCTACTGGGATCTATAATTATAAACCTGCCAAAAAAAAAACTAACCGAAGCTCAAAAGATTTGCAACCACTGCATTATTTTTTAATATTATGGTAAATGGAATGAGATCAAGATTATAAATTATAGAAAATAAAGGATACCCTCTCCGTTATAAGTATAAGTTTGACCCACTGACCTCTAACATACAAGTACGCTGGACTTCATACTATCGTTGATAAAATGAAGACATTTCATTTTCTCCATTTTGGCGCAGATAGCAACGTGACTTAACGTGGGCGTCCATGGAACTAACTAATATTAGAGATGGGACACAGCCTTCGGTAATAAAATACTTTTATGGACTTTATCGATCGTGAGAATAATTTAAAAGTAAGAGAAAAACAATGCCCAGTTATTTTTAATATGATTATTTTTTTAGTAATAGAATAATTGCTGTAAAGGTTAACTAAATAATGTTTTCAGTCAGATTGCAAGCTATAAACTAGTGGATAGCGTAGTAGTAAAGTTATAGCGCATTACTGTCAGATCAGTGAGATTTAAATATGGGGATAGGCTAACAACTTATCCTTAAAACTAGTATATTTGAGCAATTATCTCCTCGCTCGTCAACGAAAGTCTAATTGTTCTCTCAAAATGGTTCGCAGCTAACAATCTTTTACTGAATGCGAAAAAAACAAAATGTCTAAAGTTCTCTTTACCAAATGTACCACAACATGACCTAAACTTAAATCTTGACGGCAAAAATCTTGAAGTTATAACGGAAACTGTATTCTTAGGGATTATTATCGATTCAAAATTGTAGTAGGGCGCGCACATTAGAACTCTTTCGGGTAGGTTAAGTTCGGCTGCATATGCAGTAAGGAAAATATAAGGCAGCTAACCGATGTAGCTACAGTTAGGTTAGTATACTATGCTTATTTCCACAGTATTATGTCTTATGTCATTCTGCTGTGGGGATCAGCAGCAGACGTTGACTCAATTTTCATCCTACAAAAGAGGGCAATCCGCGCAATCTATAAAATGGGTCCTCGCGAGTCCCTCAGAGAAAAATTTAAAGAGATCGATATACTGACTCTACCTTCACTTTATATTTTGGAATGAATTTTGTATGTCAGTAAAAATCGGGGGCTTTTCAAAACTAGAAGCGACTTCGACAGTGAGCACGAAATTGTAATACCCAAATTCAGATTAACGAAAACTAGCAAGTCTTTTCTTATAAACAGTATACGCTTTTATAACAAGTTGCCAAAGTCAGTTATAGAACTGACCGATGGAAGGTTCAAAAACTACATCAAACGTATCCTTATTAAAAAAGCATATTATAAAATCAAGGACTACGTTGAAGATAAAAACATTTGGCCTTAGCTCCTTCTGCGCATGCAGCTTCCCTGGTAACTTGTAAACGGCACAAATATGTGGATGTCTCTAACTATTCTCAATCTCATTTTTTCTTTCCTTCTTTTAATTAGACTTTTTACAATGGTTTTCAATCATCTTTATAGCCCTTTGCTAAGAATAGTTACAGCACTGATAACAAAATTTGTGCCACATGTTAAATTTAGTCTTGTTATACTTTTTATTTTTTTATTTACCTTTGTATAGATTCTTTTACCGATTGTTTTGTGAATGTGTGAACATTGTAGGCCTTCTAGATGCTAGTTAACATTTGTTAACTTTTTTATAAAATATATAATCTTTTTATTTTATTTTTTTAGTTTCTTACGACTTATTGTCATAAGTCGGGCCTACGTTGTCCCCCCATATCTAAGTACTAATGCTGTAACATGGAAATATTGTAAAACCAAACCATTTTTAAAAGAGTAACCATGGAGTTTCTTGCCGGTTCTTCTCCATAGGAAACGACCAACCCGAACCGTGCACCTTTTGTCGACGTTTTATAAGTGCCCATGTAGGCCAATGTGAAATAAAAAAAAATATTTTGATTTTGATTTTGCTCAAGTACACTAGTTAGTTAATACTTACAATAGTTCGGATTCACTCGGTAGGCGCCCATCGGATTCGTGAAGGGAACATCATACATATAAATAATTGCGTACGAATGAGATGGATAATAATTTCCAACGGACGTATTTCTCGCTCTCATCGCTGAGATCCCGTCTCTGTAGTGTTATGGTGCAAATAAGAGTGACATAGCATTCCAGCGTGGTGAAGACTAGTATCAGTTTTAAACTCTGTTTCAGATGCAGATATAAATTGTTTGACTTCAAACATAAAAGTTTGTGACGTTGTAGGGGGTAATCTCTGGATCTACTAAACCGATAATGAAAATTCTTGCACTAATATAAAGCTACATTATTCTTGAGTATCACAGGCTATAATATATTTTCAACAAAATTAGAGATCCTTATGAAAATTGCAATAATGTAACCCAAAGTAGCAAAATGTTGCCTGTAAAATTCATTCTCTGGCGTGCGCTGAGATAACTATTGAATCTACATAAAAATTTTAGGTAGGTAGGTAGAGTAGGTAGGGTAGGCAGGGTAGGCAGGATAGGCAGGGTAGGATGGGTAGGCAGGGTAGGCAGGGTAGGCTGGGTAAGCAGGGTTGGCAGGGTAGGCTGGGTAGGCAGGGTAGGCTTGGTAGGCAGGGTTGGCAGGGTAGGCAGAGTATCCAGTAGACGGGAGCGAAGCCGCGGGGGTCAGTTGGTTTTTTAATAAAATTATAATTATTATTCCAGAATTAATTCAAGGCACAGGAACGTGGTGATTGGTACAAGAAGAGAGAGGCCTGTGCTCAGCAGTGGGCGAAGTCGGGCTATGGTTGATGATGATTCCAGAATTTAGTATTAAACATTGCTTTTGAACATATTATTATTGATTATTAGGCATTCATATAACATTCATCACCAAATGCCATATTTAGTTGCAACATAATACGAGAAGTCAATACAGTAGATGAGTGATACGCCTTGCCAAGTCTACTATTTAGATGTTAGTGTAATTTAAAAATATCACTAATACTGATATATTAGTTATAATATTATAATATTTCCAGGCGAATATAATAGAACCAAATCTTGAGAAATATCGGTATTCCTATCTCTAAATGTGTCAACTTTAGTTCCTGAGACGCTCGAGCGGGGCGCTTTGAATCGGCACAAAAATCAACTGTCATTTAGTCCAGCGTACTTGTATAAAAGAGGTCAGTGGTTTGACCCTACAAGCTACCGTTAAGTTTTTTATAGATAATTGTTTTTTGTAAACAGTTTTGAAAAAATTTCAAGATATGTATATTGTTGTTCTGTTTGTTTCAAACGTGAGTAACATGTTTCTGTCACTGTCTTCGTCTTAGCGTGTTGATTTGTGATTGTGATTATCTATGGAGTCATTCATTATTTATTTTTATTGCCATTATATTTAATATGTATTTTTGTATATATTACATAGCATATGTATTTATCTATGTATCTATTATAAAGTAGTATTTTAACAATCTTAATGTCACACCAATCACAACCCCACTTCCAGTACAGACAATTACTGTCCATACCAGGTTGCCTGGAAGAAATCGCGGAATGCGATAAGTCGCCCATTGTATTTGTATTATTTTAAGTTTCTTTTTATAATTGTATTTTAAGGTGTACAATAAAGCATATAATAAATAAATATAACATGGAAAAATTATAAAGATAATAATCATAAGTGTCAATAATAATTATGTCAATAATAATAACCAAACACAAAATAATAACAACAACAATAAAAAATAAAAAAACATAAATCTCAATAATATTCATATCAATAATGGGCGAAATTCGCCACACATGCCACACAATAATAACAACCAATGACAAAATAATAACAAGCATAATTTAAAATTACCTTGCAATTTACAAAAAACTTACAATTTATAATTCAAAAACTCATGCGCACCATAAAAGCATTTTTCAATTAGAAAATTAAACTAAACTCGTGAAATTATTTTTAAATCTAGAAAATGGTAGCGTTTTTAAGGAATTTGGTATTTTGTTATACAATTTTACGCACCTAATGTAGCTGTTGTTACTTGTTAATGTGAGATTCGTCCTCGGTTGAAATAACTTATTAGTAAACATAGGATAAATGAGTAGGTATTTCACACATTACTTGTATTAATGAAATATTTGTATAAACATTAGATACTATGAGAACTCCATCAGTCTTATTACAAAAAGCGGTTTAAAAAAAAACCCAGGTTTAAATCCCTATAAACTGTGGTTTACACAAAAATGATATTACAAATAATGGTTTAGCGATAAACCATAGTCCAAATCATGGTCTAACGCTAAACCTCGGCGGCCCCTAGTTTAACGATGGTCTAAGTCGTATCTGTCAAATTTTCTCTTTTAGGTTATAGCATCTTTTTTATTGTATTGTGTTGTGTTGTTTTTACCCGAAAATGGATATTAACATGGTTGATTTAATTAATTATTGAGGATATTACTTTTTCTTCGGTACTCCAATTCTCAGATCGTTTTTTTTTTGTTGGTCCATCACAATATATCATTATATATATTATTAACAAAGAGGTAATTGTTCTATTAGAGATTTCGATAACTTAAAAATTCTAAAGCTTAGTGAACTTTGTTCAACTTGCGATGGTTTTGTTGTTATGGTTTCATATAACGCGCGAGAATGTTACGTTTCGTTACACGTACGAAGATGTATTATTAGTAATTATTAAGCATTTAAGTAATTTGCTTAAATTTAAACAAAACTTCAATCGATAAATAATAAATGTTTATATCAATGCAAAATAACAAAGTCTCAATATTTGTAACACTCTTAAACGTAATTTAATTCTTATCGTATTATCAAAACGTTTTCATTTCTGGGCATACGGAACGTTGCAATTGAATGATATTATGGTGAACGAATGATATTTGTATTAATCTGTGGTTTATATATTGTCAATGGTTCAAATGACGGTACTATGAAGACCACGGTTTTTTAGGTTTTGTAATACGGACAAATTTAGACCATGGTTTTGCAGATAAGCCTGGACTTGATAGTACAGGTTTAAACCAAGGTTTATTTAATTTTTTGTAATAAGACTGATTGAGTTTGGCCACGTCCCCATGGTCCTTTGATTTTGTCTACGCTAAAGATTGCTCTATGGGGCATGATCAGCATTCTTATCTTGAATATAATCATATAATTTGTAATATGCTTGTTTATAAAGTGTGCTTTTAACTAAAATTTAAAATTTACTTTCATTTAGTTTTAATATATCACAAGGTATTTTGTTATAGAATTTAGCACAGTACCCCATGAAAGATGAGTGTCATTTTGTGTGCTCAGTCAGTTGTTGTTTAATTACAATAGTGAACGGACGTACGATCGCGCGCGCGTGCTCTAGTTAAGAGTATTCTGCAGACGCAGCACAACACCGTCTCGTCGCTGCGGTGTACATACGTTGATCTATCGGGGTCATTGCCATGGCCTAATTCTTCTTATCCGGTACGCTCTTGACAGAGCGGTCGTGATCGCTATGAGCTCGTAGTATTATTGGAGGGGTCAGATGTGATCCGCTTCACGACGTTTCGCCATTGCTGCCTGCTAGACGTCATCCTGCTGCACTCATTCAGCGAGCCTCCAACCGCGGACTTGATCTGGTCAGTCCATCGTGTGGGTGACCTTCCGCGCGGTCAAGTGCCTTCCACTTTTCCTTGAATGACAAGGCGTTCTATGGACTGGTTGTCACGCCGGGAAACATGTCCAAAGAATGTTAGGATGCGAGATTGTACCACAGAAAATAGACGCTGCCTGATGCCGAGTTCCTGAAGTATCGAGACGTTTGTGCCGAACTCGGTCCACGAGACTCCAAGCATTCTTCTCCAGCACCACATTTCCAAAGCGTCCACCTTCTGTCTCTCCACTTCTCGCAGAGTCCACGTTTCAGCCGCCTAAAGAAATATGGGGAATATAAGCGTCCTCACGAATGGCCTAATTACAAGTGCGGAAATCATGAAGTGTTTACAATAATTTATTGTTTAGGTGTAAAACTTGCCCTAACAACTAAATAATGGCTGCACAGTCATTTAAGATAAAAACTGACCTGGAAAAGTGGTTGTATGACTGCTACACCCAGGAGAAAACGGATAGAGATAACCTGCAACTTATGGTTCGTAAACTGAATGATCACATTAATAGCTTGCACGACCAAGTACAAGCCCTTCAAGGAGAATTACATTGCTTGAAGGAAATGAAAGAAACTGAAGAGCCCCTAAAAAACAGGAAAGCGAGACAACAATATTTTCCCAGCGTACTAAAAGTGACATTGAATATTGCACAGACGAGGATGAACTCGCTAAAGAGACTGAGTGGATAAGGGCCAAGAGCAGGAAGAAGAGGAATCTTAACACCTCTCTTTCTCCAAAACAATAACCCGGAACAAGTGCCCAACAAGAAGAACAACAAAAAAAAGTGAAATAGACTTCTGTCAAAAAAGTGCCCCCACCACCGCCAATCATAATAGACGGAGTTAAGAACTACCAAACGTTC
Source organism: Orthosia cruda (assembly GCA_964057195.1). Taxonomy (NCBI): domain Eukaryota; kingdom Metazoa; phylum Arthropoda; class Insecta; order Lepidoptera; family Noctuidae; genus Orthosia; species Orthosia cruda. Next base: position 50,636,828 of record OZ059827.1, read on the forward strand.
TACGACTCGCAGACTGAAACCATACCAGCAGAATCCTTTACCGCTAAAATGATGAATTGGGATTGTGTGAAGGTGAACGCCAAAACAGAAGACTCGTATAGAGTAATTGCCAGACTTTTGACAGAAAAAGACTACCATTGGCATTCGTACGAGAATAAGCAGGCTAGACCAATTAGACTGTGAAGAAATTACATTCCTTTTGCCAACCTGATCGTATCAAAGACGATCTAACATCACAAGGACTGAAAATTGACAAAGTAGACAACAAATTGAGTTGGAAGGGTAAAGAACCACTCAATATGTTCGTTTTATCATTTAATAATGACGAAGATGTCAACAAAATCTATGGCATAAAGTACATTTTGGGGTGTAAAATTGAAATACACCCACTTAAAAATCCTAATCAACACAAAAAAATACTTATTCCCCAATGTAAGAGATGCCAGGCATATGGGCATACTCATAAATACTGCAGAAAAGAGCCAAGGTGTGTAAAATGCACTGGCAAGCATCTTACAGCCAGCTGTACCAAATCTCCGCAAGAGAAGCCAAAATGTGTTCACTGTGGCCTTCCTCACCCTGCCAACTAGGTGTGAAGTAGCTAAACAGATACAAATAATAAAAATAAAAATATTAAAAAGAAACTTGTGGTACCAACTACCCAGCAGTCTCTTCCCCTACAAAATCTTGATAAACAGGCACAGAAAGCAAGTGTCTAGTCAACTGCAAAACCCATGCAAGTAACCAACACTGGCTCCTATACGGAAGCTGCATAACAAAGACCACAGCCTTTGAATCTAGAAGATAAGATTAATCAGATCTTAAAGTTATTACCTCACTTGACGAGAGATTAGAGAAACTAGATTCCAGCGCTAAAACAGCTGTTTTAAATAATTCAAAATGAATAACACTCCTTAAGTAATGGCGTGGAACTCTAATGGGCTCCTCAAACATCAAAATGAGTTGCAGATGGTCCTATAGACACCGAAAATATAGACGTGTGTTTGGTCTCCGAAACGCACTTATACTGTCCTCCACGGCATATGATAAGAAAAGAGCGATATTTACATCTCTTTGAACTATTAGGCCAGATATTTATCCTAGGCGGCGTATTTAATGCTAAACACACGCATTGGGGATCAAGACTTACTACGACTAAGGGAAGGCAGCTCTTAACACATTCAGAAGTCATGAGCACGGATAAACCAACGTACTGGCCCACTGACCACCAGAAAATACCGGATCTTATAGATTTTTTCGTATGCAAAAATATATCCGCCGACTACATCAGTTTAGAGGAAAATTTTCATATGAACTCGGACCACTCTTCGATTATATTAATGCTTAGTCAAAAAAGCCTACTCCAAGAAAGCCACTTAACCCTGGTTAATAAGTTTACAGATTAGGAAAGTTTTGCCCTTGATCTAGATATTATTATCGACCTTAAAACTCCGATAAAAAAGCAAGATCAGCTTGACTCAGAAGTAAACAAATATATTGCTAATATCCAACAATGTGCGTGGAACAACACACCGCAATTAAAACGTAAGTAAGTATAAGGGATTTAATTATCCTAAGGCAATTGTAGATTTACTATCTGAGAAAAGGTAACAAAGGAAACTGTGGCAGCAAACAAGGTACCCGCGAGATAAAACATCACCAAATAACCTAACTAAAAGGTTAAAGAGGAAAATTCTACAGTTTGAGGATGAATCTCTGAATACCAACCTTTTGCAGCTAAACAATGTCAAATCAACGGATTACTCCGTTTGGAAAGCTACAGGAAATCTAAAAAGGCCAATTAAACAAATACCGCCCATCAGAGATAGCGACGGAAAATGGACCATAAGCAATGACCAAAAAGCATTAAGGTTTGCTCAACACTGAGAAGACACTTTTCAACCCAATGAAAGCTCGATTGAAATACTCGAGACTGAAAGAGTGTCACAAAACCAAAGAATTAAGCTTGTGACTCCTAAAGAAGTAATGAGAGAAATTCAAAATAACATTAGCTCGAAAAAGTCTCCGGGTTACGAGCTCATTACAGGGGAAATTCTTAAACACCTCCCACGCAAAGCCATAGTAAAGCTGATCAAGCTTGTCAATGCTGCATTTGTCTTAAAATATATACCTTAGCCATGGAAGGTCGCTGAAGTCATTATGATTGCGAAGCCTGGGAAACCACCCCATGAAGCATCATCATATAGACCTATTTCTCTGTTGCCTGTGTTATCAAAGCTATTCGAAAAACTGTTACTGAAACGGTTAAAACCAATATTAGAAGATAAAGACCTTATTCCAAATCATCAATTTGGCTTCAGGGAAAAACACTCAACAATAGACCAGGTACATAGAATCACCCACATCATTGAAAAAACGCTTGAAAATAAGGAAGTCTGCGCCACCGTGTTTTTAAATGTCGCGCAAGCTTTTGACAAAGTTTGGCATAAGGGTCTAATATTCAAGCTCAGACCTGACAGACATGCTACCAGAATTTGCAGATATTCTGGAGTCGTATATGACTAATAGAATTTTTAGAATACGGCAGGAAGACGCATATTCCGAGCTGAAAGCTATAAAAGCTGGGGTACCTCAAATGGTACAAAAATGGGCCTAGCACACTACCTGCTAGGTCAATTTTTGTACCTTTTATACACATGTGACATCCTAGAACTGGAAAATAATACCATTGCGACCTTTGCAGATGATACTGCAATTATGGCTACAGGATCAAGCCACAGAGAAGCAGTAGAAAAAGTTCAACTAGCTGTGAACAAAGTTTATGACTGGACACAACAATGGAAGATCAAACTGAATGAGTCAAAATCAATTCACATTGACTTCACAAACAATAACTTGGACTATCACCCAATCTACATAAATGGCATGCAAGTGCCTTATGCTAATACAGCCAAATACCTTGGCATAACTCTCGACGCCAAGTTGCGTTGGAAAGCTCATGTCAAAAAGAAAAGACAGGAAATCGACATACGTTATAAAAGTATGTATTGGTTACTCGGAAGGAAATCCTGTCTATCATATATATCATTATATATCTATAATGTTGAGGCTATCCAGCTGCTAGACAATACAGACTTAGTGCGAAGGCTAAAAAGAACTAAACCTTTTGAAGTAGTGTAGTGTAATGTGAATGAATAATAGTGAAAATGCTGTGCTATACATATAACACATGAACATAGTGTTTTTTAAATTTTATCAGACTTTAAGAAAGTGCTATGGACTTGTGTAAAAGTGCAAATGGACACTATTCTTAGTTTTTACATAATCTATTACGTAACATATTAAGTAAGTGTTAAATTGCTTATTAGTCTTTTAGGCTATATCGTAATTAATTTTTAAGAATTTTGTTCTTACTAATAAAGTATAAAAAAAAAACATTTGTGTACTTTAGCTGACTAGCTAAAGTACACAAATGTTTTTTTTTTTCATCCATCTTATAGACTTATAAGAAGGATGATCTATCTTATCTTTATTTCTCGTATTACAATTGTGTCTATCACTGACTTTACTAAAGAGATGTATATTTTTCCTTACATCCATAATATTTTCATAAATGAATTGGCTTTTCGCCATTCGGTACTTCTGACATTCGGCAATGTGAATCTAATACATTTGGTTTTTTTTCATTCAGTACCAAATTGTTTGCCGTGAATCAATTTTGGACCAGATGAATAGAGTTATTCACATCATCAAGATTTTGTGACCGGCCATCTATTTTAAATATCAATGATGTGTCATCAGCATACAACAACATCTTCGGTTGATTTTTTAATAACTGGGGTAAATCGTTAATATAAACTAAAAAGAGGAATGGACCCAATATCGGGCCTTTAGGAACACCCATTGTCATTTCAGACCCTAGTGAGTTTACGCCGTTTACATGAACTTTAACTTGTCTGGCTTTTAAATATGATCTAAGTAACTCAAGAGCTGTATGTCTAATTCCATAGTGTTTATAGCTTCACCAATAGTGTCTCATGGTTAACACAATCGAACGCCTTCGAGAGGTCGCAAAAGATTCCAATAGCGTCTTTTGCTTCCTCCCAGGCCTTAAAGATGTTCTTTATTAGGGTGACACCGGCGTCAGTTGTGCAAAGCCCTTTGGTAAAACCGTACTGTTGATCATAAAAGATGGAATATTTGTTAAAATTACGCAACAATTGGTTGAGCATTAACTTTTCTAAGACCTTAATGAGAACCGGCAGAATTGACACTGGCCTAATCATTGGCTTCTTTGCTATCCCCGGATTTAAATAATGGAACTACTTTACTGTGTTTCATGTTGTCCGAAAAAACTCCTTGATCGACACTAGTATTAAATATGAAAGCTAAATAGGGTGCAATAGTTTCAATGATTGGTTTACATACTTTTACGGATAGTCCCCAAAGATTTTCTGTGGATCAAATTTTAAGATATTTAAAAGCTTTTAAAATAGCCTGGGGGTTTGTATGTTGAAACTTGAACTCCGAAGGGCACGCATTTACGTTCTTTCTAAGTAAGGCAGCAGACAGTGCGGGTGAGGAGTTTAAGGCTGCTGTAGTTTTAAGAGGAATATTTACAAAAAAGTTTTCAAAGCCTGAGCTACCTCTATATCCGAGTATATGGGGCCATGTGCAGTCGCTAAATTAAATTCAATACTACGGTGTTTTTACATACTTGTTTTATAATTTTCAGATAGTTTTATTTTATCGTCTGCTGATTTTATTTTATTGCTAATATACAGCGTTTTGGCTATTTTGCATGCAATGTGGTTTTTGAATATTTAAGCCAATAAACACCACCTACTCCATTCAGTAGTGGTCATCGGTAGGGTTTCGTCGTAACTTTTGTAAGGATGGTGATTCTCAATTTTGAAATGGGTTTCGTGGACTTAGACGGAATTAAAAAAAAACAAGTGTATTTCTAAGTAGAATTTATTTTACTATATTTTCAATAATATTAGTCAGATCACATGAGAAATATTTACACTTAAAACATATATTTTAGCTTATACATAATTGATCAGGTACAAATAATATATTACGAATTTAAATATACAGATGAACTGGGAAAATACAAAATCAGAATGTATTAAAAACGGACAAGATAATAAACGGAGGATTAAGATGGAGGAAACCAGATGTTATTTCACTTGTATGTACAGTCGGTGACCTGAGATGTCCACCTTACCAAGTAAACTGCTCAGTAAGTGTGGATGCTTATCCCCCATCATGATTACAATACAAGAAAAAGACGGGGCCATACATGCCTGATAGCCGCATCCTATTTTTGCAACGGAATCATGATAGCATTAACATAATGTAGCCCCATGTCAACAAAACCATTCAAACCACCAATGGGAACCATTTCAATTTGAGCAAGTTTGTTCTCCATTTACTAACCAATCCGTGGTATCATGTAACGCTACACCATAATCTTTACAAGTCACAATATTAGACTAACACACTAATTTGTCACTATCACTGTAATTTGTAAAGAACACTTCCTTGAAAAGTGAATTTCTTATTCGAAATAGGCTGTGATAGCCACCAGTCTTCTGTCAAGGAAGCTCTGCTCGACCTCTACTGTGCCGCCGACCTTCTTGGCTAGCGCTAAGATCTGAAACAATAGAAAAATAATTATTAGCACCAAAATTTGGCTTTTTTCGGTTGACCACAATTTCGCCTGATGTTAAGCAATGATGTGGTCGACGGTGAAGCACGCTTGCCTAGAATTAACCTATTCACTCTTGACTTAGACCCCTAGGTTGTAGCTTGTAGCTAACAGGAAAATAAGACTCCGGCAGGGAATCCCACTCCTTAGCTGCCTACGCACAATGAAAGTATTCGCAAAACGCTTTGTGCGTATGGGTGGGATGTCTACCATGTACCGATGGCACATTGCCGTACGTCTTTTAGTCCAATGATGGAAAGGGCTAGGCGGCATCAAATTGTATACCTACTAATATTCTAAATGTCAAAGTCTGTATTTTTGGCTGACTGGATTCCGATGGTGGTTACTGGAAGTTTATAAATATAATACAGTCATAGAAAATAATGATATCTTACTTGATCCGGCCTTGAATTTCTCGGAATATACAGTGCAATGGTAGGCGCGATCGTCCTCGCCACCCTCATTAGTACCGATGCGGGTTGTGGTTCTAGCATCGCCTCCAAGTCGTACTCGATATTCTGTGGAGGAAAATGTAAGTTTTATTAACGTAACTTGTAGAAGTCAGAAAAATATGTCGCCGACTATAGACACAGTTTGAATCCTGTGAAGTAGTTGTTAGCAGAGTCCCTGTCAAGAGCCTGTAATGCTACACGAGTAATTTTTAACCAGACCTGCTAATCCAGGCCCCTAGACATGTGACATTCTAACATCGAAATAGTCGCGATAGTGATTGTCAAAAAGACAAAATTGTATGGGATTGACAAGTGATATCGAAAAATCACGTGATCAATCCCATACATTTTGACGATACGACTATCGCCTTCGCTGACGACTAATCCCACTTGTCAAAACTGATCCTCAGGCTCTTAAGCCTCAGGATCAGTTTTGCGCTGATAAGTTTCAATTTTCATCCTTCATTCCTATACCAAACACTCTCTGTTAATACGTAAGTTAATGAGAGAATTCTAAAAGATCACCTTTTTCGAATCGATGTAATCGTGGCAATATTATCGATTAATGGGACTATTACTAAGCTTATAATAAAAATAATTAAAGATCATTGATATAGGTCACCGCAATCGAGTTATACTTACATCGCTATAACTGGGGCCGCCCCAGGGCGGACTCAGGAACACCATATCAGCCTTCAGCGTCGGCGCCAGCTCGAAGAAGTCTCCCACTATGAACTCGATACGATCGGCGACGCCGTACACTGACGCGTTGTGCCGAGCCATCGCTATCTTTTTAGGGTCTATATCGACTGCTATTACTGTTGGAAAAATAAGATAATTTTAGTCTCACTTAAAATATACAGTAGTTTGATGTCCAAGTTGCAAACTTCTTTTATATAATTCAGACAATTTTATTTTATTTTTTAAGACAACATGAAGTCTGTATTTGTGTTCTATTGACGGTGATAGACTGCGTCCAATAAATGCTGGCACTTGAACATATGCATATGCAAGTTTTAGCGTGTGATGTTCTGCTAGCTTACCTCTCCTGCTGGTGCGCGCGAACTGGATGGTGTTGCCGCCGGCGCCGCAGAAAGCGTCCAACACTACGTCATACGCGTACTTGTTGGCGATGTGCCGCGCTACTTTCTCTGGCGTCACGCTGAACCAACTCTCGCGGTCCAGCTTTATTCCTTCATCGAACCTGTTGGAGAACGATGGTATGTTGACGATCATTCACAGGAATAGAAGAGGGCCTCACACACTATTTCCAAAAACAAAAGTGTGTGTTTGTTTGAATGTCGGTGTTTTATCAAAACAGCCGAATGTTTTTAAATTAGACACAGAAGCAGACGGATGAAAGGAGGTAAAACTACCAAAGATAAGATAAATGGATTGTCCGAGGCGGAACATTTAGAGTGAAACTAAAAAAAAACGTTTGTTAAATGGAGACAGAGAACTAGATCTGGATGTTTTCCAGATAATTACTGACCTGTGGAAGAGGGAGTACCGATTATACCAATATTTTAAAAGCATCGGGTGATCACGCAACTCCACGGGAACTACTTCTTTTCTTGTGATTTCCTTCCGGCAGTCCTCTAGGTGGATCGTCGATAGCGACCAATACTTTGCGGAGTACATTATTGATCGGGCACTTTTCACTGACTGAATTGTATTTAATTTTGGTAGTCCCTTTTATACAAAAGTTAAAAACTTACTAGTACTTAGCTAATTATTGTACTTGGTAAAGGGCCTTTGTTAATGGGCCAAATAGTGATACGTCATAATATTGCATAACCCTGAAGACTTGAATTGTTTAAAGTCATTAAAAGGATCACTAATCGTGTAAAGGTTTTGCATTTAATAGACAATTACTTAATTATACGATTACTTTCATAGGAGAAAATTTACTTAATGAAGTTGCCAATTTCAGTAGAGATTATTTTGGTAATGACCGTATGAAGACTTGCCCCCAGTTTCCCAGCTCGAAATTATCGGAGAATGAATGTGACAAATTGTCAAGCACGCGTTATTTGCTGTGATTGGCTGTTGAAAATCCATTCAACCAATCACAGCAGATAACGCGTGCTTGACAATTTGTCACATTAATTCTCCGATAATTTTGAGCTGGGAAACTGGGGGTTAATCTAAGAATGCAGTGAATCCGCATCTTATTTGTGGATAATTAACCATTTATGATAATAATAATAATTATTTTTATTGTTCTCAATGTTCTCATGACATGTCAGTGGCAATTGTCCTAATGTTCTAAATTGTATTGACTTATAGAACGTATCTTAAGTTTTAAAGTTTATAAGCGTAATACGAAAATAACAATACCTGCACCCTCTCCCTCTTCAAGCCATCATTCGAGTCATCAGCATGTCGGCATCGACATAGCAAAGGTATCGCGGATGCGTCAGCCAGCTTCATGCTCTCGTCATCTGAGCTGGTGTCTTGGGTTCACGGACTTCCTGAAGGGGACATGTACGACCTGCTCAGTATCCGATTTCACTTCTGTGCTATCGACGTCTGTCTGTATTTCTTCTTCGTCTTGAGAATCCTTAGGTTGAAAGTAAGATATAAATGTTTTGTGCAACAATAAGTGCAATTTAAAGAACATTCATAAAATTTGCTTAATTACACCAATAGGACTTCATGTGAATCGGTTGCCAAGACTCACAAACTCTAACCTCCTCCTAACGCTGTCACTATTGAAAAAATATCAAATCTCGAGTGGAGCTACTAGCCGCATAAGTCTAGGAGAACTAACTTTGCAAGCCTTAAAGTTAAAACCCAACATCTTGGTAAAAACTTGGTATATAGCCTGTCAAAGTCAAATGTATTTATTTCAACTGCGCCATTAAGCGGCACTTTTGAACGTTAATAATTATTTACAAGTAATAAAAATTGATTCTACCGTGCATTCGGAAAAGTAGCTTGTTATGGAGAAGAACGCACCAGAAAATCCATACTTACTCTTTTGAAAAAATAAATGTTTTACAATAATAAATTTACATAAGTACAAACATTAATAAATTCATATACGTGAGAACGATGCACCCAGAATTACTATACTTACTAGATATAGGTATAAAGTATTACAAACACTAAATGGTAAATTCCTTCACTTGATAAATAGGAACATGGTTCTCACATACTTACAAATATTGCAAACATAGGTAAATTACCTAATTCAACAACAATGGAACAGATTGCGAGTATTTTTTTAAAAAACATTATGAGAAAATCAAAATATCATTATGAATATAGTACAAATTAACCAGTTTGATTTTGTCTACACTAAAGATTGCCCTATGGAGCAGGACCAGCATGTTTCCAAGCATTTTTATCTTGAATATAATCATCTAATTTGTAATATGTAACGAAGCAGAAATCATGCAATGGGAGAACCAGCCAAGAAATTACGTAATAAAAGAAAAGCAAAGCAAAAGGAAACTATGTGTCCTTAGTAACTGCAACAACTATAGGCCGGTGGAAATTATAGAAGATACTTTTTGTGAACAGTTTGAGTATTGCCATTATGTGTCGCCTAATTGTAAAGTGAAAGAAATGCTCACAAATATTACGAACAAGGTTCAAGATTTTAACATGGACGACTATTGCTTAGTAATGATTGGCGAAAGGGACTTTAAAGATAATGAAGACTACATCGAACTTGTAAGACTAAATAGAGAATCCTTAGAACAAACAACTCATACAAATGTGATAGTAGAATTGTTTAATAATTTACTTTACATGGACATACAAAATTATAATTATGCATATTTCTTTGATACGAATCGTGACCTCTCCTTGGAAATGTTCTCATATAAAACAGGCAAACTTAATAAACTAGGTATAAAGTGTATATTTGGAAGTATTTTTAGTCGCATACTTGTTGACATAAAAAAATTCCCAATGGATTATGACGAAACGAGTAAAGCTCATGTACAAAATAAGTTTTTTCGTGCCTCCCTTTAAAAACAACAACTTACGTTGTTGCATCAAAATATAGCTGGTATACTCAATAAATTATATTTTTTTGAAGTAACAATATCTGAGTTGACGAAAGAGAAGGGTGTTATAGACTTTATATGTCTTAGCGAAACCTTTATACAATCCGGTCATGAATGTAATCTTAAACTTACAAACTACAAGTTAGCTGCAAATTACTCAAGATCCAATAAAAAACGGGGCGGCACGTGTATATTGGTGAAGGAGGATTTCGTTTTTAGCCCTTTACAAATAATAAATGAAATGTCTAGCGATTATTCTTTCGAATGCTGCGGCATAGAAGTGCCGAGTCAAAACTTAATACTAGTATGTGTTTATAGAATCCCGGATTCCGATGCTGGTATATTTCTAAAAGAAATGGAAGTTTTGTTACACAAATTAACTCATAAAAATAGGAATCGTATCGTAATATGCGGAGACTGGAATATTGTTATTCTAAAAGACACTACACAAAAAAGAGAATTAATATCTATTTTGCATAATTACAACTTATTGACACATATTAAAATGCCCACTTGGAAAAAAAGCTGCATAGATCAAATAGCCAGTAATATCTCGATCCTAGACACAAAAAGCAGTATACATAACCTAACCCTCTCAGATCATGATACTGGGCAGTCATTAACGTTCTTTCTTCCGATATCTAATAATAAGCCGAAGATGCCAAATTTCATTTATGAAGTCAAAAGAGATTACAATAAAAACAATATTAAAAAATTTCTTGACTGTATATCTGCTTTAAGTTTTAATGAAATATATGAAGAAACAGATTTCAACATTGCATTTAACATATTTCTTGACCTATATATTCTCTTTTACAAACTATGTTTCCCAGAAATAACAATAAAAAAATATAATAAACCAATAAAAAATAAATGGATAAGTAAAGGTATAAAAATATCGTGCATAAAAAAGAGAACTTTATATTATAATTACCAACATGATGCCTTAAGCAAAAAATATCATAAAAGAAGATACCTGACCTATTCTAGAATTTTAAAAACATGTATATCACATTCACAATTGATAAATAACAAAAAATATTTATATAATTCTAAAAATAAATGCAAATCAACATGGTATATTATAAAAAATAATATAAATAATAATGATAATTATAAAAATGACATCAAAGAATTAATAATAAATTATAATAAATTAATGATCCTTATGACATGTGCAATCAATTTAATAACTATTTTATAGAAATGACCAATACATTTAATCTTAGCAATAGTAATAACGTAAGTAACATTGACATTACCACTAACACTGGCAGTATCTTTTTGACTCCAGTGAATGAACAAGACATTATAAAAAATATCAACTCTTTAAATGATACTAACGCTACTGGATATGATGAAATAAACACAATAATAATAAAACTAAGCAGCAAAATCATAGTAGAACCTTTAAGTTATTTAATTAATCTGTCATTTGAGACAGGCACATTGCCTACTAGATTAAAACAATATATTGTCAAACCGCTATACAAAAAAGGTAACCGCACGGATATGTCCAATTATAGACCCATTACATTGATCCCTATCCTATCAACGATTTTTGAAAAGGCAATGTACGGGAAAATCATTAACTTTTTAAACAAAAACAGCATTCTTACTGAGAACCAATTTGGTTTTAGGAAGAATAGTTCAACATCTCTTGCTTGTTTTACTTTGGTCAAACTGATTTCTGAAGCCCTTAATAATAAAATGCCTGTATTGTCAGTGTTTTTAGATATGAGCAAAGCATTTGATTTTGTACCACATAATCGCCTACTTTGCAAAATGGAGAAATACGGCATAAGAGGCAAGGCACATGACTGGCTTCAAAGTTATTTATCGAGTCGCCAGCAAAGGACAGTAGTAACAAAAATTGATAATAACACAAACAAAACATACAGTTCAGATTTAAAAATAAATAGCTGTGGTGTTCCTCAGGGAAGCGTATTAGGGGCCCCATTATTTATAATATACATAAATGACTTTTGCAAGAACCTAAAACATAATTGTACACTATTTGCTGATGACACTACTCGCACAATAAAATCTTCAAATAGAAATGACCCAGAAACTGACACTAACAATGAAATACTAAAAGCAATTAAATAATAATAATAATAATAATAAAGTTTATTTAAAATCATTAGGTAAAACAATAATTACAATTTTTGCTTAAATCTATGTCAAGTTCACATGTGTTTTGTGCCTGAACTAGGTAATCCTGTGTTTCAGGCGAAAAGAGTACATATTTTTTCTAAATAATCACTTATAATCAATCAAATATAACGTAGTCTTAGGTAATTTTTTAATTGTGTAAATAATATAATTAAATTCTTATTTTCTAACATCTTGGATACTAAAATTTAATGGCTGGAATCTAATAATTTACGTGTAAATATTGAAAAAACAAAGTTAGTACAATTTCAAACATACAATTCTTTAGTAAAACCACCTCAAATACATTACAATAATTCAATTTTGGAACCTGTACCTTCAACTTTATTCTTGGGAATAGTTATTGATGAAAAATTAAATTGGAAAGAACATGTAAAAAAAAGTCTGCACTCGTCTCGACAAATTTGTGTATGCGCTTCGAAAACTCAGAAGAATAGCCAGTAAAGAAACAGCCCTAAGTGCTTATCATGGCTATGTTGCATCAGTGCTGCGTTACGGCCTCGTGACATGGGGTAATTCAGTAGATGTGAACAGTGCATTCATTGCACAAAAAAAATGTGTCAGAGCTGTGTATGGAGCTGAATATTTAGATCATTGTAAGCCATTATTTAAAGCACTGAAAATTCTTCCACTTCCTTGCCTATATATTTTTGAGATTTGTATTTTTATTAAAAAGTATTCGCATATGTTCCCATTGTATGAACACATTTCTAAAAGAGTGAAAAGCAGAAGCCCAAACAAATTACTTGTACCTAGCCAGAGACTACAATTGTATAGCAGGAATTCCAATTGCATGGCAATCAAAATATTTAACGCATCAGAGTGTTGCCCACTAATAAATTTAGGAAAACAATATTTGCCTGGCTTTTAGACAATTGTTTCTATTCAGTTAATGAATTTTTAAATTATAAATTTTGACATTTCATTTTATTAATACTTATTTACACTTGTTAACTTGAATTGATTATTATTATTTTTTTTAAGCATTTGACATTATATAATTATTAAATTTTGATATTTAATTCATAATTATCTTGTATAAAAATTATCTTTTTTGTAACTAAACTAATTTATAATATTGTCCGCCTCAAACGTCGCGCGCACACCATGTATGCGTAAGCTATTTTGGTTTCTATTGTGTCTGCTTGTTGACGCGCAATGGGGAAATATAGCCTCTTCTTAGCGTTCGATGACAAACTACTTCCTACAGTTATATTGTTGTGGCCTAGAACTTAGACACTTTGATTTTGTAAGTTACTTTAAATATTTCTACACCGGCAACGGTAGTGTATGTGAAACTGTTTATTATTAAGATCTTAATGTACCATATACTCAGAAATAAATATATCTTATCTTATCTTATCTTATGCTTGCTTACAAAGTGTGCTTTTAACTATTGTTTTAAATTTCTCTTTCATTAAGTTTTAAAATACCGTATGACATAATGCTGTGAAAGTAACTAAAATAGTAAGAAAAAACGCGCGGTTTCTAGATCCGTTAACTGTCTTATCTTTCTAACAGCATAAGCTGCTGAGCTCAGCCGACCCGCAAGAGATGTTATGTGAGGCCCCCATTGTAATTTGTCATCTACTGTGATTCCTAGGAAAACTTTTTCATTTATATATTCCAGCTTTTCTCCATTAAATATGATGCCGCATTCGCTACTTCTTACATTCGGCAATGTGAATCTAATACATTTGCTTTCATTCCATCATGTACCAAAAAAAAAGTAAACATTCCAAATCAATACAATTTTGAACTGCTCCTTGAGTGAGCTGTTCTGTTGTATTCTTCGGTTTAAATGTCTTTATTCCCATTATGACAACTGTCACTTACATGACTATAATCAAACAAATTATCATTACAAATAGTAAATATATTGTCAACAAGTTAGAAGCGGATTCACTGCATTCTTGAAATATGGCTTCTTAAGGTAATTACCATAATTACGAGTATTTCTGCTAAAATTCGCAACTTACCTAATTATGATCACTTTCTTTCTCCTATGTAAATAATTGTTTAATTAACTAATCGTCTCTTGAATGAAACCGTTTAAATGACTAATTGTTCTATTAACTAAGCGTCTTAATAATGCAACCCTTTACCAGGTACAGTAATTAGCTAAGTAGGTACTAGTAAGTTTTTAACTTTAGTATAAAATGGACTGCCAAAATTAAATACAATTCAGTTGGTGATAAGTGCCCGATCAATAATAATGGACTCGGCAAAGTATTGGTCCCTATCGACGGTCCACCTAGAGGACTGCTGGAAGGAAATTAAAAGAAAAGAAGTAGTGCCTGTGGAGTTGCGTGATCGCCCGATGCTTTGAAAATATTGGAAGAAGCGGTACTCCCTCTTCCACAGGTCAGTAATTATCTGGAAAACGATGTATTATTCAACATCCAGATCTAGTTATCTGCCCCCATTTAACAAGCTTTTATTTAGTTTCACCTGTCCTGACCTGTCAAACCTTTTTCAATTCGTCGCGTCGCACAATTCATTTATTTTTACCACGGTAAAGATATCTAACAGTATTGTGACTCGGCCCTGTCTAATAAGTGGCTACAAGTCCGCGTCACGTAAACACGCATTAAGGCTGCCCACCTCCATTACTTGAATTTCTTTCAAGTTTTGTGATTATAAATATCCCATATTCTTTTCTCTAATCTGAGGTAAATACTCATACAATAATCTTGACTTCTACCCTAATTCAGCTTTACGACAAACATGCACCTATTCGAGCCGTGAGAGTTAAACATCTTCCAGCGCCATGGTTGACTGAGGAAATTAAACTTTTACTAAGTAAAAAAGCAGCTGCGAAATTTAAGTTTAAAATTAGGGACAATGACGTCAACAGGGAAAAATACGTCTCAATAAGAAACCACTGCAGCAAGGTGTGTAGAATCGCAAACCGCCAACATATCCATAGTAAAGTTCAGAATGGTGATCCAGCTAAGGTCTGGAATTTTCTCAAATCATTAGGTATCGGAAAAAAGTCTCATAACACGATTCCTAAAGACTTGGATTTCAACTTACTTAATAGTCATTTTTCTACTTCACCCGTATTGGATAGGGCCACAGGGCCTAGGCTAAGTAATCTTTCGAACCTTCCGGTACCTGATTTTCCCCCTTTTGTCTTAAGTCAATTCACTGCTTGTGATGTTAAAAAGAGTATTGTATCAATTAATTCCAGTGCTGTTGGTAGTGACTGTGTCAGCCGTAAAATGATTATCCCCATCCTTGATGATATTCTTCCTGTTATCCTTTACATCCTCAACTTCTCTGTTTCCAGTGGTGTCTTCCCACAAGCCTGGAAAGATGCCCAAGTTATTCCTCTACCCAAAAAATCTAATCCTGCTTCTTTCTCTGACTATCGTCCCATTTCTATTCTTCCTTTCCTATCCAAAGTCCTTGAAAAACTTGTCCACCATCAACTTAGCTCATTCCTTTCCAAACAAAAACTGCTAAATCCCTTCCAATCTGGTTTTCGTCCGGGACACAGCACTACCTCAGCACTTGTGCACATTACGGATGATATCAGGTCAGGCATGGAAATGGGCAAGTTAACTGTACTTGCTTTGCTTGACTTTAGCAATGCTTTCAACACGGTTGATTTCGACATTTTGCTGGGCTTCCTATGCTCTTTTAACATATCTCCTTCGGTAATTGACTGGTTTCATAGTTATCTGTTTGGCCGCCGGCAGCGTATTTGCATTGAGGAATATTACTCTTCTTGGTGCCACACCTCTGCCGGTGTGTCGCAGGGCGGCGTTTTATCTCCTCTACTTTTCGCACTCTTTATTAATGCTATCACTCAACGACTATCTTCTTTCTACCACCTGTATGCTGATGATCTGCAAATTTATACCCAAGCCCCTCTCGGTGAGTTATCTGACGCTATTGAGACTATTAATATGGACCTGGCTCGAATAGGTGACTGGAGCACTGAGTTTGGGTTGAAGATCAATCCGACTAAGACTCAAGTGGCTGTTGTGAGTAGTTCTCGAACCGTTTCTAGGATTGATAGGCCTCACTTACCCAGATTTCTTTCAACAATACTATTATTCCTATAACTAACACTGTGAAGAACCTGGGGATATATATCGACGGCACTCTTTCCTTCTTTTAATTAGACTTTTTACAATGGTTTTCAATCATCTTTATAGCCCTTTGCTAAGAATAGTTACAGCACTGATAACAAAATTTGTGCCACATGTTAAATTTAGTCTTGTTATACTTATTTTTATTTACCTTTGTATAGATTCTTTTACCGATTGTTTTGTGAATGTGTGAACATTGTAGGCCCTCTAGATGCTAGTTAACATTTGTTAACTTTTTTATAAAATATATAATCTTTTTATTTTATTTTTTTAGTTTCTTACGACTTATTGTCATAAGTCGGGCCTACGTTGTCCCCCCATATCTAAGTACTAATGCTGTAACATGGAAATATTGTAAAACCAAACCATTTTTAAAAGAGTAACCAGTGATTTAATTTTGCTCAAGTACACTAGTTAGTTAATACTTACAATAGTTTGGATTCACTCGGTAGGCGCCCATCGGATTCGTGAAGGGAACATCATACATATAAATAATTGCGTACGAATGAGATGGATAATAATTTCCAACGGACGTATTTCTCGCTCTCATCGCTGAGATCCCGTCTCTGTAGTGTTATGGTGCAAATAAGAGTGACATAGCATTCCAGCGTGGTGAAGACTAGTATCAGTTTTAAACTCTGTTTCAGATGTAGATATAAATTGTTTGACTTCAAACATAAAAGTTTGTGACGTTGTAGGGGGTAATCTCTGGATCTACTAAACCGATAATGAAAATTCTTGCACTAATATAAAGCTACATTATTCTTGAGTATCACAGGCTATAATATATTTTCAACAAAATTAGAGATCCTTATGAAAATTGCAATAATGTAACCCAAAGAAGCAAAATGTTGCCTGTAAAATTCATTCTCTGGCGTGCGCTGAGATAACTATTGAATCTACATAAAAATTTTAGGTAGGTAGGTAGAGTAGGTAGGGTAGGCAGGGTAGGCAGGATAGGCAGGGTAGGATGGGTAGGCAGGGTAGGCAGGGTAGGCTGGGTAAGCAGGGTTGGCAGGGTAGGCTGGGTAGGCAGGGTAGGCTTGGTAGGCAGGGTTGGCAGGGTAGGCAGAGTATCCAGTAGACGGGAGCGAAGCCGCGGGGGTCAGCTGGTTTTTTAATAAAATTATAATTATTATGAT
The DNA here is from genome assembly GCA_964057195.1 of Orthosia cruda. NCBI lineage: Eukaryota > Metazoa > Arthropoda > Insecta > Lepidoptera > Noctuidae > Orthosia > Orthosia cruda. The sequence continues at coordinate 50,654,390 of OZ059827.1, forward strand.
ATTATTCCAGAATTAATTCAAGGCACAGGAACGTGGTGATTGGTACAAGAAGAGAGAGGCCTGTGCTCAGCAGTGGGCGAAGTCGGGCTATGGTTGATGATGATTCCAGAAATTAGTATTAAACATTGCTTTTGAACATATTATTATTGATTATTAGGCATTCATATAACATTCATCACCAAATGCCATATTTAGTTGCAACATACTACGAGAAGTCAATACAGTAGATGAGTGATACGCCTTGCCAAGTCTACTATTTAGATGTTAGTGTAATTTAAAAATATCACTAATACTGATATATTAGTTACAATATTATAATATTTCCAGGCGAATATACTAGAACCAAATCTTGAGAAATATCGGTATTCCTATCTCTAAATGTGTCAATTTTAGTTCCTGAGACGCTCGAGCGGGGCGCTTTGAATCGGCACAAAAATCAACTGTCATTTCATATAGTATATTTAGTCCAGCGTACTTGTATAAAAGATGTCAGTGGTTTGACCCTACAAGCTACCTTTATGTTTTTTATAGATAATTGATTTTTGTAAACAGTTTTGAAAAATTTCAAGATATGTATATTGTTGTTCTGTTTGTTTCAAACGTGAGTAACATGTTTCTGTCACTGTCTTCGTCTTAGCGTGTTGATTTGTGATTGTGATTATCTATGGAGTCATTCATTATTTATTTTTATTGCCATTATATTTAATATGTATTTTTGTATATATTACATAGCATATGTATTTATCTATGTATCTATTATAAAGTAGTATTTTAACAATCTTAATGTCACACCAATCACAACCCACTAAAAGTACAGACAATTACTGTCCATACCAGGTTGCCTGGCAGAGATCGCGTAATCCGATAAGTCGCTCATTGTAATTGTATTACTTTTAAGTTTCTTTTTATAATTGTATTTTAAGGTGTACAATAAAGCATATAATAAATAAATATAATATGGAAAAATTATAAAGATAATAATCATAAATGTCAATAATAATTATGTCAATAATGGGAGAGATTCACCACACAATAATAATAACCAAACACAAAATAATAACAACAAAAATAAAAAATAAAAAAACATAAATCTCAATAATATTCATATCAATAATGGGCGAAATTCGCCACACATGCCACACAATAATAACAACTAATGACAAAATAATAACAAGCATAATTTAAAATTACCTTGCAATTTACAAAAAACTTACAATTTATAATTCAAAAACTCATGCGCACCATAAAAGCATTTTTCAATTAGAAAATTAAACTAAACTCGTGAAATTATTTTTAAATCTAGAAAATGGTAGCGTTTTTAAGGAATTTGGTATTTTGTTATACAATTTTACGCACCTAATGTAGCTGTTGTTACTTGTTAATGTGAGATTCGTCCTCGGTTGAAATAACTTATTAGTAAACATAGGATAAATGAGTAGGTATTTCACACATTACTTGTATTAATGAAATATTTGTATAAACATTAGATACTATGAGAACTCCATCAGTCTTATTACAAAAAGCGGTTTAAATAAAAACCCAGGTTTAAATCCCTATAAACTGTGGTTTACACAAAAATGATATTACAAATAATGGTTTAGCGATAAACCATAGTCCAAATCATGGTCTAACGCTAAACCTCGGCGGCCCCTAGTTTAACGATGGTCTAAGTCGTATCTGTCAAATTTTCTCTTTTATGTTATAGCATCTTTTTTATTGTATTGTGTTGTGTTGTTTTTACCCGAAAATGGATATTAACATGGTTGATTTAATTAATTATTGAGGATATTACTTTTTCTTCGGTACTCCAATTCTCAGATCGTTTTTATTTTGTTGGTCCATCACAATATATCATTATATATATTATTAACAAAGAGGTAATTGTTCTATTAGAGATTTCGATAACTTAAAAATTCTAAAGCTTAGTGAACTTTGTTCAGCTTGCGATGGTTTTGTTGTTATGGTTTCATATAACGCGCGAGAATGTCACGTTTCGTTACACGTACGAAGATGTATTATTAGTAATTATTAAGCATTTAAGTAATTTGCTTAAATTTAAACAAAACTTCAATCGATAAATAATAAATGTTTATATCAATGCAAAATAACAAAGTCTCAATATTTGTAACACTCTTAAACGTAATTTAATTCTTATCGTATTATCAAAACGTTTTCATTTCTGGGCATACGGCACGTTGCAATTGAATGATATTATGGTGAACGAATGATATTTGTATTAATCTGTGGTTGATATATTGTCAATGGTTCAAATGACGGTACTATGAAGACCACGGTTTTTTAGGTTTTGTAATACGGACAAATTTAGACCATGGTTTTGCAGATAAGCCTGGACTTGATAGTACAGGTTTAAACCAAGGTTTATTTAATTTTTTGTAATAAGACTGATTGAGTTTGGCCACGTCCCCATGGTCCTTTGATTTTGTCTACGCTAAAGATTGCTCTATGGGGCATGATCAGCATTCTTATCTTGAATATAATCATCTAATTTGTAATATGCTTGTTTATAAAGTGTGCTTTTAACTAAAATTTAAAATTTACTTTCATTTAGTTTTAATATATCACAAGGTATTTTGTTATAGAATTTAGCACAGTACCCCATGAAAGATGAGTGTCATTTTGTGTGCTCAGTCAGTTGTTGTTTAATTACAATAGTGAACGGACGTACGATCGCGCGCGCGTGCTCTAGTTAAGAGTATTCTGCAGACGCAGCACAACACCGTCTCGTCGCTGCGGTGTACATACGTTGATCTATCGGGGTCATTGCCATGGCCTAATTACAAGTGCGGAAATCATGAAGTGTTTACAATAATTTATTGTTTAGGTGTAAAACTTGCCCTAACAACTAAATAATGGCTGCACAGTCATTTAAGATAAAAACTGACCTGGAAAAGTGGTTGTATGACTGCTACACCCAGGAGAAAACGGATAGAGAAAACCTGCAACTTATGGTTCGTAAACTGAATGAACACATTAATAGCTTGCACGACCAAGTACAAGCCCTTCAAGGAGAATTACATTGCTTGAAGGAAATGAAAGAAACTGAAGAGACCCTAAAAAACAGGAAAGCGAGACAACAATATTTTCCCAGCGTACTAAAAGTGACATTGAATATTGCACAGACGAGGATGAACTCGCTAAAGAGACTGAGTGGATAAGGGCCAAGAGCAGGAAGAAGAGGAATCTTAACACCTCTCTTTCTCCAAAACAATAACCCGGAACAAGTGCCCAACAAGAAGAACAACAAAAAAAAGTGAAATAGACTTCTGTCAAAAAAGTGCCCCCACCACCGCCAATCATAATAGACGGAGTTAAGAACTACCAAACGTTCTACGACTCGCAGACTGAAACCATACCAGCAGAATCCTTTACCGCTAAAATGATGAATTGGGATTGTGTGAAGGTGAACGCCAAAACAGAAGACTCGTATAGAGTAATTGCCAGACTTTTGACAGAAAAAGACTACCATTGGCATTCGTACGAGAATAAGCAGGCTAGACCAATTAGACTGTGAAGAAATTACATTCCTTTTGCCAACCTGATCGTATCAAAGACGATCTAACATCACAAGGACTGAAAATTGACAAAGTAGACAACAAATTGAGTTGGAAGGGTAAAGAACCACTCAATATGTTCGTTTTATCATTTAATAATGACGAAGATGTCAACAAAATCTATGGCATAAAGTACATTTTGGGGTGTAAAATTGAAATACACCCACTTAAAAATCCTAATCAACACAAAAAAATACTTATTCCCCAATGTAAGAGATGCCAGGCATATGGGCATACTCATAAATACTGCAGAAAAGAGCCAAGGTGTGTAAAATGCACTGGCAAGCATCTTACAGCCAGCTGTACCAAATCTCCGCAAGAGAAGCCAAAATGTGTTCACTGTGGCCTTCCTCACCCTGCCAACTAGGTGTGAAGTAGCTAAACAGATACAAATAATAAAAATAAAAATATTAAAAAGAAACTTGTGGTACCAACTACCCAGCAGTCTCTTCCCCTACAAAATCTTGATAAACAGGCACAGAAAGCAAGTGTCTAGTCAACTGCAAAACCCATGCAAGTAACCAACACTGGCTCCTATACGGAAGCTGCATAACAAAGACCACAGCCTTTGAATCTAGAAGATAAGATTAATCAGATCTTAAAGTTATTACCTCACTTGACGAGAGATTAGAGAAACTAGATTCCAGCGCTAAAACAGCTGTTTTAAATAATTCAAAATGAATAACACTCCTTAAGTAATGGCGTGGAACTCTAATGGGCTCCTCAAACATCAAAATGAGTTGCAGATGGTCCTATAGACACCGAAAATATAGACGTGTGTTTGGTCTCCGAAACGCACTTATACTGTCCTCCACGGCATATGATAAGAAAAGAGCGATATTTACATCTCTTTGAACTATTAGGCCAGACATTTATCCTAGGCGGCGTATTTAATGCTAAACACACGCATTGGGGATCAAGACTTACTACGACTAAGGGAAGGCAGCTCTTAGCACATTCAGAAGTCATGAGCACGGGTAAACCAACGTACTGGCCCACTGACCACCAGAAAATACCGGATCTTATAGATTTTTTCATATGCAAAAATATATCCGCCGACTACATCAGTTTAGAGGAAGATTTTCATATGAACTTGGACCACTCTTCGATTATATTAATGCTTAGTCAAAAAAGCCTACTCCAAGAAAGCCACTTAACCCTGGTTAATAAGTTTACAGATTAGGAAAGTTTTGCCCTTGATCTAGATAATATAATCGACCTTAAAACTCCGATAAAAAAGCAAGATCAGCTTGACTCAGAAGTAAACAAATAAATTGCTAATATCCAACAATGTGCGTGGAACAACACACCGCAATTAAAACGTAAGTAAGTATAAGGGATTTAATTATCCTAAGGCAATTGTAGATTTACTATCTGAGAAAAGGTAACAAAGGAAACTGTGGCAGCAAACAAGGTACCCGCGAGATAAAACATCACTAAATAACCTAACTAAAAGGTTAAAGAGGAAAATTCTACAGTTTGAGGATGAATCTCTGAATACCAACCTTTTGCAGCTAACCAATGACAAATCAACGGATTACTCCGTTTGGAAAGCTACAGGAAATCTAAAAAGGCCAATTAAACAAATACCGCCCATCAGAGATAGCGACGGAAAATGGACCATAAGCAATGACCAAAAAGCATTAAGGTTTGCTCAACACTGATGTTATAGCGGTTTGAGAAACCTCTTCATCCTTGTGTCTATCATGAAAAGTGGACTGTATTTGAAGGGTTCTGGCAATGGTGCGTTGAAAATAAGCGGGAAAATATTCACGGATCAATTCGGGCGATCTAGTATGGAAATGAGGGAAGTAGTACGCCTTACCTTGTAGTGGTCGATGCCAGCCCACGTGTGGCAGCGAGCTGGTGTTCTTCTACTCCAAACTGGCGACCTTCAGGATCCACACACTTCACACAATTGTTAGGTATATATCCGCGAGGCGGGTGAATAGACACGGTTCACAAGGTTCTCAGCAATCTAACTAATTAGATGCATCAGTCTCCAGCCAGGTGGCTTGGAAAGCTGGCGGTTGAGATACGAGGCCCGTTCACGTTGAAGTTTCGGTTCGTTCTGGCGACCTGTCATTAAGGCGTACATAAAGGGAAAAGGAATGAGGAAGGAACGAGATAATTAAGATATCGATCGCCCGCGAAATCTCAAATGCGTTTGTCTATGTGTTTTCGGTCATTGATTTATGACATTTACAAGAGATGGCACTACCATTTTCCCGGCCTTAAAGGGTCACCTTTAATGAAAATTAAACTTAGCCCTATGAGGTGTACTACCGTATACCTATTCAGCAATACGGACTAAGATGCGGATTTTTATATTTCAATTATTAAGATTTAAGATAAATACTGCGAGTTGCATAATACATTAAGTTGCATACCTATAGTTAAATCTTAATAGAAAATTATGTTGCGTCGCTAACTAACTAAAACTAAGAGACCTAACTATCAAGCCAGGCCTTATTGAGTCGGTAATGGACACAGACGCACAACAGGGCGCACATAGCTACCCTTTGCGGTTTTCACAGTAACAACACGGGTTGTACCGTCCTTGGAGGTATGCAATTTATCAATAATGCCTAACGGCCATGAAAGGGGCGGAGAGTTATCAGTAATGATAACTACAATAGTACCCTCTTGTATAGAAGGTGCAGGACTATTCCATTTGGATCTAGCCTGAAGTTGATGTAAGTATTCTGAACGCCAGCGCTGCCAGAACGACTGCACCAGTTTGTCAAGTAGAGTATGTCGCTGAAGCAAGCTGAGCGAGTCTGCTTCAGGAGCGGGAAGGGACAACAATGGCGCGGTGTGCAAGAAATGCGCAGGGGTCAGTGCTGATGGTTCAGTAGGGTCACTACTCAAAGCAGTAAGTGGCCGCGAATTAACTAGAGCCTCAACTTGACTAAGGACAGTTATAAGTTCCTCGTAGGAGAGGATTTGTTGACCTATAACTTTAAAAAGGTGAGTTTTAACTACCTTAACCATACTTTCCCAACACCCTCCCAAATGTGGGGAAGCAGGCGGAATAAACTTCCAATCTATATGATTGAAGGAAAGTTCTTCCTCAAGATGAGGACGAAAATCTTTAAGAAATTTGTGAAGGTCGCGTAAATAAGAACTTGCACCTACGAAACAAGTACCGTTATCGGTATATAATCATTTAATAGCACCGCGTCGCGAAAGAAAGCGTTTTAAGGCTGCAAGGAAAGTCACTGTACTTAAATCTGTAGCCACTTCAATGTGCGTGGCACGCGTCGTCAAACACGTAAAAATGCAGAGCCAAGCCTTACGGCTCTTAACACCTCGACCACGAAATGGTGTATACTGCAGCGGGCCTGCATAGTCACAGCCGGTGTGAGTGAACGCCTTGTCGACTTGGTTAACACGCTGGCTAGGTAGATCTGCCATAAGTGGAAGAATAGGACGCGGGCGGAACTTAAAGCAAGTGTTACAGTTGTGGATTCTGTGACGAATTATTCGACGTGCAGCTAAAATCCAATAATTATGCCTGAGTAAGGACATAAGCAACTCCGGACCGGCATGAAGATGTTTCTTGTGACAAAAGTCAACAAGAAGATCAACAATATGGTCATGACGTGGTAGAATACAGGGATGTTTATATTCGTAGGGTTCGTCCGAATTTGTGAGACGACCACCAACTCGTATGATGCCGTGCTCATCGAGAAACGGCTTAAGCTTATGGATGGCGGGAGTACATGGTTTATTATTTTTTAAATTTAAAATATCGTTACGGAAATGAACATCCTGTACAGCTCGCAGCAGTTTAATTTCTGCATATTTCAGATCAGAGCTTGATACAGTACGTGCACTAGGCAGTTGTCTTAAAAACTTATAGACGTAAACAATAGCGCGTAGCAACTTAGACCACGACGAAACACGTAGTGCTAGCGCGTAAATTGGTGATTCCGTAACCTCAGAAACCACGGCATGAGCGACTGATTTCTGTTCGGGTACGCCCTCATGCAGTGCATTGTGTTCGAAAGTATGTATGGGCCACTCAGCTGGGTCATGAGAAACCCACGATGGTCCACGATACCACAATGGATGCTGCAAGAGCTTAGCTGGCGTGACACCACGAGACAGACAATCAGCGGGGTTCTCAGTACCTGCGACATGGTTGAAACAATTAGCGGGTATAAGCTCTATCAGCTTAGTAACCCGATTGGCAACAAAAGTTTGCCAGCGGTGCGGTGAGGAATTTATCCAGGCGAGCACTACTTTAGAGTCAGTAAACGCGTATACCTTATGGATGCGGTAGTGGGGCGATATTGTGTCTTGTACCTTGCGAAGCAACTTAGACAACAGTAGGGCCGCGCACAACTCTAGTCTAGCCACCGAAATGGTTTTCACAGGTGAGACTTTAGACTTCGCACTAACTAACTGCACGGAGTAGTTATAACCATTGTATATTTGCATGTATACGACTCCACCGTAAGCACGCTCGCTGGCGTCAGCGAAACCTACTAAATTCATGGTGCATCCGTCGATCAACCCCAGATGACGCGGGATAATAATTTCATTAAGCGTAGAAAGCTCAGTACAAAACTGCTTCCAAGCGGTGACTATATGTTCAGGTGGTATGTCGTCCCAGTCACACTTTGCTAGCCAAAGTTCCTTAATTAAGAGCTTAGCGTACAGAATAGTGGGGGCGACAAAACCCATTAAGTCCCATAGCCGAGCCACTGTGGAAAGCATGGTTCGCTTAGTACATTTATCATCTGGTGTGGTGACGTCAAAGCGGAAACTATCACAAGACTTGTCCCAGCGTAAACCCAGGACCTTATGCGGTATAGACTTCTCATACTCGATATCGGGCGAAGCCTTATGAGTATCAGGTATGTGTGCGAGAACCTCTTTCGAGTTACTTGTCCATTTGACAAGGTCGAACTGGCCTCGCTTGAAGAGCTGAATAAGCTCATCACAAAGCGAAATTGCTTGCGGTATGGACATGACACTACAGGCAATGTCATCCATATATAGGGCGGAAGAAGCAGCAGCAGACGCTGCAGGAAAATTATCGCCTTCATCAGCGACTAACTGGCGGACTACACGTAACGCGTGATATGGACTAGACTTAAATCCGAAGCAAACACGATTAAATTGGTAGACCATTATAGGTTCATGTTTACTGAATCTGTAAAAGATGCGTTGAAATCTACGGTCCGATTCACGAACGCCGACATTGAGAAACATTTGGCGGCAATCAGCAGACAGGGCTATTTGAAAGAGTCGAAAACGAATTATAATATTAAATAAATCACCCTGTAGATTGGGGCCTGCATGTAGAATGTCATTGATCGACTGTCCCGATGTAGTTTGACTACTAGCGTCTAAAACCACGCGAAGTTTAGTGGAAGTCTTATCTTCGCGAACGACACCGTGATGCGGAATGTAATATGACAGATTAGAAACGTTGTCATCTTTTAAAACCGGACTCAAATATCCCTTATTTATGTAGTCCGACATGACGTCATTGTAAGCGCTGCGTAACCCTAAGGACGCATCAAGTTTGCGCTCCAAACAATGAAAACGCCTAAGTGCGGCAGCGTATGAGTCGCCTAGCGAATAAGGGTCGTCGCAAAATGGCAGCGACACAATATATCTACCACTGTCATCGCGAACAGTGGTAGCGCGAAAATGTTCTTCGCACTCGAGATCCTTACGGCTCTGCGAGGGCGAGGCGGAAATTTCTTCAAGCTCCCAGAATCGCTTGAGAAGCGAATCTAAACTGGGATCTTGAAGAACAGAACAACATGAAGTTGTACTCGTACAGTGTGAAGTATGTGCCGTAGGTACGGAACCCATAACCACATACCCCAACACAGTTTCAATAGCGGGAGGTATATTATATTGCTCGCTATGCACTATGTTAGGCAAAAGCAAGCGCGGGAATATAGCAGCACCAATCAAAACATCGATACCGCTCGGCTCCGCAAACTTCGAATCTGCGAGCGGTAATGTTTTGAGATGTGTAAGTTTAGAGACATCGACGAGAGCGGTCGGCAATGTCTCCGTTATACGTTCAACAATAAGCGAAGAAACGTTAAAATTAATATCATTACTAAAACGAGAATATAATTTAATATCTACGGAACCTTTAACTGGTTTTTCCGACCCACCGATTCCTTTAACTATTAAATTAGAAGTATGAAAGTTCTTCCAAAGTCCTAGACGCTTAAAACATTCAGAAGTAATAAAATTACTTTGAGATGCGCTATCTAGTAAACAACGTATTATGTGCGGCTTATCATTTACATCGTAAATTACGACTTGAGCAGTAGCGAGCAGAACGGTTGTATACGCCGTACATTGCGGGCCATCTCTCGCCGACGGCGACGCCGCAACGCACCGAGCGTCAATCGAACGCGATCGAGCGGCGCCAGCGACAGAGGTCGTACACAACGATACCTCAGACTGTGAGGTAATAGAAGGCACCGTCGGCATAAGCGTTGGGACCGGATTCGGCTGTGACGTCACTACAGTTGATAATTGCGGGTTTTTATTAAAATGTAACAATGTATGATGACGTTGATTACATGTGCGACACTTTAATTTAGAAGAACAGTTAACCGTTTTATGTTTAATACTCAAACAATTGACACAAGCATTGTTGTCTTTCACACATTTGAAACGAGCTGTCGGAGTCAAATTATCAAAAGCGGGACATTTATATAAGTGTTCATGGATATATGCTTCGCACAGACACTTGTTTGAATTATTTAACTCAGAGCAAGCTACATAGGATTGTGGATTAGGAGCGGTCATTTTATTATTAAAACTACGCGATTTATTAGACTTATGTGAATTGTCCGAACTATTAGGCTTATTATTGTTAGCTAAGGGTGGTTGGGTATTACGGAATATCCGACACTGATCATTGATGAAGGTGACAAAACTATCTAGAGTGGGAATCTTACGATTACGTTCTGTCATCTCGAAAGCGCGAATAGTTTCAGTGTCAAACTTTTTTATTGCGAGGTGCAATAAAATGAAATCCAGAAGGTCAACTAATTTTAGATTCTTTAGGGAATTAATTGCGGTGACGAACTTGTCCACAAATAGCTGGTAATTCGAAACAGACGCGGGACCGGATAATTTAAGATTTAAAGCTTGATCCAAATAGGTAGACGCGAGGACACGAATATCCTGGTACCTATCGAGGAGTGCCTGGAACATGACTTGGTAATTCTCAGCACACGGTGTGACTCCCGCGAACACAGACTGTGCCTTCGGCGACAGCTTACCTATTAAATAGTACAACCTGTCTGCATCCGTCAGCGACTTATTGTCATGAACTGTAGATTTAAAACTTGCATAAAATAATGGCCAGTTTCGTATATCACCGTCGAACGACATGAGTTCGATTGGCGGCAACCTTGGTCTACATGTTGCGGAATCACTCATACTGTGCCTCCCGGACGGCTTATCTTCCAATTGAGACATCACACGTTTCACGGAACAATACATATCCTCGAATGAGGCGTAGGCTTGATAGCTAGGCTTCGCATCGGGATATATAGCCAGTAACCTAGCATTATAATCATCCAATAATTTATGAAAGTCCGTTCGAATATCATCTATTGTTACACAAGAACTGAGAAAGCCTTCTCTCACCGATTCGGAAGTATTAGCGACTTTAGAGCGATCATAAATTGACTGAATACGCTCGAAAAGTATATTACGCTTAGCTTCTAAAATCACTAACTGTTGATCTTCCGAAGAAGCGATTGCTTTCGCATCACGCGGCATTGTTATGTTATGTAGTTACAAATAACCACACAAACAAAACAATGTACGGTAATTATTTAAACGAACAACTATATGTAGAAAAGCAATACTACTGATTGTGACTGTACTGTGACAACGGGTTTCGCAATATTTGCGTAGTAACGAAGTAAGTTTTTTCGTAGTACCCACTAACCAAAGTAATTATATTGTACAAAATGTTAATAGCATTACTATCCCAACCAGTTTTATTGTTAAGTTTGAATATTGTTTAAGATAAATGAATAGGTATAAATATGCAACTTATAGCCCGCAATCGTCTAAACGTATTCGGTAAAGTTATGATATTTATACTGCGTAGGTACCTACAAGTAGTACACCTATTTTATTTTTCTCTTATAGAATGAATGTCTACCCCGCGGTATTCGGAAAGTAACTTATTCCTAACACTTTATAATTGGAGGTAGGTGATTCCTATAAGGGCGGTTAAACTAAAAGACGCTTGAAATATGGAAATTTACAATACGACAAGTTAGTTTTAAATAAGAATTATTTTTAATAATAGCAGATACGTAATTATGAACCTGCTATAGCGGCGTTGATGGAACCACGTATTGGGTTTACAACTTGATTATGTGGGTAGGCGGCTAGGTGCCACGACCCTAGTAGGAATTTATGATTGATTCCTACGTAAGAAATAAAGGAAAATGGATATATTATAGTAATATATCCGGCTCGAAGGACCAAAAATGTTATAGCGGTTTGAGAAACCTCTTCATCCTTGTGTCTATCATGAAAAGTGGACTGTATTTGAAGGGTTCTGGCAATAGTGCGTTGAAAATAAGCGGGAAAATATTCACGGATCAATTCGGGCGATCTAGTATGGAAATGAGGGAAGTAGTACGCCTTACCTTGTAGTGGTCGATGCCAGCCCACGTGTGGCAGCGAGCTGGTGTTCTTCTACTCCAAACTGGCGACCTTCAGGATCCACACACTTCACACAATTGTTATATATCCGCGAGGCGGGTGAATAGACACGGTTCACAAGGTTCTCAGCAATCTAACTAATTAGATGCATCAGTCTCCAGCCAGGTGGCTTGGAAAGCTGGCGGTTGAGATACGAGGCCCGTTCACGTTGAAGTTTCGGTTCGTTCTGGCGACCTGTCATTAAGGCGTACATAAAGGGAAAAGGAATGAGGAAGGAACGAGATAATTAAGATATCGATCGCCCGCGAAATCTCAAATGCGTTTGTCTATGTGTTTTCGGTCATTGATTTATGACATTTACAAGAGATGGCGCTACCAACTGAGAAGACACTTTTCAACCCAATGAAAGCTCGATTGAAATACTCGAGACTGAAAGAGTGTCACAAAACCAAAGAATTAAGCTTGTGACTCCTAAAGAAGTAATGCGAGAAATTCAAAATAACATTAGCTCGAAAAAGTCTCCGGGTTACGAGCTCATTACAGGGGAAATTCTTAAACACCTCCCACGCAAAGCCATAGTAAAGCTGATCAAGCTTGTCAATGCTGCATTTGTCTTAAAATATATACCTGAGCCATGGAAGGTCGCTGAAGTCATTATGATTGCGAAGCCTGGGAAACCACCCCATGAAGCATCATCATATAGACCTATTTCTCTGTTGCCTGTGTTATCAAAGCTATTCGAAAAACTGTTACTGAAACGGTTAAAACCAATATTAGAAGATAAAAGACCTTATTCCAAATCATCAATTTGGCTTCAGGGAAAAACACTCAACAATAGACCAGGTACATAGAATCACCCACATCATTGAAAAAACGCTTGAAAATAAGGAAGTCTGCGCCACCGTGTTTTTAAATGTCGCGCAAGCTTTTGACAAAGTTTGGCATAAGGGTCTTATATTCAAGCTCAGACCTGACAGGCATGCTACCAGAATTTGCAGATATTCTGGAGTCGTATATGACTAATAGAATTTTTAGAATACGGCAGGAAGACGCATATTCCGAGCTGAAAGCTATAAAAGCTGGGGTACCTCAAAAGGTACAAAAATGGGCCTAGCACACTACCTGCTAGGTCCATTTTTGTACCTTTTATACACATGTGACATCCTAGAACTGGAAAATAATACCATTGCGACCTTTGCAGATGATACTGCAAGTATGGCTACAGGATCAAGCCACAGAGAAGCAGTAGAAAAAGTTCAACTAGCTGTGAACAAAGTTTATGACCAAAATCAATTCACATTGACTTCGAAAACAAAAACTTGGACTATCACCCAATCTACATAAATGGCATGCAAGTGCCTTATGCTAATACAGCCAAATACCTTGGCATAACTCTCGACGCCAAGTTGCGTTGGAAAGCTCATGTCAAAAAGAAAAGACAGGAAATCGACATACGTTATAAAAGTATGTATTGGTTACTCGGAAGGAAATCCTGTCTATCATATATATCATTATATATCTAAAAAAAATTATTGTTAAAAATATAGCCATTTGTGTCACATATTTACCTCCTCCTGTAAAAGTAGAGTCTTTATCACTTTTTCTAAATACTGTAAGTAACACTGTAAATAACGTTGAAGAAGTTCTTATCCTCGGAGATTTTAATCTCGGATTCATTAATTGGTCACCTTTAGATGGACAAAACTATACTAGTCCTAAGAACTATAATAATACTTTAGGGGATACTTTTATTGATTTTCTATCAATTAACAGTCTTTTTCAATTTAACTGCGTTTGTAACATTGATAAAAGAACACTTGATTTAGTTATAAGTAATATGCGCAATCTTTATGTTACCCATACCTCCGACCTTCTTACTAGACTTGATCCTAAACACCCTGCCCTAATCATTTCCATATCACATGTTAATATTAAATGTTTGCGTTCAAATAACAACATTCGCCCAAACTTCTACAAATGTGACTATGTAAAAATTATGTCTGACCTGCAAGCAATTGACTGGGATCTAGAATTTTCGCTCTCCAATGATATTAATAATCTAGTTTCTGTATTCTACACAAAATTGAAAGAGTTGATCGATAAGCACATACCTCAACACAATTGTAAAAACTCAAAATATCCTTCCTGGTTTAGTAAAGCTCTCATAAAAGCACTATCCGAAAAAGAAAAGTACCGTAGTAAATTTCGAAAATACAATAATCCTCGAGACAAGTTGACCTACGATTTACTAAGAAGCCGTTGTCATACAATGATCAACCAAAACTACAGTGACTATAAACAACACATTGAGAGCGAAATAACAACAAATCCCAAATTATTCTGGCGTTACATTAAAAATAAAAGAAATAGTAAATCAGTGATTCCAGCCAGAATGCACATGGACGATGTAGTAGCTAATAGTGGTAATGACATTGCAAATCTTTTTGCTTCTCATTTTTCTTCAATTTTCACCGACCCCAATGGCAGTACCAAAACAAACATCCAAGAATCATCCGGAGTGCTTAGTAACATAAAAATTTCTCCACAAGAAGTTCTAGCGAAGATAAAGAAACTTGATACATCCAAGGGTGCTGGTCCCGATTGTATTCCACCAGTTTTTGTTAAATCATGTGGGAGAGCACTTGCAGAGCCACTGTGTCTAATATTTAATCGATCTTTAGAGTCGGGAGTATTTCCACAAGAATGGAAGAAGGCTCGGATCGTGCCGGTACACAAAAAAGGCGACTCCAGTAATATTAAAAACTACAGGCCTATTTCAATCCTATCATGTTTTTCAAAGCTTTTTGAGTGTCTCGTTTGTCCCATCATTACAAACTACTTGGACACTAAGCTTTCCAATAGCCAACATGGATTCCGAATTGGACGTTCCACAGAGACTAATTTAGTCAGATATTTATCCGACATATCTGAAGCGCTCGATTGCGGAGACGAAGTCGATGCAATATATACAGATTTCAGCAGCGCGTTCGATAAGGTGAGTCATCCACTCATGATAGCAAAACTTGAGGTTAGTGGTGTCCACGGATCTTTGTTGAGATGGTTTGCATCCTATCTAGTAAATCGTTCACAGTTCGTTGCTGTCAATGGCTATGTTTCTTACGAATTTCATGCACGCTCCGGTGTTCCACAAGGTTCCCACCTTGGCCCAGTTTTGTTTCTACTATTTGTTGATGACATAACAAATCATATCAAGCACTGTCAAACAATGTTGTTTGCAGATGACTTAAAGATTTACAAAAAAATCACTGGACCTGAAGACATCACGCTTATTCAAAGCGATTTAACAAACGTCGAAAATTGGTGCAAAACCAACAATATGACCCTAAACCCCCAAAAATGCTTTCACATCCGTTTCTCTAGAAAAAAATCATCATTCCCAACTACCTACACACTATGCGACACCTCGTTGGCAAAGGTTGGAGAAATCCGGGATCTAGGGGTTCTGGTGGATGATGGGCTCTCCTTCAAGCCACACATCAACTACGTGGTAAAGAAGTCTGCGCAGATGCTGGGTTTTGTTAAACGCAACACAAGAGGCTTCCAACAACCAAAAACCAAAATAGTTTTGTTTAACACCCTAGTGCGAAGTCGGTTGGAATACGCCAGTGTCGCCTGGAACCCACTCTACGCTGTTCGTTCGCAAAGACTTGAAAAAATTCAAAGAGCTTTCACTAAACATCTTGCATTTATATCTAGGGGAATTAGTCATCGCTGTCCATATGTAGATCGCCTACACTTTTTCAAAATAAAGACACTGCGTGACCGTCGCCGTACGCGTGATCTAATTTTCCTTTACAAAGTAGCAAACGGGTTCATTAAGTGCAGTGATTTAGTAGAATGTATCCAATATTCAGTCCCTTCAAAACTGCCAAGACATCCCATCACAAAATTACTCCATATTCCATTCCGCAAAACCAACCTAGGCCTCAACGCTCCACTTCTCCGCATGTGTAGAAGCTATAACAGTTTTTGTACAACACCAGATACTGACTTACACGGTGTTTCACTGAATAAGTTTAGAAGAGCAATCTCGGAGGTACGGGAGTGCGCAAATACTTCAACTTAGTCTTATTACGAACATAAACATCCTACTTCGTTTTCTTTTTTTATTATGTGTGTTTTTCATTTTCTGTTTTTATTTTTACTTTGTTTTTTTTTTAAATTTAGATTAATATATATATTAATATTTTAAATAATTTAGTGTTTCTGACCATATGGTGTAAGCTGCGTATACCTGTAATAGGCATACATACCAGCACCTTTATTTTTCTTTGTTTACTACAAACTGTTTTGTATGTAATGCTGTTGGTGTACCTTATAATAAAAAAAAAAAAAAAATATCTATAATGTTGAGGCTATCCAGCTACTAGACAATACAGACTTAGTGCGAAGGCTAAAAAGAACTAAACCTTTTGAAGTAGTGTAGTGTAATGTGAATGAATAATAGTGAAAATGCTGTGCTATACATATAACACATGAACATAGTGTTTTTTAAATTTTATCAGACTTTAAGAAAGTGCTATGGACTTGTGTAAAAGTGCAAATGGACACTATTCTTAGTTTTTACATAATCTATTACGTAACATATTAAGTAAGTGTTAAATTGCTTATTAGTCTTTTAGGCTATATCGTAATTAATTTTTAAGAATTTTGTTCTTACTAATAAAGTATAAAAAAAAAACATTTGTGTACTTTAGCTGACTAGCTAAAGTACACAAATGTTTTTTTTTTTTCATCCATCTTATAGACTTATAAGAAGGATGATCTATCTTATCTTTATTTCTCGTATTACAATTGTGTCTATCACTGACTTTACTAAAGAGATGTATATTTTTCCTTACATCCATAATATTTTCATAAATGAATTGGCTTTTCGCCATTCGGTACTTCTGACATTCGGCAATGTGAATCTAATACATTTGGTATTTTTTCATTCAGTACCAAATTGTTTGCCGTGAATCAATTTTGGACCAGATGAATAGAGTTATTCACATCATCAAGATTTTGTGACCGGCCATCTATTTTAAATATCAAAGATGTGTCATCAGCATACAACAACATCTTCGGTTGATTTTTTAGTAATTGGGGTAAATCGTTAATATAAACTAAAAAGAGGAATGGACCCAATATCGGGCCTTTAGGAACACCCATTGTCATTTCAGACCCTAGTGAGTTTACGCCGTTTACATGAACTTTAACTTGTCTGGCTTTTAAATATGATCTAAGTAACTCAAGAGCTGTATGTCTAATTCCATAGTGTTTATAGCTTCACCAATAGTGTCTCATGGTTAACACAATCGAACGCCTTCGAGAGGTCGCAAAAGATTCCAATAGCGTCTTGTGCTTCCTCCCAGGCCTTAAAGATGTTCTTTATTAGGGTGACACCGGCGTCAGTTGTGCAAAGCCCTTTGATAAAACCGTACTGTTGATCATAAAAGATGGAATATTTGTTAAAATTACGCAACAATTGGTTGAGCATTAACTTTTCTAAGACCTTAATGAGAACCGGCAGAATTGACACTGGCCTAATCATTGGCTTCTTTGCTATCCCCGGATTTAAATAATGGAACTACTTTACTGTGTTTCATGTTGTCCGAAAAAACTCCTTGATCGACACTAGTATTAAATATGAAAGCTAAATAGGGTGCAATAGTTTCAATGATTGGTTTACATACTTTTACGGATAGTCCCCAAAGATTTTCTGTGGATCAAATTTTAAGATATTTAAAAGCTTTTAAAATAGCCTGGGGGTTTGTATGTTGAAACTTGAACTCCGAAGGGCACGCATTTACGTTCTTTCTAAGTAAGGCAGCAGAGAGTGCGGGTGAGGAGTTTAAGGCTGCTGTAGTTTTAAGAGGAATATTTACAAAAAGGTTTTCAAAGCCTGAGCTACCTCTATATCCGAGTATATGGGGCCATGTGCAGTCGCTAAATTAAATTCAATATTACGGTGTTTTTACATACTTGTTTTATAATTTTCAGATAGTTTTATTTTATCGTCTGCTGATTTTATTTTATTGCTAATATACAGCGTTTTGGCTATTTTGCATGCAATGTGGTTTTTGAATATTTAAGCCAATAAACACCACCTACTCCATTCAGTAGTGGTCATCGGTAGGGTTTCGTCGTAACTTTTGTAAGGATGGTGATTCTCAACTTTGAAATGGGTTTCGTGGACTTAGAAGGAATTAAAAAAAAACAAGTGTATTTCTAAGTAGAATTTATTTTACTATATTTTCAATAATATTAGTGAGATCACATGAGAAATATTTACACTTAAAACATATATTTTAGCTTATACATAATTGATCAGGTACAAATAATATATTACGAATTTAAATATACAGATGAACTGGGAAAATACAAAATCAGAATGTATTAAAAACGGACAAGATAATAAACGGAGGATTAAGATGGAGGAAACCAGATGTTATTTCACTTGTATGTACAGTCGGTGACCTGAGATGTCCACCTTACCAAGTAAACTGCTCAGTAAGTGTGGTTGCTTATCCCCCATCATGATTACAATGCAAGAAAAAGACGGGGCCATACATGCCTGATAGCCGCATCCTATTTTTGCAACGGAATCATGATAGCATTAACATAATGTAGCCCCATGTCAACAAAACCATTCAAACCACCAATGGGAACCATTTCAATTTGAGCAAGTTTGTTCTCCATTTACTAACCAATCCGTGGTATCATGTAACGCTACACCATAATCTTTACAAGTCACAATATTAGACTAACACACTAATTTGTCACTATCACTGTAATTTGTGAAGAACACTTCCTTGAAAAGTGCATTTCTTATTCGAAATAGGCTGTGATAGCCACCAGTCTTCTGTCAAGGAAGCTCTGCTCGACCTCTACTGTGCCGCCGACCTTCTTGGCTAGCGCTAAGATCTGAAACAATAGAAAAATAATTATTAGCACCAAAATTTGGCTTTTTTCGGTTGACCACAATTTCACCTGATGTTAAGCAATGATGTGATCGACGGTGAAGCTCGCTTGCCTAGAATTAACCTATTCACTCTTGACTTAGACCCCTAGGTTGTAGCTTGTAGCTAACAGGAAAATAAGACTCCGGCAGGGAATCCCACTCCTTAGCTGCCTACGCACAATGAAAGTATTCGCAAAACGCTTTGTGCGTATGGGTGGGATGTCTACCATGTACCGATGGCACATTGCCGTACGTCTTTTAGTCCAATGATGGAAAGGGCTAGGCGGCATCAAATTGTATACCTACTAATATTCTAAATGTCAAAGTCTGTATTTTCGGCTGACTGGATTCCGATGGTGGTTACTGGAAGTTTATAAATATAATACAGTTATAGAAAATAATGATATCTTACTTGATCCGGCCTTGAATTTCTCGGAATATACAGTGCAATGGTAGGCGCGATCGTCCTCGCCACCCTCATTAGTACCGATGCGGGTTGTGGTTCTAGCATCGCCTCCAAGTCGTACTCGATATTCTGTGGAGGAAAATGTAAGTTTTATTAACGTAACTTGTAGAAGTCAGAAAAATATGTCGCCGACTATAGACACAGTTTGAATCCTGTGAAGTAGTTGTGAGCAGAGTCCCTGTCAAGAGCCTGTAATGCTACACGAGTAATTTTTAACCAGACCTGCTAATCCATGTGACATTCTAACATCGAAATAGTCGCGATAGTTATTGTCAAAAAGACAAAATTGTATGGGATTGACAAGTGATATCGAAAAATCACGTGATCAATCCCATACATTTTGACGATACGACTATCGCCTTCGCTGACGACTAATCCCACTTGTCAAAACTGATCCTCAGGCTCTAGAGCCTCAGGATCAGTTTTGCGCTGATAAGTTTCAATTTTCATCCTTCATTCCTATACCAAACACTCTCTGTTAATACGTAAGTTAATGAGAGAATTCTAAAAGATCACCTTTTTCGAATCGATGTAATCGTGGCAATATTATCGATTAATGGGACTATTACTAAGCTTATAATAAAAATAATTAAAGATCATCGATATAGGTCACCGCAATCGAGTTATACTTACATCGCTATAACTGGGGCCGCCCCAGGGCGGACTCAGGAACACCATATCAGCCTTCAGCGTCGGCGCCAGCTCGAAGAAGTCTCCCACTATGAACTCGATACGATCGGCGACGCCGTACACTGACGCGTTGTGCCGAGCCATCGCTATCTTTTTAGGGTCTATATCGACTGCTATTACTGTTGGAAAAATAAGATAATTTTAGTCTCACTTAAAATATACAGTAGTTTGATGTCCAAGTTGCAAACTTCTTTTATATAATTCAGACAATTTTATTTTATTTTTTAAGACAACATGAATTCTGTATTTGTGTTCTATTGACGGTGATAGACTGCGTCCAATAAATGCTGGCACTTGAACATATGCATATGCAAGTTTTAGCGTGTGATGTTCTGCTAGCTTACCTCTCCTGCTGGTGCGCGCGAACTGGATGGTGTTGCCGCCGGCGCCGCAGAAAGCGTCCAACACTACGTCATACGCGTACTTGTTGGCGATGTGCCGCGCTACTTTCTCTGGCGTCACGCTGAACCAACTCTCGCGGTCCAGCTTTATTCCTTCATCGAACCTGTTGGAGAACGAAGGTATGTTGACGATCATTCACAGGAATAGAAGAGGGCCTCACACACTATTTCCAAAAACAAAAGTGTGTGTTTGTTTGAATGTCGGTGTTTTATCAAAACAGCCGAATGTTTTTAAATTAGACACAGAAGCAGACGGATGAAAGGAGGTAAAACTACCAAAGATAAGATAAATGGATTGTCCGAGGCGGAACATTTAGAGTGAAACTAAAAAAAAACGTTTGTTAAATGGAGACAGAGAACTAGATCTGGATGTTTTCCAGATAATTACTGACCTGTGGAAGAGGGAGTACCGATTATACCAATATTTTAAAAGCATCGGGTGATCACGCAACTCCACGGGAACTACTTCTTTTCTTGTGATTTCCTTCCGGCAGTCCTCTAGGTGGATCGTCGATAGCGACCAATACTTTGCGGAGTACATTATTGATCGGGCACTTTTCACTGACTGAATTGTATTTAATTTTGGTAGTCCCTTTTATACAAAAGTTAAAAACTTACTAGTACTTAGCTAATTACTGTACCTGGTAAAGGGCCTTTGTTAATGGGCCAAATAGTGATACGTCATAATATTGCATAACCCTGAAGACTTGAATTGTTTAAAGTCATTAAAAGGATCACTAATCGTGTAAAGGTTTTGCATTTAATAGACAATTAGTTAGTTAATTATACGATTACTTTCATAGGAGAAAATTTACTTAATGAAGTTGCCAATTTCAGTAGAGATTATTTTGGTAATGACCGTATGAAGACTTGCCCCCAGTTTCCCAGCTCGAAATTATCGGAGAATTAATGTGACAAATTGTCAAGCACGCGTTATTTGCTGTGATTGGCTGTTGAAAATTCATTCAACCAATCACAGCAGATAAAGCGTGCTTGACAATTTGTCACATTAATTCTCCGATAATTTTGAGCTGGGAAACTGGGGGTTAATCTAAGAATGCAGTGAATCCGCATCTTATTTGTGGATAATTAACCATTTATGATAATAATAATAATTATTTTTATTGTTCTCAATGTTCTCATGACATGTCAGTGGCAATTGTCCTAATGTTCTAAATTGTATTGACTTATAGAACGTATCTTAAGTTTTAAAATTTATAAGCGTAATACGAAAATAACAATACCTGCACCCTCTCCCTCTTCAAGCCATCATTCGAGTCATCAGCATTTCGGCATCGACATAGCAAAGGTACCGCGGATGCGTCAGCCAGCTTCATGCTCTCGTCATCTAAGCTGGTGTCTTGGGTTCGCGGACTTCCTGAAGGGGACATGTACGACCTGCTCAGTATCCGATTTCACTTCTGTGCTATCGACGTCTATCTGTATTTCTTCTTCGTCTTGAGAATCCTTAGACTGGTTGAAAGTAAGATATAAATGTTTTGTGCAACAATAAGTGCAATTTAAAGAACATTCATAAAATTTGCTTAATTACACCAATAGGACTTCATGTGAATCGGTTGCCAAGACTCACAAGCTCTAACCTCCTCCTAACGCTGTCACTATTGAACAAATATCAGATCTAGAGTGGAGCTACTAGCCGCATAAGTCTAGGAGAACTAACTTTGCAAGCCTTAAAGTTAAAAACCCAACATCTTGGTAAAAACAGTATATGGCCTGTCAAAGTCAAATGTATTTATTTCAACTGCGCCATTAAGCGGCCCTTTTGAACGTTAATAATTATTTACAAGTAATAAAAATTGATTCTACCGTGCATTCGGAAAAGTAGCTTGTTATGGAGAAGAACGCACCAGAAACTCCATACTTACTATTTTAAAAAAAATAAGTGTTTTACAATATTTACATAAGTACAAACATTAATACATTCATATACGTGAGAACGATGCACCCAGAATCACTATACTTACTACATATAGGTACAAAGTATTACAAACACTAAATGGTAAATTCCTTCACTTGATAAATAGGAAAATGGTTCTCACATACTAACAAATATTGCAAACATAGGTAAATTACCTAATTCAATAAAATGGAACAGTCTGCGAGTCATTTTTTTTAAACAAAATGAGAAGAAAAAAATAAAGCGCTACTACAATTATGAATATAATACAAATTAACCAGTTTGATTTTGTCTACACTAAAGATTGCCCTATGGAGCAGGACCAGCATGTTTCCAAGCATTTTTATCTTGAATATAATCATCTAATTTGTAATATGTAACGAAGCAGAAATCATGCAATGAACCAGCCAAGAAATTACGTAATAAAAGAAAAGCAAAGCAAAAGGAAACTATGTGTCCTTAGTAACTGCAACAACTATAGGCCGGTGGAAATTATAGAAGATACTTTTTGTGAACAGTTTGAGTATTGCCATTATGTGTCGCCTAATTGTAAAGTGAAAGAAATGCTCACAAATATTACGAACAAGGTTCAAGATTTTAACATGGACGACTATTGCTTAGTAATGATTGGCGAAAGTGACTTTAAAGATAATGAAGACTACATCGAACTTGTAAGACTAAATAGAGAATCCTTAGAACAAACAACTCATACAAATGTGATAGTAGAATTGTTTAATAATTTACTTTACATGGACATACAAAATTATAATTATGCATATTTCTTTGATACGAATCGTGACCTCTCCTTGGAAATGTTCTCATATAAAACAGGCAAACTTAATAAACTAGGTATAAAGTGTATATTTGGAAGTATTTTCAGTCGCATACATAAAAAAAATCCCAATGGATTATGACGAAACGAGTAAAGCTCATGTACAAAATAAGTTTTTTCGTCCTCCCTTTAAAAACAATGCCAGTAATGATAAACAACAACTTACATTGTTGCATCAAAATATAGCTGGAATACTCAATAAATTAGATTTTTTTGAAGTAACAATATCTGAGTTGACGAAAGAGATGGGTGTTATAGACTTTATATGTCTTAGCGAAACCTTTATACAATCCGGTCATGAATGTAATCTTAAACTTACAAACTACAAGTTAGCTGCAAATTACTCAAGATCCAATAAAAAACGGGGCGGCACGTGTATATTGGTGAAGGAGGATTTCGTTTTTAGCCCTTTACAAATAATAAATGAAATGTCTAGCGATTATTCTTTCGAATGCTGCGGCATAGAAGTGCCGAGTCAAAACTTAATACTAGTATGTGTTTATAGAATCCCGGATTCCGATGCTGGTATATTTCTAAAAGAAATGGAAGTTTTGTTACACAAATTAACTCATAAAAATAGGAATCGTATCGTAATATGCGGAGACTGGAATATTGTTATTCTAAAAGACACTACACAAAAAAGAGAATTAATATCTATTTTGCATAATTACAACTTATTGACACATATTAAAATGCCCACTTGGAAAAAAAGCTGCATAGATTAAATAGCCAGTAATATCTCGATCCTAGACACAAAAAGCAGTATACATAACCTAACCCTCTCAGATCATGATACTGGGCAGTCATTAACGTTCTTTCTTCCGATATCTAATAATAAGCCGAAGATGCCAAATTTCATTTATGAAGTCAAAAGAGATTACAATAAAAACAATATTAAAAAAAATTCTTGACTGTATATCTGCTTTAAGTTTTAATGAAATATATGAAGAAACAGATTTCAACATTGCATTTAACATATTTCATGACCTATATATTCTCTTTTACAAACTATGTTTCCCAGAAATAACAATAAAAAAATATAATAAACCAATAAAAAATAAATAGATAAGTAAAGGTATAAAAATATCGTGCATAAAAAAGAGAACTTTATATTATAATAACAACATGATGCCTTAAGCAAAAAATATCATAAAAGAAGATACCTGACCTATTCTAGAATTTTAAAAACATGTATATCACATTCACAATTGATAAATAACAAAAAATATTTATATAATTCTAAAAATAAATGCAAATCAACATGGTATATTATAAAAAATAATATAAATAATAATGATAATTATAAAAATGACATCAAAGAATTAATAATAAATGATAATAAATTAATGATCCTTATGACATGTGCAATCAATTTAATAACTATTTTATAGAAATGACCAATACATTTGATCTTAGCAATAGTAATAACGTAAGTAACATTGACATTACCACTAACACTGGCAGTATCTTTTTGACTCCAGTGAATGAACAAGACATTATAAAAATTATCAACTCTTTAAATGATACTAACGCTACTGGATATGATGAAATAAACACAATAATAATAAAACTAAGCAGCAAAATCATAGTAGAACCTTTAAGTTATTTAATTAATCTGTCATTTGAGACAGGCACATTTCCTACTAGATTAAAACAATATATTGTCAAACCGCTATACAAAAAAGGTAACCGCACGGATATGTCCAATTATAGACCCATATATGTCCATTGGTCCCTATCCTATCAACGATTTTTGAAAAGGCAATGTACGGGAAAATCATTAACTTTTTAAACAAAAACAGCATTCTTACTGAGAACCAATTTGGTTTTAGGAAGAATAGTTCAACATCTCTTGCTTGTTTTACTTTGGTCAAACTGATTTCTGAAGCCCTTAATAATAAAATGCCTGTATTGTCAGTGTTTTTAGATATGAGCAAAGCATTTGATTTTGTACCACATAATCGCCTACTTTGCAAAATGGAGAAATACGGCATAAGAGGCAAGGCACATGACTGGCTTCAAAGTTATGTATCGAGTCGCCAGCAAAGGACAGTAGTAACAAAAATTAATAATAACACAAACAAAACATACAGTTCAGATTTAAAAATAAATAGCTGTGGTGTTCCTCAGGGAAGCGTATTAGGGGCCCCATTATTTATAATATACATAAATGACTTTTGCAAGAACCTAAAACATAATTGTACACTATTTGCTGATGACACTACTCTCACAATAAAATCTTCAAATAGAAATGACCCAGAAACTGACACTAACAATGAAATACTAAAAGCAATTAAATGGCTGGAATCTAATAATTTACGTGTAAATATTGAAAAAACAAAGTTAGTACAATTTCAAACATACAACTCTTTAGTAAAACCACCTCAAATACATTACAATAATTCAATTTTGGAAACTGTACCTTCAACTTTATTCTTGGGAATAGTTATTGATGAAAAATTAAATTGGAAAGAACATGTAAAAAAAGTCTGCACTCGTCTCGACAAATTTGTGTATGCGCTTCGAAAACTCAGAAGAATAGCCAGTAAAGAAACAGCCCTAAGTGCTTATCATGGCTATGTTGCATCAGTGCTGCGTTACGGCCTCGTGACATGGGGTAATTCAGTAGATGTGAACAGTGCATTCATTGCACAAAAAAATGTGTCAGAGCTGTGTATGGAGCTGAATATTTAGATCATTGTAAGCCATTATTTAAAGCACTGAAAATTCTTCCACTTCCTTGCCTATATATTTTTGAGATTTGTATTTTTATTAAAAAGTATTCGCATATGTTCCCATTGTATGAACACATTTCTAAAAGAGTGAAAAGCAGAAGCCCAAACAAATTACTTGTACCTAGCCAGAGACTACAATTGTATAGCAGGAATTCCAATTGCATGGCAATCAAAATATTTAACGCATCAGAGTGTTGCCCACTAATAAATTTAGGAAAACAATATTTGCCTGGCTTTTAGACAATTGTTTCTATTCAGTTAATGAATTTTTAAATTATAAATTTTGACATTTCATTTTATTAATACTTATTTACACTTGTTAACTTGAATTGATTATTATTATTTTTTTTAAGCATTTGACATTATATAATTATTAAATTTTGATATTTAATTCATAATTATCTTGTATAAAAATTATCTTTTTTGTAACTAAACTAATTTATAATATTGTCCGCCTCAAACGTCGCGCGCACACCATGTATGCGTAAGCTATTTTGGTTTCTATTGTGTCTGCTTGTTGACGCGCAATGGGGAAATATAGCCTCTTCTTAGCGTTCGATGACAAACTACTTCCTACAGTTATATTGTTGTGGCCTAGAACTTAGACACTTTGATTTTGTAAGTTACTTTAAATATTTCTACACCGGCAACGGTAGTGTATGTGAAACTGTTTATTATTAAGATCTTAATGTACCATATACTCAGAAATAAATATATCTTATCTTATCTTATCTTATGCTTGCTTACAAAGTGTGCTTTTAACTATTGTTTTAAATTTCTCTTTCATTAAGTTTTAAAATACCGTATGACATAATGCTGTGAAAGTAACTAAAATAGTAAGAAAAAACGCGCGGTTTCTAGATCCGTTAACTGTCTTATCTTTCTAACAGCATAAGCTGCTGAGCTCAGCCGACCCGCAAGAGATGTTATGTGAGGCCCCCATTGTAATTTGTCATCTACTGTGATTCCTAGGAAAACTTTTTCATTTATATATTCCAGCTTTTCTCCATTAAATATGATGCCGCATTCGCTACTTCTTACATTCGGCAATGTGAATCTAATACATTTGCTTTCATTCCATCATGTACCAAAAAAAAAGTAAACATTCCAAATCAATACAATTTTGAACTGCTCCTTGAGTGAGCTGTTCTGTTGTATTCTTCGGTTTAAATGTCTTTATTCCCATTATGACAACTGTCACTTACATGACTATAATCAAACAAATTATCATTACAAATAGTAAATATATTGTCAACAAGTTAGAAGCGGATTCACTGCATTCTTGAAATATGGCTTCTTAAGGTAATTACCATAATTACGAGTATTTCTGCTAAAATTCGCAACTTACCTAATTATGATCACTTTCTTTCTCCTATGTAAATAATTGTTTAATTAACTAATCGTCTCTTGAATGAAACCGTTTAAATGACTAATTGTTCTATTAACTAAGCGTCTTAATAATGCAACCCTTTACCAGGTACAGTAATTAGCTAAGTAGGTACTAGTAAGTTTTTAACTTTAGTATAAAATGGACTGCCAAAATTAAATACAATTCAGTTGGTGATAAGTGCCCGATCAATAATAATGGACTCGGCAAAGTATTGGTCCCTATCGACGGTCCACCTAGAGGACTGCTGGAAGGAAATTAAAAGAAAAGAAGTAGTGCCTGTGGAGTTGCGTGATCGCCCGATGCTTTGAAAATATTGGAAGAAGCGGTACTCCCTCTTCCACAGGTCAGTAATTATCTGGAAAACGATGTATTATTCAACATCCAGATCTAGTTATCTGCCCCCATTTAACAAGCTTTTATTTAGTTTCACCTGTCCTGACCTGTCAAACCTTTTTCAATTCGTCGCGTCGCACAATTCATTTATTTTTACCACGGTAAAGATATCTAACAGTATTGTGACTCGGCCCTGTCTAATAAGTGGCTACAAGTCCGCGTCACGTAAACACGCATTAAGGCTGCCCACCTCCATTACTTGAATTTCTTTCAAGTTTTGTGATTATAAATATCCCATATTCTTTTCTCTAATCTGAGGTAAATACTCATACAATAATCTTGACTTCTACCCTAATTCAGCTTTACGACAAACATGCACCTATTCGAGCCGTGAGAGTTAAACATCTTCCAGCGCCATGGTTGACTGAGGAAATTAAACTTTTACTAAGTAAAAAAGCAGCTGCGAAATTTAAGTTTAAAATTAGGGACAATGACGTCAACAGGGAAAAATACGTCTCAATAAGAAACCACTGCAGCAAGGTGTGTAGAATCGCAAACCGCCAACATATCCATAGTAAAGTTCAGAATGGTGATCCAGCTAAGGTCTGGAATTTTCTCAAATCATTAGGTATCGGAAAAAAGTCTCATAACACGATTCCTAAAGACTTGGATTTCAACTTACTTAATAGTCATTTTTCTACTTCACCCGTATTGGATAGGGCCACAGGGCCTAGGCTAAGTAATCTTTCGAACCTTCCGGTACCTGATTTTCCCCCTTTTGTCTTAAGTCAATTCACTGCTTGTGATGTTAAAAAGAGTATTGTATCAATTAATTCCAGTGCTGTTGGTAGTGACTGTGTCAGCCGTAAAATGATTATCCCCATCCTTGATGATATTCTTCCTGTTATCCTTTACATCCTCAACTTCTCTGTTTCCAGTGGTGTCTTCCCACAAGCCTGGAAAGATGCCCAAGTTATTCCTCTACCCAAAAAATCTAATCCTGCTTCTTTCTCTGACTATCGTCCCATTTCTATTCTTCCTTTCCTATCCAAAGTCCTTGAAAAACTTGTCCACCATCAACTTAGCTCATTCCTTTCCAAACAAAAACTGCTAAATCCCTTCCAATCTGGTTTTCGTCCGGGACACAGCACTACCTCAGCACTTGTGCACATTACGGATGATATCAGGTCAGGCATGGAAATGGGCAAGTTAACTGTACTTGCTTTGCTTGACTTTAGCAATGCTTTCAACACGGTTGATTTCGACATTTTGCTGGGCTTCCTATGCTCTTTTAACATATCTCCTTCGGTAATTGACTGGTTTCATAGTTATCTGTTTGGCCGCCGGCAGCGTATTTGCATTGAGGAATATTACTCTTCTTGGTGCCACACCTCTGCCGGTGTGTCGCAGGGCGGCGTTTTATCTCCTCTACTTTTCGCACTCTTTATTAATGCTATCACTCAACGACTATCTTCTTTCTACCACCTGTATGCTGATGATCTGCAAATTTATACCCAAGCCCCTCTCGGTGAGTTATCTGACGCTATTGAGACTATTAATATGGACCTGGCTCGAATAGGTGACTGGAGCACTGAGTTTGGGTTGAAGATCAATCCGACTAAGACTCAAGTGGCTGTTGTGAGTAGTTCTCGAACCGTTTCTAGGATTGATAGGCCTCACTTACCCAGATTTCTTTCAACAATACTATTATTCCTATAACTAACACTGTGAAGAACCTGGGGATATATATCGACGGCACTCTTTCCTTCTTTTAATTAGACTTTTTACAATGGTTTTCAATCATCTTTATAGCCCTTTGCTAAGAATAGTTACAGCACTGATAACAAAATTTGTGCCACATGTTAAATTTAGTCTTGTTATACTTATTTTTATTTACCTTTGTATAGATTCTTTTACCGATTGTTTTGTGAATGTGTGAACATTGTAGGCCCTCTAGATGCTAGTTAACATTTGTTAACTTTTTTATAAAATATATAATCTTTTTATTTTATTTTTTTAGTTTCTTACGACTTATTGTCATAAGTCGGGCCTACGTTGTCCCCCCATATCTAAGTACTAATGCTGTAACATGGAAATATTGTAAAACCAAACCATTTTTAAAAGAGTAACCAGTGATTTAATTTTGCTCAAGTACACTAGTTAGTTAATACTTACAATAGTTTGGATTCACTCGGTAGGCGCCCATCGGATTCGTGAAGGGAACATCATACATATAAATAATTGCGTACGAATGAGATGGATAATAATTTCCAACGGACGTATTTCTCGCTCTCATCGCTGAGATCCCGTCTCTGTAGTGTTATGGTGCAAATAAGAGTGACATAGCATTCCAGCGTGGTGAAGACTAGTATCAGTTTTAAACTCTGTTTCAGATGTAGATATAAATTGTTTGACTTCAAACATAAAAGTTTGTGACGTTGTAGGGGGTAATCTCTGGATCTACTAAACCGATAATGAAAATTCTTGCACTAATATAAAGCTACATTATTCTTGAGTATCACAGGCTATAATATATTTTCAACAAAATTAGAGATCCTTATGAAAATTGCAATAATGTAACCCAAAGAAGCAAAATGTTGCCTGTAAAATTCATTCTCTGGCGTGCGCTGAGATAACTATTGAATCTACATAAAAATTTTAGGTAGGTAGGTAGAGTAGGTAGGGTAGGCAGGGTAGGCAGGATAGGCAGGGTAGGATGGGTAGGCAGGGTAGGCAGGGTAGGCTGGGTAAGCAGGGTTGGCAGGGTAGGCTGGGTAGGCAGGGTAGGCTTGGTAGGCAGGGTTGGCAGGGTAGGCAGAGTATCCAGTAGACGGGAGCGAAGCCGCGGGGGTCAGCTGGTTTTTTAATAAAATTATAATTATTATGATATTATTCCAGAATTAATTCAAGGCACAGGAACGTGGTGATTGGTACAAGAAGAGAGAGGCCTGTGCTCAGCAGTGGGCGAAGTCGGGCTATGGTTGATGATGATTCCAGAAATTAGTATTAAACATTGCTTTTGAACATATTATTATTGATTATTAGGCATTCATATAACATTCATCACCAAATGCCATATTTAGTTGCAACATACTACGAGAAGTCAATACAGTAGATGAGTGATACGCCTTGCCAAGTCTACTATTTAGATGTTAGTGTAATTTAAAAATATCACTAATACTGATATATTAGTTACAATATTATAATATTTCCAGGCGAATATACTAGAACCAAATCTTGAGAAATATCGGTATTCCTATCTCTAAATGTGTCAATTTTAGTTCCTGAGACGCTCGAGCGGGGCGCTTTGAATCGGCACAAAAATCAACTGTCATTTCATATAGTATATTTAGTCCAGCGTACTTGTATAAAAGATGTCAGTGGTTTGACCCTACAAGCTACCTTTATGTTTTTTATAGATAATTGATTTTTGTAAACAGTTTTGAAAAATTTCAAGATATGTATATTGTTGTTCTGTTTGTTTCAAACGTGAGTAACATGTTTCTGTCACTGTCTTCGTCTTAGCGTGTTGATTTGTGATTGTGATTATCTATGGAGTCATTCATTATTTATTTTTATTGCCATTATATTTAATATGTATTTTTGTATATATTACATAGCATATGTATTTATCTATGTATCTATTATAAAGTAGTATTTTAACAATCTTAATGTCACACCAATCACAACCCACTAAAAGTACAGACAATTACTGTCCATACCAGGTTGCCTGGCAGAGATCGCGTAATCCGATAAGTCGCTCATTGTAATTGTATTACTTTTAAGTTTCTTTTTATAATTGTATTTTAAGGTGTACAATAAAGCATATAATAAATAAATATAATATGGAAAAATTATAAAGATAATAATCATAAATGTCAATAATAATTATGTCAATAATGGGAGAGATTCACCACACAATAATAATAACCAAACACAAAATAATAACAACAAAAATAAAAAATAAAAAAACATAAATCTCAATAATATTCATATCAATAATGGGCGAAATTCGCCACACATGCCACACAATAATAACAACTAATGACAAAATAATAACAAGCATAATTTAAAATTACCTTGCAATTTACAAAAAACTTACAATTTATAATTCAAAAACTCATGCGCACCATAAAAGCATTTTTCAATTAGAAAATTAAACTAAACTCGTGAAATTATTTTTAAATCTAGAAAATGGTAGCGTTTTTAAGGAATTTGGTATTTTGTTATACAATTTTACGCACCTAATGTAGCTGTTGTTACTTGTTAATGTGAGATTCGTCCTCGGTTGAAATAACTTATTAGTAAACATAGGATAAATGAGTAGGTATTTCACACATTACTTGTATTAATGAAATATTTGTATAAACATTAGATACTATGAGAACTCCATCAGTCTTATTACAAAAAGCGGTTTAAATAAAAACCCAGGTTTAAATCCCTATAAACTGTGGTTTACACAAAAATGATATTACAAATAATGGTTTAGCGATAAACCATAGTCCAAATCATGGTCTAACGCTAAACCTCGGCGGCCCCTAGTTTAACGATGGTCTAAGTCGTATCTGTCAAATTTTCTCTTTTATGTTATAGCATCTTTTTTATTGTATTGTGTTGTGTTGTTTTTACCCGAAAATGGATATTAACATGGTTGATTTAATTAATTATTGAGGATATTACTTTTTCTTCGGTACTCCAATTCTCAGATCGTTTTTATTTTGTTGGTCCATCACAATATATCATTATATATATTATTAACAAAGAGGTAATTGTTCTATTAGAGATTTCGATAACTTAAAAATTCTAAAGCTTAGTGAACTTTGTTCAGCTTGCGATGGTTTTGTTGTTATGGTTTCATATAACGCGCGAGAATGTCACGTTTCGTTACACGTACGAAGATGTATTATTAGTAATTATTAAGCATTTAAGTAATTTGCTTAAATTTAAACAAAACTTCAATCGATAAATAATAAATGTTTATATCAATGCAAAATAACAAAGTCTCAATATTTGTAACACTCTTAAACGTAATTTAATTCTTATCGTATTATCAAAACGTTTTCATTTCTGGGCATACGGCACGTTGCAATTGAATGATATTATGGTGAACGAATGATATTTGTATTAATCTGTGGTTGATATATTGTCAATGGTTCAAATGACGGTACTATGAAGACCACGGTTTTTTAGGTTTTGTAATACGGACAAATTTAGACCATGGTTTTGCAGATAAGCCTGGACTTGATAGTACAGGTTTAAACCAAGGTTTATTTAATTTTTTGTAATAAGACTGATTGAGTTTGGCCACGTCCCCATGGTCCTTTGATTTTGTCTACGCTAAAGATTGCTCTATGGGGCATGATCAGCATTCTTATCTTGAATATAATCATCTAATTTGTAATATGCTTGTTTATAAAGTGTGCTTTTAACTAAAATTTAAAATTTACTTTCATTTAGTTTTAATATATCACAAGGTATTTTGTTATAGAATTTAGCACAGTACCCCATGAAAGATGAGTGTCATTTTGTGTGCTCAGTCAGTTGTTGTTTAATTACAATAGTGAACGGACGTACGATCGCGCGCGCGTGCTCTAGTTAAGAGTATTCTGCAGACGCAGCACAACACCGTCTCGTCGCTGCGGTGTACATACGTTGATCTATCGGGGTCATTGCCATGGCCTAATTACAAGTGCGGAAATCATGAAGTGTTTACAATAATTTATTGTTTAGGTGTAAAACTTGCCCTAACAACTAAATAATGGCTGCACAGTCATTTAAGATAAAAACTGACCTGGAAAAGTGGTTGTATGACTGCTACACCCAGGAGAAAACGGATAGAGAAAACCTGCAACTTATGGTTCGTAAACTGAATGAACACATTAATAGCTTGCACGACCAAGTACAAGCCCTTCAAGGAGAATTACATTGCTTGAAGGAAATGAAAGAAACTGAAGAGACCCTAAAAAACAGGAAAGCGAGACAACAATATTTTCCCAGCGTACTAAAAGTGACATTGAATATTGCACAGACGAGGATGAACTCGCTAAAGAGACTGAGTGGATAAGGGCCAAGAGCAGGAAGAAGAGGAATCTTAACACCTCTCTTTCTCCAAAACAATAACCCGGAACAAGTGCCCAACAAGAAGAACAACAAAAAAAAGTGAAATAGACTTCTGTCAAAAAAGTGCCCCCACCACCGCCAATCATAATAGACGGAGTTAAGAACTACCAAACGTTCTACGACTCGCAGACTGAAACCATACCAGCAGAATCCTTTACCGCTAAAATGATGAATTGGGATTGTGTGAAGGTGAACGCCAAAACAGAAGACTCGTATAGAGTAATTGCCAGACTTTTGACAGAAAAAGACTACCATTGGCATTCGTACGAGAATAAGCAGGCTAGACCAATTAGACTGTGAAGAAATTACATTCCTTTTGCCAACCTGATCGTATCAAAGACGATCTAACATCACAAGGACTGAAAATTGACAAAGTAGACAACAAATTGAGTTGGAAGGGTAAAGAACCACTCAATATGTTCGTTTTATCATTTAATAATGACGAAGATGTCAACAAAATCTATGGCATAAAGTACATTTTGGGGTGTAAAATTGAAATACACCCACTTAAAAATCCTAATCAACACAAAAAAATACTTATTCCCCAATGTAAGAGATGCCAGGCATATGGGCATACTCATAAATACTGCAGAAAAGAGCCAAGGTGTGTAAAATGCACTGGCAAGCATCTTACAGCCAGCTGTACCAAATCTCCGCAAGAGAAGCCAAAATGTGTTCACTGTGGCCTTCCTCACCCTGCCAACTAGGTGTGAAGTAGCTAAACAGATACAAATAATAAAAATAAAAATATTAAAAAGAAACTTGTGGTACCAACTACCCAGCAGTCTCTTCCCCTACAAAATCTTGATAAACAGGCACAGAAAGCAAGTGTCTAGTCAACTGCAAAACCCATGCAAGTAACCAACACTGGCTCCTATACGGAAGCTGCATAACAAAGACCACAGCCTTTGAATCTAGAAGATAAGATTAATCAGATCTTAAAGTTATTACCTCACTTGACGAGAGATTAGAGAAACTAGATTCCAGCGCTAAAACAGCTGTTTTAAATAATTCAAAATGAATAACACTCCTTAAGTAATGGCGTGGAACTCTAATGGGCTCCTCAAACATCAAAATGAGTTGCAGATGGTCCTATAGACACCGAAAATATAGACGTGTGTTTGGTCTCCGAAACGCACTTATACTGTCCTCCACGGCATATGATAAGAAAAGAGCGATATTTACATCTCTTTGAACTATTAGGCCAGACATTTATCCTAGGCGGCGTATTTAATGCTAAACACACGCATTGGGGATCAAGACTTACTACGACTAAGGGAAGGCAGCTCTTAGCACATTCAGAAGTCATGAGCACGGGTAAACCAACGTACTGGCCCACTGACCACCAGAAAATACCGGATCTTATAGATTTTTTCATATGCAAAAATATATCCGCCGACTACATCAGTTTAGAGGAAGATTTTCATATGAACTTGGACCACTCTTCGATTATATTAATGCTTAGTCAAAAAAGCCTACTCCAAGAAAGCCACTTAACCCTGGTTAATAAGTTTACAGATTAGGAAAGTTTTGCCCTTGATCTAGATAATATAATCGACCTTAAAACTCCGATAAAAAAGCAAGATCAGCTTGACTCAGAAGTAAACAAATAAATTGCTAATATCCAACAATGTGCGTGGAACAACACACCGCAATTAAAACGTAAGTAAGTATAAGGGATTTAATTATCCTAAGGCAATTGTAGATTTACTATCTGAGAAAAGGTAACAAAGGAAACTGTGGCAGCAAACAAGGTACCCGCGAGATAAAACATCACTAAATAACCTAACTAAAAGGTTAAAGAGGAAAATTCTACAGTTTGAGGATGAATCTCTGAATACCAACCTTTTGCAGCTAACCAATGACAAATCAACGGATTACTCCGTTTGGAAAGCTACAGGAAATCTAAAAAGGCCAATTAAACAAATACCGCCCATCAGAGATAGCGACGGAAAATGGACCATAAGCAATGACCAAAAAGCATTAAGGTTTGCTCAACACTGATGTTATAGCGGTTTGAGAAACCTCTTCATCCTTGTGTCTATCATGAAAAGTGGACTGTATTTGAAGGGTTCTGGCAATGGTGCGTTGAAAATAAGCGGGAAAATATTCACGGATCAAT
Source organism: Orthosia cruda (assembly GCA_964057195.1). NCBI lineage: Eukaryota > Metazoa > Arthropoda > Insecta > Lepidoptera > Noctuidae > Orthosia > Orthosia cruda. The sequence continues at coordinate 50,690,615 of OZ059827.1, forward strand.
TCGGGCGATCTAGTATGGAAATGAGGGAAGTAGTACGCCTTACCTTGTAGTGGTCGATGCCAGCCCACGTGTGGCAGCGAGCTGGTGTTCTTCTACTCCAAACTGGCGACCTTCAGGATCCACACACTTCACACAATTGTTAGGTATATATCCGCGAGGCGGGTGAATAGACACGGTTCACAAGGTTCTCAGCAATCTAACTAATTAGATGCATCAGTCTCCAGCCAGGTGGCTTGGAAAGCTGGCGGTTGAGATACGAGGCCCGTTCACGTTGAAGTTTCGGTTCGTTCTGGCGACCTGTCATTAAGGCGTACATAAAGGGAAAAGGAATGAGGAAGGAACGAGATAATTAAGATATCGATCGCCCGCGAAATCTCAAATGCGTTTGTCTATGTGTTTTCGGTCATTGATTTATGACATTTACAAGAGATGGCACTACCATTTTCCCGGCCTTAAAGGGTCACCTTTAATGAAAATTAAACTTAGCCCTATGAGGTGTACTACCGTATACCTATTCAGCAATACGGACTAAGATGCGGATTTTTATATTTCAATTATTAAGATTTAAGATAAATACTGCGAGTTGCATAATACATTAAGTTGCATACCTATAGTTAAATCTTAATAGAAAATTATGTTGCGTCGCTAACTAACTAAAACTAAGAGACCTAACTATCAAGCCAGGCCTTATTGAGTCGGTAATGGACACAGACGCACAACAGGGCGCACATAGCTACCCTTTGCGGTTTTCACAGTAACAACACGGGTTGTACCGTCCTTGGAGGTATGCAATTTATCAATAATGCCTAACGGCCATGAAAGGGGCGGAGAGTTATCAGTAATGATAACTACAATAGTACCCTCTTGTATAGAAGGTGCAGGACTATTCCATTTGGATCTAGCCTGAAGTTGATGTAAGTATTCTGAACGCCAGCGCTGCCAGAACGACTGCACCAGTTTGTCAAGTAGAGTATGTCGCTGAAGCAAGCTGAGCGAGTCTGCTTCAGGAGCGGGAAGGGACAACAATGGCGCGGTGTGCAAGAAATGCGCAGGGGTCAGTGCTGATGGTTCAGTAGGGTCACTACTCAAAGCAGTAAGTGGCCGCGAATTAACTAGAGCCTCAACTTGACTAAGGACAGTTATAAGTTCCTCGTAGGAGAGGATTTGTTGACCTATAACTTTAAAAAGGTGAGTTTTAACTACCTTAACCATACTTTCCCAACACCCTCCCAAATGTGGGGAAGCAGGCGGAATAAACTTCCAATCTATATGATTGAAGGAAAGTTCTTCCTCAAGATGAGGACGAAAATCTTTAAGAAATTTGTGAAGGTCGCGTAAATAAGAACTTGCACCTACGAAACAAGTACCGTTATCGGTATATAATCATTTAATAGCACCGCGTCGCGAAAGAAAGCGTTTTAAGGCTGCAAGGAAAGTCACTGTACTTAAATCTGTAGCCACTTCAATGTGCGTGGCACGCGTCGTCAAACACGTAAAAATGCAGAGCCAAGCCTTACGGCTCTTAACACCTCGACCACGAAATGGTGTATACTGCAGCGGGCCTGCATAGTCACAGCCGGTGTGAGTGAACGCCTTGTCGACTTGGTTAACACGCTGGCTAGGTAGATCTGCCATAAGTGGAAGAATAGGACGCGGGCGGAACTTAAAGCAAGTGTTACAGTTGTGGATTCTGTGACGAATTATTCGACGTGCAGCTAAAATCCAATAATTATGCCTGAGTAAGGACATAAGCAACTCCGGACCGGCATGAAGATGTTTCTTGTGACAAAAGTCAACAAGAAGATCAACAATATGGTCATGACGTGGTAGAATACAGGGATGTTTATATTCGTAGGGTTCGTCCGAATTTGTGAGACGACCACCAACTCGTATGATGCCGTGCTCATCGAGAAACGGCTTAAGCTTATGGATGGCGGGAGTACATGGTTTATTATTTTTTAAATTTAAAATATCGTTACGGAAATGAACATCCTGTACAGCTCGCAGCAGTTTAATTTCTGCATATTTCAGATCAGAGCTTGATACAGTACGTGCACTAGGCAGTTGTCTTAAAAACTTATAGACGTAAACAATAGCGCGTAGCAACTTAGACCACGACGAAACACGTAGTGCTAGCGCGTAAATTGGTGATTCCGTAACCTCAGAAACCACGGCATGAGCGACTGATTTCTGTTCGGGTACGCCCTCATGCAGTGCATTGTGTTCGAAAGTATGTATGGGCCACTCAGCTGGGTCATGAGAAACCCACGATGGTCCACGATACCACAATGGATGCTGCAAGAGCTTAGCTGGCGTGACACCACGAGACAGACAATCAGCGGGGTTCTCAGTACCTGCGACATGGTTGAAACAATTAGCGGGTATAAGCTCTATCAGCTTAGTAACCCGATTGGCAACAAAAGTTTGCCAGCGGTGCGGTGAGGAATTTATCCAGGCGAGCACTACTTTAGAGTCAGTAAACGCGTATACCTTATGGATGCGGTAGTGGGGCGATATTGTGTCTTGTACCTTGCGAAGCAACTTAGACAACAGTAGGGCCGCGCACAACTCTAGTCTAGCCACCGAAATGGTTTTCACAGGTGAGACTTTAGACTTCGCACTAACTAACTGCACGGAGTAGTTATAACCATTGTATATTTGCATGTATACGACTCCACCGTAAGCACGCTCGCTGGCGTCAGCGAAACCTACTAAATTCATGGTGCATCCGTCGATCAACCCCAGATGACGCGGGATAATAATTTCATTAAGCGTAGAAAGCTCAGTACAAAACTGCTTCCAAGCGGTGACTATATGTTCAGGTGGTATGTCGTCCCAGTCACACTTTGCTAGCCAAAGTTCCTTAATTAAGAGCTTAGCGTACAGAATAGTGGGGGCGACAAAACCCATTAAGTCCCATAGCCGAGCCACTGTGGAAAGCATGGTTCGCTTAGTACATTTATCATCTGGTGTGGTGACGTCAAAGCGGAAACTATCACAAGACTTGTCCCAGCGTAAACCCAGGACCTTATGCGGTATAGACTTCTCATACTCGATATCGGGCGAAGCCTTATGAGTATCAGGTATGTGTGCGAGAACCTCTTTCGAGTTACTTGTCCATTTGACAAGGTCGAACTGGCCTCGCTTGAAGAGCTGAATAAGCTCATCACAAAGCGAAATTGCTTGCGGTATGGACATGACACTACAGGCAATGTCATCCATATATAGGGCGGAAGAAGCAGCAGCAGACGCTGCAGGAAAATTATCGCCTTCATCAGCGACTAACTGGCGGACTACACGTAACGCGTGATATGGACTAGACTTAAATCCGAAGCAAACACGATTAAATTGGTAGACCATTATAGGTTCATGTTTACTGAATCTGTAAAAGATGCGTTGAAATCTACGGTCCGATTCACGAACGCCGACATTGAGAAACATTTGGCGGCAATCAGCAGACAGGGCTATTTGAAAGAGTCGAAAACGAATTATAATATTAAATAAATCACCCTGTAGATTGGGGCCTGCATGTAGAATGTCATTGATCGACTGTCCCGATGTAGTTTGACTACTAGCGTCTAAAACCACGCGAAGTTTAGTGGAAGTCTTATCTTCGCGAACGACACCGTGATGCGGAATGTAATATGACAGATTAGAAACGTTGTCATCTTTTAAAACCGGACTCAAATATCCCTTATTTATGTAGTCCGACATGACGTCATTGTAAGCGCTGCGTAACCCTAAGGACGCATCAAGTTTGCGCTCCAAACAATGAAAACGCCTAAGTGCGGCAGCGTATGAGTCGCCTAGCGAATAAGGGTCGTCGCAAAATGGCAGCGACACAATATATCTACCACTGTCATCGCGAACAGTGGTAGCGCGAAAATGTTCTTCGCACTCGAGATCCTTACGGCTCTGCGAGGGCGAGGCGGAAATTTCTTCAAGCTCCCAGAATCGCTTGAGAAGCGAATCTAAACTGGGATCTTGAAGAACAGAACAACATGAAGTTGTACTCGTACAGTGTGAAGTATGTGCCGTAGGTACGGAACCCATAACCACATACCCCAACACAGTTTCAATAGCGGGAGGTATATTATATTGCTCGCTATGCACTATGTTAGGCAAAAGCAAGCGCGGGAATATAGCAGCACCAATCAAAACATCGATACCGCTCGGCTCCGCAAACTTCGAATCTGCGAGCGGTAATGTTTTGAGATGTGTAAGTTTAGAGACATCGACGAGAGCGGTCGGCAATGTCTCCGTTATACGTTCAACAATAAGCGAAGAAACGTTAAAATTAATATCATTACTAAAACGAGAATATAATTTAATATCTACGGAACCTTTAACTGGTTTTTCCGACCCACCGATTCCTTTAACTATTAAATTAGAAGTATGAAAGTTCTTCCAAAGTCCTAGACGCTTAAAACATTCAGAAGTAATAAAATTACTTTGAGATGCGCTATCTAGTAAACAACGTATTATGTGCGGCTTATCATTTACATCGTAAATTACGACTTGAGCAGTAGCGAGCAGAACGGTTGTATACGCCGTACATTGCGGGCCATCTCTCGCCGACGGCGACGCCGCAACGCACCGAGCGTCAATCGAACGCGATCGAGCGGCGCCAGCGACAGAGGTCGTACACAACGATACCTCAGACTGTGAGGTAATAGAAGGCACCGTCGGCATAAGCGTTGGGACCGGATTCGGCTGTGACGTCACTACAGTTGATAATTGCGGGTTTTTATTAAAATGTAACAATGTATGATGACGTTGATTACATGTGCGACACTTTAATTTAGAAGAACAGTTAACCGTTTTATGTTTAATACTCAAACAATTGACACAAGCATTGTTGTCTTTCACACATTTGAAACGAGCTGTCGGAGTCAAATTATCAAAAGCGGGACATTTATATAAGTGTTCATGGATATATGCTTCGCACAGACACTTGTTTGAATTATTTAACTCAGAGCAAGCTACATAGGATTGTGGATTAGGAGCGGTCATTTTATTATTAAAACTACGCGATTTATTAGACTTATGTGAATTGTCCGAACTATTAGGCTTATTATTGTTAGCTAAGGGTGGTTGGGTATTACGGAATATCCGACACTGATCATTGATGAAGGTGACAAAACTATCTAGAGTGGGAATCTTACGATTACGTTCTGTCATCTCGAAAGCGCGAATAGTTTCAGTGTCAAACTTTTTTATTGCGAGGTGCAATAAAATGAAATCCAGAAGGTCAACTAATTTTAGATTCTTTAGGGAATTAATTGCGGTGACGAACTTGTCCACAAATAGCTGGTAATTCGAAACAGACGCGGGACCGGATAATTTAAGATTTAAAGCTTGATCCAAATAGGTAGACGCGAGGACACGAATATCCTGGTACCTATCGAGGAGTGCCTGGAACATGACTTGGTAATTCTCAGCACACGGTGTGACTCCCGCGAACACAGACTGTGCCTTCGGCGACAGCTTACCTATTAAATAGTACAACCTGTCTGCATCCGTCAGCGACTTATTGTCATGAACTGTAGATTTAAAACTTGCATAAAATAATGGCCAGTTTCGTATATCACCGTCGAACGACATGAGTTCGATTGGCGGCAACCTTGGTCTACATGTTGCGGAATCACTCATACTGTGCCTCCCGGACGGCTTATCTTCCAATTGAGACATCACACGTTTCACGGAACAATACATATCCTCGAATGAGGCGTAGGCTTGATAGCTAGGCTTCGCATCGGGATATATAGCCAGTAACCTAGCATTATAATCATCCAATAATTTATGAAAGTCCGTTCGAATATCATCTATTGTTACACAAGAACTGAGAAAGCCTTCTCTCACCGATTCGGAAGTATTAGCGACTTTAGAGCGATCATAAATTGACTGAATACGCTCGAAAAGTATATTACGCTTAGCTTCTAAAATCACTAACTGTTGATCTTCCGAAGAAGCGATTGCTTTCGCATCACGCGGCATTGTTATGTTATGTAGTTACAAATAACCACACAAACAAAACAATGTACGGTAATTATTTAAACGAACAACTATATGTAGAAAAGCAATACTACTGATTGTGACTGTACTGTGACAACGGGTTTCGCAATATTTGCGTAGTAACGAAGTAAGTTTTTTCGTAGTACCCACTAACCAAAGTAATTATATTGTACAAAATGTTAATAGCATTACTATCCCAACCAGTTTTATTGTTAAGTTTGAATATTGTTTAAGATAAATGAATAGGTATAAATATGCAACTTATAGCCCGCAATCGTCTAAACGTATTCGGTAAAGTTATGATATTTATACTGCGTAGGTACCTACAAGTAGTACACCTATTTTATTTTTCTCTTATAGAATGAATGTCTACCCCGCGGTATTCGGAAAGTAACTTATTCCTAACACTTTATAATTGGAGGTAGGTGATTCCTATAAGGGCGGTTAAACTAAAAGACGCTTGAAATATGGAAATTTACAATACGACAAGTTAGTTTTAAATAAGAATTATTTTTAATAATAGCAGATACGTAATTATGAACCTGCTATAGCGGCGTTGATGGAACCACGTATTGGGTTTACAACTTGATTATGTGGGTAGGCGGCTAGGTGCCACGACCCTAGTAGGAATTTATGATTGATTCCTACGTAAGAAATAAAGGAAAATGGATATATTATAGTAATATATCCGGCTCGAAGGACCAAAAATGTTATAGCGGTTTGAGAAACCTCTTCATCCTTGTGTCTATCATGAAAAGTGGACTGTATTTGAAGGGTTCTGGCAATAGTGCGTTGAAAATAAGCGGGAAAATATTCACGGATCAATTCGGGCGATCTAGTATGGAAATGAGGGAAGTAGTACGCCTTACCTTGTAGTGGTCGATGCCAGCCCACGTGTGGCAGCGAGCTGGTGTTCTTCTACTCCAAACTGGCGACCTTCAGGATCCACACACTTCACACAATTGTTATATATCCGCGAGGCGGGTGAATAGACACGGTTCACAAGGTTCTCAGCAATCTAACTAATTAGATGCATCAGTCTCCAGCCAGGTGGCTTGGAAAGCTGGCGGTTGAGATACGAGGCCCGTTCACGTTGAAGTTTCGGTTCGTTCTGGCGACCTGTCATTAAGGCGTACATAAAGGGAAAAGGAATGAGGAAGGAACGAGATAATTAAGATATCGATCGCCCGCGAAATCTCAAATGCGTTTGTCTATGTGTTTTCGGTCATTGATTTATGACATTTACAAGAGATGGCGCTACCAACTGAGAAGACACTTTTCAACCCAATGAAAGCTCGATTGAAATACTCGAGACTGAAAGAGTGTCACAAAACCAAAGAATTAAGCTTGTGACTCCTAAAGAAGTAATGCGAGAAATTCAAAATAACATTAGCTCGAAAAAGTCTCCGGGTTACGAGCTCATTACAGGGGAAATTCTTAAACACCTCCCACGCAAAGCCATAGTAAAGCTGATCAAGCTTGTCAATGCTGCATTTGTCTTAAAATATATACCTGAGCCATGGAAGGTCGCTGAAGTCATTATGATTGCGAAGCCTGGGAAACCACCCCATGAAGCATCATCATATAGACCTATTTCTCTGTTGCCTGTGTTATCAAAGCTATTCGAAAAACTGTTACTGAAACGGTTAAAACCAATATTAGAAGATAAAAGACCTTATTCCAAATCATCAATTTGGCTTCAGGGAAAAACACTCAACAATAGACCAGGTACATAGAATCACCCACATCATTGAAAAAACGCTTGAAAATAAGGAAGTCTGCGCCACCGTGTTTTTAAATGTCGCGCAAGCTTTTGACAAAGTTTGGCATAAGGGTCTTATATTCAAGCTCAGACCTGACAGGCATGCTACCAGAATTTGCAGATATTCTGGAGTCGTATATGACTAATAGAATTTTTAGAATACGGCAGGAAGACGCATATTCCGAGCTGAAAGCTATAAAAGCTGGGGTACCTCAAAAGGTACAAAAATGGGCCTAGCACACTACCTGCTAGGTCCATTTTTGTACCTTTTATACACATGTGACATCCTAGAACTGGAAAATAATACCATTGCGACCTTTGCAGATGATACTGCAAGTATGGCTACAGGATCAAGCCACAGAGAAGCAGTAGAAAAAGTTCAACTAGCTGTGAACAAAGTTTATGACCAAAATCAATTCACATTGACTTCGAAAACAAAAACTTGGACTATCACCCAATCTACATAAATGGCATGCAAGTGCCTTATGCTAATACAGCCAAATACCTTGGCATAACTCTCGACGCCAAGTTGCGTTGGAAAGCTCATGTCAAAAAGAAAAGACAGGAAATCGACATACGTTATAAAAGTATGTATTGGTTACTCGGAAGGAAATCCTGTCTATCATATATATCATTATATATCTAAAAAAAATTATTGTTAAAAATATAGCCATTTGTGTCACATATTTACCTCCTCCTGTAAAAGTAGAGTCTTTATCACTTTTTCTAAATACTGTAAGTAACACTGTAAATAACGTTGAAGAAGTTCTTATCCTCGGAGATTTTAATCTCGGATTCATTAATTGGTCACCTTTAGATGGACAAAACTATACTAGTCCTAAGAACTATAATAATACTTTAGGGGATACTTTTATTGATTTTCTATCAATTAACAGTCTTTTTCAATTTAACTGCGTTTGTAACATTGATAAAAGAACACTTGATTTAGTTATAAGTAATATGCGCAATCTTTATGTTACCCATACCTCCGACCTTCTTACTAGACTTGATCCTAAACACCCTGCCCTAATCATTTCCATATCACATGTTAATATTAAATGTTTGCGTTCAAATAACAACATTCGCCCAAACTTCTACAAATGTGACTATGTAAAAATTATGTCTGACCTGCAAGCAATTGACTGGGATCTAGAATTTTCGCTCTCCAATGATATTAATAATCTAGTTTCTGTATTCTACACAAAATTGAAAGAGTTGATCGATAAGCACATACCTCAACACAATTGTAAAAACTCAAAATATCCTTCCTGGTTTAGTAAAGCTCTCATAAAAGCACTATCCGAAAAAGAAAAGTACCGTAGTAAATTTCGAAAATACAATAATCCTCGAGACAAGTTGACCTACGATTTACTAAGAAGCCGTTGTCATACAATGATCAACCAAAACTACAGTGACTATAAACAACACATTGAGAGCGAAATAACAACAAATCCCAAATTATTCTGGCGTTACATTAAAAATAAAAGAAATAGTAAATCAGTGATTCCAGCCAGAATGCACATGGACGATGTAGTAGCTAATAGTGGTAATGACATTGCAAATCTTTTTGCTTCTCATTTTTCTTCAATTTTCACCGACCCCAATGGCAGTACCAAAACAAACATCCAAGAATCATCCGGAGTGCTTAGTAACATAAAAATTTCTCCACAAGAAGTTCTAGCGAAGATAAAGAAACTTGATACATCCAAGGGTGCTGGTCCCGATTGTATTCCACCAGTTTTTGTTAAATCATGTGGGAGAGCACTTGCAGAGCCACTGTGTCTAATATTTAATCGATCTTTAGAGTCGGGAGTATTTCCACAAGAATGGAAGAAGGCTCGGATCGTGCCGGTACACAAAAAAGGCGACTCCAGTAATATTAAAAACTACAGGCCTATTTCAATCCTATCATGTTTTTCAAAGCTTTTTGAGTGTCTCGTTTGTCCCATCATTACAAACTACTTGGACACTAAGCTTTCCAATAGCCAACATGGATTCCGAATTGGACGTTCCACAGAGACTAATTTAGTCAGATATTTATCCGACATATCTGAAGCGCTCGATTGCGGAGACGAAGTCGATGCAATATATACAGATTTCAGCAGCGCGTTCGATAAGGTGAGTCATCCACTCATGATAGCAAAACTTGAGGTTAGTGGTGTCCACGGATCTTTGTTGAGATGGTTTGCATCCTATCTAGTAAATCGTTCACAGTTCGTTGCTGTCAATGGCTATGTTTCTTACGAATTTCATGCACGCTCCGGTGTTCCACAAGGTTCCCACCTTGGCCCAGTTTTGTTTCTACTATTTGTTGATGACATAACAAATCATATCAAGCACTGTCAAACAATGTTGTTTGCAGATGACTTAAAGATTTACAAAAAAATCACTGGACCTGAAGACATCACGCTTATTCAAAGCGATTTAACAAACGTCGAAAATTGGTGCAAAACCAACAATATGACCCTAAACCCCCAAAAATGCTTTCACATCCGTTTCTCTAGAAAAAAATCATCATTCCCAACTACCTACACACTATGCGACACCTCGTTGGCAAAGGTTGGAGAAATCCGGGATCTAGGGGTTCTGGTGGATGATGGGCTCTCCTTCAAGCCACACATCAACTACGTGGTAAAGAAGTCTGCGCAGATGCTGGGTTTTGTTAAACGCAACACAAGAGGCTTCCAACAACCAAAAACCAAAATAGTTTTGTTTAACACCCTAGTGCGAAGTCGGTTGGAATACGCCAGTGTCGCCTGGAACCCACTCTACGCTGTTCGTTCGCAAAGACTTGAAAAAATTCAAAGAGCTTTCACTAAACATCTTGCATTTATATCTAGGGGAATTAGTCATCGCTGTCCATATGTAGATCGCCTACACTTTTTCAAAATAAAGACACTGCGTGACCGTCGCCGTACGCGTGATCTAATTTTCCTTTACAAAGTAGCAAACGGGTTCATTAAGTGCAGTGATTTAGTAGAATGTATCCAATATTCAGTCCCTTCAAAACTGCCAAGACATCCCATCACAAAATTACTCCATATTCCATTCCGCAAAACCAACCTAGGCCTCAACGCTCCACTTCTCCGCATGTGTAGAAGCTATAACAGTTTTTGTACAACACCAGATACTGACTTACACGGTGTTTCACTGAATAAGTTTAGAAGAGCAATCTCGGAGGTACGGGAGTGCGCAAATACTTCAACTTAGTCTTATTACGAACATAAACATCCTACTTCGTTTTCTTTTTTTATTATGTGTGTTTTTCATTTTCTGTTTTTATTTTTACTTTGTTTTTTTTTTAAATTTAGATTAATATATATATTAATATTTTAAATAATTTAGTGTTTCTGACCATATGGTGTAAGCTGCGTATACCTGTAATAGGCATACATACCAGCACCTTTATTTTTCTTTGTTTACTACAAACTGTTTTGTATGTAATGCTGTTGGTGTACCTTATAATAAAAAAAAAAAAAAAATATCTATAATGTTGAGGCTATCCAGCTACTAGACAATACAGACTTAGTGCGAAGGCTAAAAAGAACTAAACCTTTTGAAGTAGTGTAGTGTAATGTGAATGAATAATAGTGAAAATGCTGTGCTATACATATAACACATGAACATAGTGTTTTTTAAATTTTATCAGACTTTAAGAAAGTGCTATGGACTTGTGTAAAAGTGCAAATGGACACTATTCTTAGTTTTTACATAATCTATTACGTAACATATTAAGTAAGTGTTAAATTGCTTATTAGTCTTTTAGGCTATATCGTAATTAATTTTTAAGAATTTTGTTCTTACTAATAAAGTATAAAAAAAAAACATTTGTGTACTTTAGCTGACTAGCTAAAGTACACAAATGTTTTTTTTTTTTCATCCATCTTATAGACTTATAAGAAGGATGATCTATCTTATCTTTATTTCTCGTATTACAATTGTGTCTATCACTGACTTTACTAAAGAGATGTATATTTTTCCTTACATCCATAATATTTTCATAAATGAATTGGCTTTTCGCCATTCGGTACTTCTGACATTCGGCAATGTGAATCTAATACATTTGGTATTTTTTCATTCAGTACCAAATTGTTTGCCGTGAATCAATTTTGGACCAGATGAATAGAGTTATTCACATCATCAAGATTTTGTGACCGGCCATCTATTTTAAATATCAAAGATGTGTCATCAGCATACAACAACATCTTCGGTTGATTTTTTAGTAATTGGGGTAAATCGTTAATATAAACTAAAAAGAGGAATGGACCCAATATCGGGCCTTTAGGAACACCCATTGTCATTTCAGACCCTAGTGAGTTTACGCCGTTTACATGAACTTTAACTTGTCTGGCTTTTAAATATGATCTAAGTAACTCAAGAGCTGTATGTCTAATTCCATAGTGTTTATAGCTTCACCAATAGTGTCTCATGGTTAACACAATCGAACGCCTTCGAGAGGTCGCAAAAGATTCCAATAGCGTCTTGTGCTTCCTCCCAGGCCTTAAAGATGTTCTTTATTAGGGTGACACCGGCGTCAGTTGTGCAAAGCCCTTTGATAAAACCGTACTGTTGATCATAAAAGATGGAATATTTGTTAAAATTACGCAACAATTGGTTGAGCATTAACTTTTCTAAGACCTTAATGAGAACCGGCAGAATTGACACTGGCCTAATCATTGGCTTCTTTGCTATCCCCGGATTTAAATAATGGAACTACTTTACTGTGTTTCATGTTGTCCGAAAAAACTCCTTGATCGACACTAGTATTAAATATGAAAGCTAAATAGGGTGCAATAGTTTCAATGATTGGTTTACATACTTTTACGGATAGTCCCCAAAGATTTTCTGTGGATCAAATTTTAAGATATTTAAAAGCTTTTAAAATAGCCTGGGGGTTTGTATGTTGAAACTTGAACTCCGAAGGGCACGCATTTACGTTCTTTCTAAGTAAGGCAGCAGAGAGTGCGGGTGAGGAGTTTAAGGCTGCTGTAGTTTTAAGAGGAATATTTACAAAAAGGTTTTCAAAGCCTGAGCTACCTCTATATCCGAGTATATGGGGCCATGTGCAGTCGCTAAATTAAATTCAATATTACGGTGTTTTTACATACTTGTTTTATAATTTTCAGATAGTTTTATTTTATCGTCTGCTGATTTTATTTTATTGCTAATATACAGCGTTTTGGCTATTTTGCATGCAATGTGGTTTTTGAATATTTAAGCCAATAAACACCACCTACTCCATTCAGTAGTGGTCATCGGTAGGGTTTCGTCGTAACTTTTGTAAGGATGGTGATTCTCAACTTTGAAATGGGTTTCGTGGACTTAGAAGGAATTAAAAAAAAACAAGTGTATTTCTAAGTAGAATTTATTTTACTATATTTTCAATAATATTAGTGAGATCACATGAGAAATATTTACACTTAAAACATATATTTTAGCTTATACATAATTGATCAGGTACAAATAATATATTACGAATTTAAATATACAGATGAACTGGGAAAATACAAAATCAGAATGTATTAAAAACGGACAAGATAATAAACGGAGGATTAAGATGGAGGAAACCAGATGTTATTTCACTTGTATGTACAGTCGGTGACCTGAGATGTCCACCTTACCAAGTAAACTGCTCAGTAAGTGTGGTTGCTTATCCCCCATCATGATTACAATGCAAGAAAAAGACGGGGCCATACATGCCTGATAGCCGCATCCTATTTTTGCAACGGAATCATGATAGCATTAACATAATGTAGCCCCATGTCAACAAAACCATTCAAACCACCAATGGGAACCATTTCAATTTGAGCAAGTTTGTTCTCCATTTACTAACCAATCCGTGGTATCATGTAACGCTACACCATAATCTTTACAAGTCACAATATTAGACTAACACACTAATTTGTCACTATCACTGTAATTTGTGAAGAACACTTCCTTGAAAAGTGCATTTCTTATTCGAAATAGGCTGTGATAGCCACCAGTCTTCTGTCAAGGAAGCTCTGCTCGACCTCTACTGTGCCGCCGACCTTCTTGGCTAGCGCTAAGATCTGAAACAATAGAAAAATAATTATTAGCACCAAAATTTGGCTTTTTTCGGTTGACCACAATTTCACCTGATGTTAAGCAATGATGTGATCGACGGTGAAGCTCGCTTGCCTAGAATTAACCTATTCACTCTTGACTTAGACCCCTAGGTTGTAGCTTGTAGCTAACAGGAAAATAAGACTCCGGCAGGGAATCCCACTCCTTAGCTGCCTACGCACAATGAAAGTATTCGCAAAACGCTTTGTGCGTATGGGTGGGATGTCTACCATGTACCGATGGCACATTGCCGTACGTCTTTTAGTCCAATGATGGAAAGGGCTAGGCGGCATCAAATTGTATACCTACTAATATTCTAAATGTCAAAGTCTGTATTTTCGGCTGACTGGATTCCGATGGTGGTTACTGGAAGTTTATAAATATAATACAGTTATAGAAAATAATGATATCTTACTTGATCCGGCCTTGAATTTCTCGGAATATACAGTGCAATGGTAGGCGCGATCGTCCTCGCCACCCTCATTAGTACCGATGCGGGTTGTGGTTCTAGCATCGCCTCCAAGTCGTACTCGATATTCTGTGGAGGAAAATGTAAGTTTTATTAACGTAACTTGTAGAAGTCAGAAAAATATGTCGCCGACTATAGACACAGTTTGAATCCTGTGAAGTAGTTGTGAGCAGAGTCCCTGTCAAGAGCCTGTAATGCTACACGAGTAATTTTTAACCAGACCTGCTAATCCATGTGACATTCTAACATCGAAATAGTCGCGATAGTTATTGTCAAAAAGACAAAATTGTATGGGATTGACAAGTGATATCGAAAAATCACGTGATCAATCCCATACATTTTGACGATACGACTATCGCCTTCGCTGACGACTAATCCCACTTGTCAAAACTGATCCTCAGGCTCTAGAGCCTCAGGATCAGTTTTGCGCTGATAAGTTTCAATTTTCATCCTTCATTCCTATACCAAACACTCTCTGTTAATACGTAAGTTAATGAGAGAATTCTAAAAGATCACCTTTTTCGAATCGATGTAATCGTGGCAATATTATCGATTAATGGGACTATTACTAAGCTTATAATAAAAATAATTAAAGATCATCGATATAGGTCACCGCAATCGAGTTATACTTACATCGCTATAACTGGGGCCGCCCCAGGGCGGACTCAGGAACACCATATCAGCCTTCAGCGTCGGCGCCAGCTCGAAGAAGTCTCCCACTATGAACTCGATACGATCGGCGACGCCGTACACTGACGCGTTGTGCCGAGCCATCGCTATCTTTTTAGGGTCTATATCGACTGCTATTACTGTTGGAAAAATAAGATAATTTTAGTCTCACTTAAAATATACAGTAGTTTGATGTCCAAGTTGCAAACTTCTTTTATATAATTCAGACAATTTTATTTTATTTTTTAAGACAACATGAATTCTGTATTTGTGTTCTATTGACGGTGATAGACTGCGTCCAATAAATGCTGGCACTTGAACATATGCATATGCAAGTTTTAGCGTGTGATGTTCTGCTAGCTTACCTCTCCTGCTGGTGCGCGCGAACTGGATGGTGTTGCCGCCGGCGCCGCAGAAAGCGTCCAACACTACGTCATACGCGTACTTGTTGGCGATGTGCCGCGCTACTTTCTCTGGCGTCACGCTGAACCAACTCTCGCGGTCCAGCTTTATTCCTTCATCGAACCTGTTGGAGAACGAAGGTATGTTGACGATCATTCACAGGAATAGAAGAGGGCCTCACACACTATTTCCAAAAACAAAAGTGTGTGTTTGTTTGAATGTCGGTGTTTTATCAAAACAGCCGAATGTTTTTAAATTAGACACAGAAGCAGACGGATGAAAGGAGGTAAAACTACCAAAGATAAGATAAATGGATTGTCCGAGGCGGAACATTTAGAGTGAAACTAAAAAAAAACGTTTGTTAAATGGAGACAGAGAACTAGATCTGGATGTTTTCCAGATAATTACTGACCTGTGGAAGAGGGAGTACCGATTATACCAATATTTTAAAAGCATCGGGTGATCACGCAACTCCACGGGAACTACTTCTTTTCTTGTGATTTCCTTCCGGCAGTCCTCTAGGTGGATCGTCGATAGCGACCAATACTTTGCGGAGTACATTATTGATCGGGCACTTTTCACTGACTGAATTGTATTTAATTTTGGTAGTCCCTTTTATACAAAAGTTAAAAACTTACTAGTACTTAGCTAATTACTGTACCTGGTAAAGGGCCTTTGTTAATGGGCCAAATAGTGATACGTCATAATATTGCATAACCCTGAAGACTTGAATTGTTTAAAGTCATTAAAAGGATCACTAATCGTGTAAAGGTTTTGCATTTAATAGACAATTAGTTAGTTAATTATACGATTACTTTCATAGGAGAAAATTTACTTAATGAAGTTGCCAATTTCAGTAGAGATTATTTTGGTAATGACCGTATGAAGACTTGCCCCCAGTTTCCCAGCTCGAAATTATCGGAGAATTAATGTGACAAATTGTCAAGCACGCGTTATTTGCTGTGATTGGCTGTTGAAAATTCATTCAACCAATCACAGCAGATAAAGCGTGCTTGACAATTTGTCACATTAATTCTCCGATAATTTTGAGCTGGGAAACTGGGGGTTAATCTAAGAATGCAGTGAATCCGCATCTTATTTGTGGATAATTAACCATTTATGATAATAATAATAATTATTTTTATTGTTCTCAATGTTCTCATGACATGTCAGTGGCAATTGTCCTAATGTTCTAAATTGTATTGACTTATAGAACGTATCTTAAGTTTTAAAATTTATAAGCGTAATACGAAAATAACAATACCTGCACCCTCTCCCTCTTCAAGCCATCATTCGAGTCATCAGCATTTCGGCATCGACATAGCAAAGGTACCGCGGATGCGTCAGCCAGCTTCATGCTCTCGTCATCTAAGCTGGTGTCTTGGGTTCGCGGACTTCCTGAAGGGGACATGTACGACCTGCTCAGTATCCGATTTCACTTCTGTGCTATCGACGTCTATCTGTATTTCTTCTTCGTCTTGAGAATCCTTAGACTGGTTGAAAGTAAGATATAAATGTTTTGTGCAACAATAAGTGCAATTTAAAGAACATTCATAAAATTTGCTTAATTACACCAATAGGACTTCATGTGAATCGGTTGCCAAGACTCACAAGCTCTAACCTCCTCCTAACGCTGTCACTATTGAACAAATATCAGATCTAGAGTGGAGCTACTAGCCGCATAAGTCTAGGAGAACTAACTTTGCAAGCCTTAAAGTTAAAAACCCAACATCTTGGTAAAAACAGTATATGGCCTGTCAAAGTCAAATGTATTTATTTCAACTGCGCCATTAAGCGGCCCTTTTGAACGTTAATAATTATTTACAAGTAATAAAAATTGATTCTACCGTGCATTCGGAAAAGTAGCTTGTTATGGAGAAGAACGCACCAGAAACTCCATACTTACTATTTTAAAAAAAATAAGTGTTTTACAATATTTACATAAGTACAAACATTAATACATTCATATACGTGAGAACGATGCACCCAGAATCACTATACTTACTACATATAGGTACAAAGTATTACAAACACTAAATGGTAAATTCCTTCACTTGATAAATAGGAAAATGGTTCTCACATACTAACAAATATTGCAAACATAGGTAAATTACCTAATTCAATAAAATGGAACAGTCTGCGAGTCATTTTTTTTAAACAAAATGAGAAGAAAAAAATAAAGCGCTACTACAATTATGAATATAATACAAATTAACCAGTTTGATTTTGTCTACACTAAAGATTGCCCTATGGAGCAGGACCAGCATGTTTCCAAGCATTTTTATCTTGAATATAATCATCTAATTTGTAATATGTAACGAAGCAGAAATCATGCAATGAACCAGCCAAGAAATTACGTAATAAAAGAAAAGCAAAGCAAAAGGAAACTATGTGTCCTTAGTAACTGCAACAACTATAGGCCGGTGGAAATTATAGAAGATACTTTTTGTGAACAGTTTGAGTATTGCCATTATGTGTCGCCTAATTGTAAAGTGAAAGAAATGCTCACAAATATTACGAACAAGGTTCAAGATTTTAACATGGACGACTATTGCTTAGTAATGATTGGCGAAAGTGACTTTAAAGATAATGAAGACTACATCGAACTTGTAAGACTAAATAGAGAATCCTTAGAACAAACAACTCATACAAATGTGATAGTAGAATTGTTTAATAATTTACTTTACATGGACATACAAAATTATAATTATGCATATTTCTTTGATACGAATCGTGACCTCTCCTTGGAAATGTTCTCATATAAAACAGGCAAACTTAATAAACTAGGTATAAAGTGTATATTTGGAAGTATTTTCAGTCGCATACATAAAAAAAATCCCAATGGATTATGACGAAACGAGTAAAGCTCATGTACAAAATAAGTTTTTTCGTCCTCCCTTTAAAAACAATGCCAGTAATGATAAACAACAACTTACATTGTTGCATCAAAATATAGCTGGAATACTCAATAAATTAGATTTTTTTGAAGTAACAATATCTGAGTTGACGAAAGAGATGGGTGTTATAGACTTTATATGTCTTAGCGAAACCTTTATACAATCCGGTCATGAATGTAATCTTAAACTTACAAACTACAAGTTAGCTGCAAATTACTCAAGATCCAATAAAAAACGGGGCGGCACGTGTATATTGGTGAAGGAGGATTTCGTTTTTAGCCCTTTACAAATAATAAATGAAATGTCTAGCGATTATTCTTTCGAATGCTGCGGCATAGAAGTGCCGAGTCAAAACTTAATACTAGTATGTGTTTATAGAATCCCGGATTCCGATGCTGGTATATTTCTAAAAGAAATGGAAGTTTTGTTACACAAATTAACTCATAAAAATAGGAATCGTATCGTAATATGCGGAGACTGGAATATTGTTATTCTAAAAGACACTACACAAAAAAGAGAATTAATATCTATTTTGCATAATTACAACTTATTGACACATATTAAAATGCCCACTTGGAAAAAAAGCTGCATAGATTAAATAGCCAGTAATATCTCGATCCTAGACACAAAAAGCAGTATACATAACCTAACCCTCTCAGATCATGATACTGGGCAGTCATTAACGTTCTTTCTTCCGATATCTAATAATAAGCCGAAGATGCCAAATTTCATTTATGAAGTCAAAAGAGATTACAATAAAAACAATATTAAAAAAAATTCTTGACTGTATATCTGCTTTAAGTTTTAATGAAATATATGAAGAAACAGATTTCAACATTGCATTTAACATATTTCATGACCTATATATTCTCTTTTACAAACTATGTTTCCCAGAAATAACAATAAAAAAATATAATAAACCAATAAAAAATAAATAGATAAGTAAAGGTATAAAAATATCGTGCATAAAAAAGAGAACTTTATATTATAATAACAACATGATGCCTTAAGCAAAAAATATCATAAAAGAAGATACCTGACCTATTCTAGAATTTTAAAAACATGTATATCACATTCACAATTGATAAATAACAAAAAATATTTATATAATTCTAAAAATAAATGCAAATCAACATGGTATATTATAAAAAATAATATAAATAATAATGATAATTATAAAAATGACATCAAAGAATTAATAATAAATGATAATAAATTAATGATCCTTATGACATGTGCAATCAATTTAATAACTATTTTATAGAAATGACCAATACATTTGATCTTAGCAATAGTAATAACGTAAGTAACATTGACATTACCACTAACACTGGCAGTATCTTTTTGACTCCAGTGAATGAACAAGACATTATAAAAATTATCAACTCTTTAAATGATACTAACGCTACTGGATATGATGAAATAAACACAATAATAATAAAACTAAGCAGCAAAATCATAGTAGAACCTTTAAGTTATTTAATTAATCTGTCATTTGAGACAGGCACATTTCCTACTAGATTAAAACAATATATTGTCAAACCGCTATACAAAAAAGGTAACCGCACGGATATGTCCAATTATAGACCCATATATGTCCATTGGTCCCTATCCTATCAACGATTTTTGAAAAGGCAATGTACGGGAAAATCATTAACTTTTTAAACAAAAACAGCATTCTTACTGAGAACCAATTTGGTTTTAGGAAGAATAGTTCAACATCTCTTGCTTGTTTTACTTTGGTCAAACTGATTTCTGAAGCCCTTAATAATAAAATGCCTGTATTGTCAGTGTTTTTAGATATGAGCAAAGCATTTGATTTTGTACCACATAATCGCCTACTTTGCAAAATGGAGAAATACGGCATAAGAGGCAAGGCACATGACTGGCTTCAAAGTTATGTATCGAGTCGCCAGCAAAGGACAGTAGTAACAAAAATTAATAATAACACAAACAAAACATACAGTTCAGATTTAAAAATAAATAGCTGTGGTGTTCCTCAGGGAAGCGTATTAGGGGCCCCATTATTTATAATATACATAAATGACTTTTGCAAGAACCTAAAACATAATTGTACACTATTTGCTGATGACACTACTCTCACAATAAAATCTTCAAATAGAAATGACCCAGAAACTGACACTAACAATGAAATACTAAAAGCAATTAAATGGCTGGAATCTAATAATTTACGTGTAAATATTGAAAAAACAAAGTTAGTACAATTTCGAACATACAATTCTTTAGTAAAACCACCTCAAATACATTACAATAATTCAATTTTGGAAACTGTACCTTCAACTTTATTCTTGGGAATAGTTATTGATGAAAAATTAAATTGGAAAGAACATGTAAAAAAAGTCTGCACTCGTCTCGACAAATTTGTGTATGCGCTTCGAAAACTCAGAAGAATAGCCAGTAAAGAAACAGCCCTAAGTGCTTATCATGGCTATGTTGCATCAGTGCTGCGTTACGGCCTCGTGACATGGGGTAATTCAGTAGATGTGAACAGTGCATTCATTGCACAAAAAAATGTGTCAGAGCTGTGTATGGAGCTGAATATTTAGATCATTGTAAGCCATTATTTAAAGCACTGAAAATTCTTCCACTTCCTTGCCTATATATTTTTGAGATTTGTATTTTTATTAAAAAGTATTCGCATATGTTCCCATTGTATGAACACATTTCTAAAAGAGTGAAAAGCAGAAGCCCAAACAAATTACTTGTACCTAGCCAGAGACTACAATTGTATAGCAGGAATTCCAATTGCATGGCAATCAAAATATTTAACGCATCAGAGTGTTGCCCACTAATAAATTTAGGAAAACAATATTTGCCTGGCTTTTAGACAATTGTTTCTATTCAGTTAATGAATTTTTAAATTATAAATTTTGACATTTCATTTTATTAATACTTATTTACACTTGTTAACTTGAATTGATTATTATTATTTTTTTTAAGCATTTGACATTATATAATTATTAAATTTTGATATTTAATTCATAATTATCTTGTATAAAAATTATCTTTTTTGTAACTAAACTAATTTATAATATTGTCCGCCTCAAACGTCGCGCGCACACCATGTATGCGTAAGCTATTTTGGTTTCTATTGTGTCTGCTTGTTGACGCGCAATGGGGAAATATAGCCTCTTCTTAGCGTTCGATGACAAACTACTTCCTACAGTTATATTGTTGTGGCCTAGAACTTAGACACTTTGATTTTGTAAGTTACTTTAAATATTTCTACACCGGCAACGGTAGTGTATGTGAAACTGTTTATTATTAAGATCTTAATGTACCATATACTCAGAAATAAATATATCTTATCTTATCTTATGCTTGCTTACAAAGTGTGCTTTTAACTATTGTTTTAAATTTCTCTTTCATTAAGTTTTAAAATACCGTATGACATAATGCTGTGAAAGTAACTAAAATAGTAAGAAAAAACGCGCGGTTTCTAGATCCGTTAACTGTCTTATCTTTCTAACAGCATAAGCTGCTGAGCTCAGCCGACCCGCAAGAGATGTTATGTGAGGCCCCCATTGTAATTTGTCATCTACTGTGATTCCTAGGAAAACTTTTTGATTTATATATTCCAGCTTTTCTCCATTAAATATGATGCCGCATTCGCTACTTCTTACATTCGGCAATGTGAATCTAATACATTTGGTTTTATTCCATTATGTACCAAAAAAAAGTAAACATTCCAAATCAATACAATTTTGAACTGCTCCTTGAGTGAGCTGTTCTGTTGTATTCTTCGGTTTAAATGTCTTTATTCCCATTATGACAACTGTCACTTACATGACTATAATCAAACAAATTATCATTACAAATAGTAAATATATTGTCAACAAGTAAGAAGCGGATTCACTGCATTCTTGAAATATGGCTTCTTAAGGTAATTACCATAATTACGAGTATTTCTGCTAAAATTCGCAACTTACCTAATTATGATCACTTTCTTTCTCCTATGTAAATAATTGTATAATTAACTAATCGTCTCTTGAATGAAACCGTTTAAATGATTTTTAAACAATTCAAGTCTTTAGAGTGATTATATAAAATATGACGTGTCACTAATTGTTCTATTAACTAAGCGTCTTAATAATGCAACCCTTTACCAGGTACAGTAATTAGCTAAGTACTAGTAAGTTTTTAACTTTAGTATAAAATGGACTGCCAAAATTAAATACATTTCAGTTGGTGATAAGTGCCCGATCAATAATAATGTACTCGGCAAAGTATTGGTCCCTATCGACGGTCCACCTAGAGGACTGCCGGAAGGAAATTAAAAGAAAAGAAGTAGTGCCTGTGGAGTTGCGTGATCGCCCGATGCTTTGAAAATATTGGAAGAAGCGGTACTCCCTCTTCTACAGGTCAGTAATTATCTGGAAAACGATGTATTATTCAACATCCAGATCTAGTTATCTGCCCCCATTTAACAAGCTTTTATTTAGTTTCACCTGTCCTGACCTGTCAAACCTTTTTCAATTCGTCGCGTCGCACAATTCATTTATTTTTACCACGGTAAAGATATCTAACAATATTGTGACTCGGCCCTGTCTAATAAGTGGCTACAAGTCCGCGTCACGTAAACACGCATTAGGGCTGCCCACCTCCATTACTTGAATTTCTTTCAAGTTTTGTGATTGTAAATATCCCATATTCTTTTCTCTAATCTGAGGTAAATACTCATACAATAATCTTGACTTCTACCCTAATTCAGCTTTACGACAAACATGCACCTATTCGAGCCGTGAGAGTTAAACATCTTCCAGCGCCATGGTTGACTGAGGAAATTAAACTTTTACTAAGTAAAAAAGCAGCTGCGAAATTTAAGTTTAAAATTAGGCCCAATGACGTCAACAGGGAAAAATACGTCTCAATAAGAAACCACTGCAGCAAGGTGTGTAGAATCGCAAACCGCCAACATATCCTTAGTAAAGTTCAGAATGGTGATCCAGCTAAGGTCTGGAATTTTCTCAAATCATTAGGTATCGAAAAAAAGTCTCATAACACGATTCCTAAAGACTTGGATTTCAACTTACTTAAGTAATTTTTCTACTTCACCCGTATTGGATAGGGCCACAGGGTCTAGGCTAAGTAATCTTTCGAACCTTCCGGTACCTGATTTTCCCCCTTTTGTCTTAAGTCAATTCACTGCTTGTGATGTTAAAAAGAGTATTGTATCAATTACTTCCAGTGCTGTTGGTAGTGACTGTGTCAGCCGTAAAATGATTATCCCCATCCTTGATGATATTCTTCCTGTTATCCTTTACATCCTCAACTTCTCTGTTTCCAGTGGTGTCTTCCCACAAGCCTGGAAAGATGCCCAAGTTATTCCTCTACCCAAAAAATCTAATCCTGCTTCTTTCTCTGACTATCGTCCCATTTCTATTCTTCCTTTCCTATCCAAAGTCCTTGAAAAACTTGTCCACCATCAACTTAGCTCATTCCTTTCCAAACAAAGACTGCTAAATCCCTTCCAATCTGGTTTTCGTCCGGGACACAGCACTACCTCAGCACTTGTGCACATTACGGATGATATCAGGTCAGGCATGGAAATGGGCAAGTTAACTGTACTTGCTTTGCTTGACTTTAGCAATGCCTTCAACACGGTTGATTTCGACATTTTGCTGGGCTTCCTATGCTCTTTTAACATATCTCCTTCGGTAATTGACTGGTTTCATAGTTATCTGTTGGCCGCCGGCAGCGTATTTGCATTGAGGAATATTACTCTTCTTGGTGCCACACCTCTGCCGGTGTGCCGCAGGGCGGCGTTTTATCTCCTCTACTTTTCGCACTCTTTATTAATGCTATCACTCAACGACTATCTTCTTTCTACCACCTGTATGCTGATGATCTGCAAATTTATACCCAAGCCCCTCTCGGTGAGTTATCTGACGCTATTGAGACTATTAATATGGACCTGGCTCGAATAGGTGACTGGAGCACTGAGTTTGGGTTGAAGATCAATCCGACTAAGACTCAAGTGGCTGTTGTGAGTAGTTCTCGAACCGTTTCTAGGATTGATAGGCCTCACTTCCCCAGATTTCTTTCAACAATACTATTATTCCTATAACTCACACTGTGAAGAACCTGGGGATATATATCGACGGCACTCTTTCCTGGACCAAACAGCCGCAGGAGGTTAGTCGTAAACTATTTGCTTCTGCTGGTTCCCTGAGACGCCTTCGTAATTTTCTTCCCATGACCACTAAAATTGCGATAGCACAATCTCTACTTCTCCCTATCCTGGACTATGCTGATGCCAGCTATCTTGATCTCACCCAAGACCAATTGGACAAGCTTGAGCGACTTCAAAATCTCTGTGTCAGGTTCATATTTGGCTTGCGCAAGTATGATCATGTTTCTGAATTTCGAACCAAGCTCAAATGGCTTCCTATTCGCCTTCGCCGGAATGCCCACATACTTTCTTTGCTATATAACGTGCTCTTTAATCCATCAAGTCCTTTTTATCTTAAAGAACGCTTTCAGTTCCTTTGTGACACACATTCTAAGTCCTTGAGATCATCGGAGAATCTAAAATTAAGTATACGTATGCATTCCACATCCTTCTTCAACAAATCTTTTACAGTTCAAGCAGCTCGTTTGTGAAATGCATTACCTATTGAAGTGAGGCGTGCTCAATCCTTACCAACATTCAAAAAAATGGTGAAGGAGCATTTCCTTTCACTATAATTAGTCTTCTCCTTTCTCTATGATATTTTTGTTATATATTAGTATATTATGTATTATTTTATGTATGTATTTTATGTTATTATGTCTAAGTATTATTATTTAAGATATGTTGTACACTGACAACCCTAAATTCCTCTTCTCTCGTTCAGTCCATCCAAAGGTTGTCTGTAAGAGATTGCCCTGTGCGATAAGACCGCCCATTGTACACTTGCTTTTATGATTTTTTATCCTGTATATATATTTGTGTGGTGTACAATAAAGAATATAATAATAAATACCTATTATATTTTATTACTAAGATCATTTTGTTTCCAAGTTCTTTCCTACGCGTTTTTCCCCTTACCAGTCTGTCCTCGTCTGTTTCGTAGTCAAATACATATTTTTTTAAATTGTTTAAAAGCACAACTACGTAAAGGCTAGGTACTGTGAGAATACCAAGTTCTTTAAAATATGGTCGACAGGTATCTCGTTGAGAAATGCGGACCATGGTTCGGAACACCCATTGTCATTTCAGACCCTAGCGAGTTTACGCCGTTTACATGAACTTTAACTTGTCTGGCTTTTAAATATGATATAAGTAACTCAAGAGCTGTATGTCTAATTCCATAGTGTTTATAGCTTCGCCAATAGTGTCTCGACTTGTAGCACAAGACGCTATTGGAATCTTTTGCCACCTCTACTATGTAATTCTACCAACACTATGGAATTACAATTGTAATACGAGACATAAAGATAAGTTAGATCAACTATCTTAAAGACTAGCTAAAGTACACTCATCTTTCATGGGGTACTGTGCTAAATTCTATAAATAAATACCTTGTGATATATTAAAACTAAATGCATCCATCGCATCCTACCTATTGATATTTTTAAACTTCCAAATGTATTTATCAAACATTATACTTTTTAAAGATTTCCAAAAACTCACAACACAAATATAACATTTTATAAAACGTTAGGCCGAAGCAAGATTCGAACCTGCATCCCGAGTTATACTCAGGAGTCAAGTTACTATACCGCCGCGCCATTCTGACAGTTATCGTAGTGGTGAAATTCATCGCTATGTTTATAAATCATCCATCAAATTATTCATGTTGACCGTGACGTTTGTAAAATATTATAAAAATTGATTATGAAGATGGGGGTAACCTTATAAATTTGTTTCCAATACTAGCAAAACACTAATATATGTATTCTTTTCGCCTGGTTTATTTACACTTATTTATATAAGTTTCTCTGTGATTTATTTATACTATTTCATAACATATTTCTTTTGACAGCCGACCATAGATTTCCTTATTTTTCCATAGGTATTTAAGGTCCTTTCTAAGAAATTTAATATTCGTCCGCACGCTCTGTCATTTGTCTATGGTTTTAACAAATGATCATTGAGCATCGCGGACTTTGTACACACAATGCAAGGTCTACCTACATTTAATATGTTTTATTTATGGATGTGTATTAAACTTACACATAATTAAAATAAACATACTTTGACCTACCTTCTGTGTTTGTTTTATTTTGTTTTTATTTATATATTATTTAAGTATTTTCCTTTTCCGTAAGTGTGTCCGTGGCATCAACAGTGGGTCCTATCAGAATATCAGCGCAGCATTATTTTTTATTTTTTGGATATCGCTGCACATGCTGAGATGGAGCTTTTTTGGTCTCGCACGTGGTTTGATTTTTTTTATTATTGTTTCATTTTATGCATATTTCTCGTGTCTCCTGTGCGGGTCACATATAAATATTTTTCTTTCTTTTTTCTTTTCTTTTGTTAAAAAAACATGACATAGCATCATAGCATAATTACTCGTCTGCTTGTGTTTTTCGAATAACGACTTATAATTACAATAACATGATGACTAGATTGAGTAACTTTTCAAAAGTGAAACTAATCGTCGTTTTGGAACTAAATCAAGGTTATGTCAACTAAATAAAGTAAATGTCAACGTAAGTGTAACCTAAACTATAATCAATTTATATTTTAATTTTTGCGTTTAGAAATCTAACTTTTTAATTTACTTCTTTATAGTGAAAAACTGTTCGTTTATGGGTGTGACGGTATCAAGAACCTGGTATAGTAAAGTGTAACAGCCAGGGGCCACGTCCGATTGATTACACAAATCAATCCAGCCGTCATCGTGATATTGTGAAAAGCCAAAACCACGGATTCATTTACAATCTCTGATGATCTGGTGCTATAGGACATGGTATTTTGCTTACCACTGACCGAAGACCTACTTACTAGAAACTACCGAAGATTTACTTGCTACTGGGATCTATAATTATAAACCTGCCAAAAAAAAAACTAACCGAAGCTCAAAAGATTTGCAACCATTGCATTATTTTTTAATATTATGGTAAATGGAATGAGATCAAGATTATAAATTATAGAAAATAAAGGATACCCTCTCCGTTATAAGTATAAGTTTGACCCACTGACCTCTAACATACAAGTACGCTGGACTTCATACTATCGTTGATAAAATGAAGACATTTCATTTTCTCCATTTTGGCGCAGATAGCAACGTGACTTAACGTGGGCGTCCATGGAACTAACTAATATTAGAGATGGGACACAGCCTTCGGTAATAAAATACTTTTATGGACTTTATCGATCGTGAGAATAATTTAAAAGTAAGAGAAAAACAATGCTCAGTTATTTTTATTATGATTATTTTTTTAGTAATAGAATAATTGCTGTAAAGGTTAACTAAAAAATGTTTTCAGTCAGATTGCAAGCTATAAACTAGTGGATAGCGTACTAGTAAAGTTATAGCGCATTACTGTCAGATCAGTGAGATTTAAATATGGGGATAGGCTAACAACATATCCTTAAAACTAGTATATTTGAGCAATTATCTCCTCGCTCGTCAACGAAAGTCTAATTGTTCTCTCAAAATGGTTCGCAGCTAACAATCTTTTACTGAATGCGAAAAAAACAAAATGTCTAAAGTTCTCTTTACCAAATGTACTACAACATGACCTAAACTTAAATCTTGACGGCAAAAATCTTGAAGTTATAACGGAAACTGTATTCTTAGGGATTAGCACATTAGAACTCTTTCGGGTAGGTTAAGTTTAGCTGCATATGCAGTAAGGAAAATAAGGCAGCTAACCGATGTAGCTACAGCTAGGTTAGTATACTATGCTTATTTCCACAGTATTATGTCTTATGGCATTCTGCTGTGGGGATCAGCAGCAGACGTTGACTCAATTTTCATCCTACAAAAGAGGGCAATCCGCGCAATCTATAAAATGGGTCCTCGCGAGTCCCTCAGAGAAAAATTTAAAGAGATCGATATACTTACTCTACCTTCACTTTATATTTTGGAATGTATTTTGTATGTCCGTAAAAATCGGGGGCTTTTCAAAACTAGAAGCGACTTCGACAGTAAGCACGAAATTGTAATACCCAAATTCAGATTAACGAAAACTAGCAAGTATTTTCTTATAAACAGTATACCCTTTTATAACAAGTTGCCAAAGTCAGTTATAGAACTGACCGATGGAAGGTTCAAAAACTACATCAAACGTATCCTTATTAAAAAAGCATATTATAAAATCAAGGACTACGTTGAAGATAAAAACATTTGGCCTTAGCTTCTTCTGCGCATGCAGCTTCCCTGGTAACTTGTAAACGGCACAAATATGTGGATGTCACTAACTATTCTCAATCTCATTTTTTCTTTCCTTCTTTTAATTAGACTTTTTACAATGGTTTTCAATCATCTTTATAGCCCTTTGCTAAGAATAGTTACAGCACTGATAACAAAATTTGTGCCACATGTTAAATTTAGTCTTGTTATACTTATTTTTATTTATTTTTACCTTTGTATAGATTCTTTTACCGATTGTTTTGTGAATGTGTGAACATTGTTGGCCCTCTAGATGCTAGTTAACATTTGTTAACTTTTTTATAAAATATATAATCTTTTTATTTTATTTTTTTAGTTTCTTACGACTTATTGTCATAAGTCGGGCCTACGTTGTCCCCCCATATCTAAGTACTAATGCTGTAACATGGAAATATTGTAAAACCAAACCATTTTTAAAAGAGTAACCATGGAGTTTCTTGCCGGTTCTTCTCCATAGGAAACGACCAACCCGAACCGTGCACCTTTTGTCGACGGCCAATGTGAAATAAAAAAAAATATTTGTATTTTGATTTTGCTCAAGTACACTAGTTAGTTAATACTTACAATAGTTCGGATTCACTCGGTAGGCGCCCATCGGATTCGTGAAGGGAACATCATACATATAAATAATTGCGTACGAATGAGATGGATAATAATTTCCAACGGACGTATTTCTCGCTCTCATCGCTGAGATCCCGTCTCTGTAGTGTTATGGTGCAAATAAGAGTGACATAGCATTCCAGCGTGGTGAAGACTAGTATCAGTTTTAAACTCTGTTTCAGATGCAGATATAAATTGTTTGACTTCAAACATAAAAGTTTGTGACGTTGTAGGGGGTAATCTCTGGATCTACTAAACCGATAATGAAAATTCTTGCACTAATATAAAGCTACATTATTCTTGAGTATCACAGGCTATAATATATTTTCAACAAAATTAGAGATCCTTATGAAAATTGCAATAATGTAACCCAAAGTAGCAAAATGTTGCCTGTAAAATTCATTCTCTGGCGTGCGCTGAGATAACTATTGAATCTACATAAAAATTTTAGGTAGGTAGATACAGTAGGTAGAGTAGGTAGGGTAGGCAGGGTAGGCAGGATAGGCAGGGTAGGATGGGTAGGCAGGGTAGGCAGGGTAGGCAGGGTAGGCTGGGTAAGCAGGGTTGGCAGGGTAGGCTGGGTAGGCAGGGTTGGCAGGGTAGGCAGAGTATCCAGTAGACGGGAGCGAAGCCGCGGGGGTCAGCTGGTTTTTTAATAAAATTATAATTATTATGATATTATTCCAGAATTAATTCAAGGCACAGGAACGTGGTGATTGGTACAAGAAGAGAGAGGCCTGTGCTCAGCAGTGGGCGAAGTCGGGCTATGGTTGATGATGATTCCAGAATTTAGTATTAAACATTGCTTTTGAACATATTATTATTGATTATGAGGCATTCATCACCAAATGCCATATTTAGTTGCAACATACTACGAGAAGTCAATACAGTAGATGAGTGATACGCCTTGCCAAGTCTACTATTTAGATGTTAGTGTAATTTAAAAATATCACTAATACTGATATATTAGTTATAATATTATAATATTTCCAGGCGAATATACTAGAACCAAATCTTGAGAAATATCGGTATTCCTATCTCTAAATGTGTCAATTTTAGTTCCTGAGACGCTCGAGCGGGGCGCTTTGAATCGGCACAAAAATCAACTGTCATTTCATATAGTATATTTAGTCTAGCGTACTTGTATAAAAGATGTCAGTGGTTTGACCCTACAAGCTACCTTTATGTTTTTTATAGATAATTGATTTTTGTAAACAGTTTTGAAAAATTTCAAGATATGTATATTGTTGTTCTGTTTGTTTCAAACGTGAGTAACATGTTTCTGTCACTGTCTTCGTCTTAGCGTGTTGATTTGTGATTGTGATTATCTATGGAGTCATTCATTATTTATTTTTATTGCCATTATATTTAATATGTATTTTTGTATATATTACATAGCATATGTATTTATCTATGTATCTATTATAAAGTAGTATTTTAACAATCTTAATGTCACACCAATCACAACCCACTAAAAGTACAGACAATTACTGTCCATACCAGGTTGCCTGGCAGAGATCGCGTAATCCGATAAGTCGCTCATTGTAATTGTATTACTTTTAAGTTTCTTTTTATAATTGTATTTTAAGGTGTACAATAAAGCATATAATAAATAAATATAATATGGAAAAATTATAAAGATAATAATCATAAATGTCAATAATAATTATGTCAATAATGGGAGAGATTCACCACACAATAATAATAACCAAACACAAAATAATAACAACAAAAATAAAAAATAAAAAAACATAAATCTCAATAATATTCATATCAATAATGGGCGAAATTCGCCACACATGCCACACAATAATAACAACTAATGACAAAATAATAACAAGCATAATTTAAAATTACCTTGCAATTTACAAAAAACTTACAATTTATAATTCAAAAACTCATGCGCACCATAAAAGCATTTTTCAATTAGAAAATTAAACTAAACTCGTGAAATTATTTTTAAATCTAGAAAATGGTAGCGTTTTTAAGGAATTTGGTATTTTGTTATACAATTTTACGCACCTAATGTAGCTGTTGTTACTTGTTAATGTGAGATTCGTCCTCGGTTGAAATAACTTATTAGTAAACATAGATCGAGGGGATAAATGAGTAGATATTTCACACATTACTTGTATTAATGAAATATTTGTATAAACATTAGATACTATGAGAACTCCATCAGTCTTATTACAAAAAGCGGTTTAAATAAAAACCCAGGTTTAAATCCCTATAAACTGTGGTTTACACAAAAATGATATTACAAATAATGGTTTAGCGATAAACCATAGTCCAAATCATGGTCTAACGCTAAACCTCGGCGGCCCCTAGTTTAACGATGGTCTAAGTCGTATCTGTCAAATTTTCTCTTTTAGGTTATAGCATCTTTTTTATTGTATTGTGTTGTGTTGTTTTTACCCGAAAATGGATATTAACATGGTTGATTTAATTAATTATTGAGGATATTACTTTTTCTTCGGTACTCCAATTCTCAGATCGTTTTTATTTTGTTGGTCCATCACAATATATCATTATATATATTATTAACAAAGAGGTAATTGTTCTATTAGAGATTTCGATAACTTAAAAATTCTAAAGCTTAGTGAACTTTGTTCAGCTTGCGATGGTTTTGTTGTTATGGTTTCATATAACGCGCGAGAATGTCACGTTTCGTTACACGTACGAAGATGTATTATTAGTAATTATTAAGCATTTAAGTAATTTGCTTAAATTTAAACAAAACTTCAATCGATAAATAATAAATGTTTATATCAATGCAAAATAACAAAGTCTCAATATTTGTAACACTCTTAAACGTAATTTAATTCTTATCGTATTATCAAAACGTTTTCATTTCTGGGCATACGGCACGTTGCAATTGAATGATATTATGGTGAACGAATGATATTTGTATTAATCTGTGGTTGATATATTGTCAATGGTTCAAATGACGGTACTATGAAGACCACGGTTTTTTAGGTTTTGTAATACGGACAAATTTAGACCATGGTTTTGCAGATAAGCCTGGACTTGATAGTACAGGTTTAAACCAAGGTTTATTTAATTTTTTGTAATAAGACTGATTGAGTTTGGCCACGTCCCCATGGTCCTTTGATTTTGTCTACGCTAAAGATTGCTCTATGGGGCATGATCAGCATTCTTATCTTGAATATAATCATCTAATTTGTAATATGCTTGTTTATAAAGTGTGCTTTTAACTAAAATTTAAAATTTACTTTCATTTAGTTTTAATATATCACAAGGTATTTTGTTATAGAATTTAGCACAGTACCCCATGAAAGATGAGTGTCATTTTGTGTGCTCAGTCAGTTGTTGTTTAATTACAATAGTGAACGGACGTACGATCGCGCGCGCGTGCTCTAGTTAAGAGTATTCTGCAGACGCAGCACAACACCGTCTCGTCGCTGCGGTGTACATACGTTGATCTATCGGGGTCATTGCCATGGCCTAATTACAAGTGCGGAAATCATGAAGTGTTTACAATAATTTATTGTTTAGGTGTAAAACTTGCCCTAACAACTAAATAATGGCTGCACAGTCATTTAAGATAAAAACTGACCTGGAAAAGTGGTTGTATGACTGCTACACCCAGGAGAAAACGGATAGAGAAAACCTGCAACTTATGGTTCGTAAACTGAATGAACACATTAATAGCTTGCACGACCAAGTACAAGCCCTTCAAGGAGAATTACATTGCTTGAAGGAAATTAAAGAAACTGAAGAGACCCTAAAAAACAGGAAAGCGAGACAACAATATTTTCCCAGCGTACTAAAAGTGACATTGAATATTGCACAGACGAGGATGAACTCGCTAAAGAGACTGAGTGGATAAGGGCCAAGAGCAGGAAGAAGAGGAATCTTAACACCTCTCTTTCTCCAAAACAATAACCCGGAACAAGTGCCCAACAAGAAGAACAACAAAAAAAAGTGAAATAGACTTCTGTCAAAAAAGTGCCCCCACCACCGCCAATCATAATAGACGGAGTTAAGAACTACCAAACGTTCTACGACTCGCAGACTGAAACCATACCAGCAGAATCCTTTACCGCTAAAATGATGAATTGGGATTGTGTGAAGGTGAACGCCAAAACAGAAGACTCGTATAGAGTAATTGCCAGACTTTTGACAGACAAAGACTACCATTGGCATTCGTACGAGAATAAGCAGGCTAGACCAATTAGACTGTGAAGAAATTACATTCCTTTTGCCAACCTGATCGTATCAAAGACGATCTAACATCACAAGGACTGAAAATTGACAAAGTAGACAACAAATTGAGTTGGAAGGGTAAAGAACCACTCAATATGTTCGTTTTATCATTTAATAATGACGAAGATGTCAACAAAATCTATGGCATAAAGTACATTTTGGGGTGTAAAATTGAAATACACCCACTTAAAAATCCTAATCAACACAAAAAAATACTTATTCCCCAATGAAAGAGATGCCAGGCATATGGGCATACTCATAAATACTGCAGAAAAGAGCCAAGGTGTGTAAAATGCACTGGCAAGCATCTTACAGCCAGCTGTACCAAATCTCCGCAAGAGAAGCCAAAATGTGTTCACTGTGGCCTTCCTCACCCTGCCAACTATAGAGGGTGTGAAGTAGCTAAACAGATACAAACAATAAAAATAAAAATATTAAAAAGAAACTTGTGGTACCAACTACCCAGCAGTCTCTTCCCCTACAAAATCTTGATAAACAGGCACAGAAAGCAAGTGTCTAGTCAACTGCAAAACCCATGCAAGTAACCAACACTGGCTCCTATACGGAAGCTGCATAACAAAGACCACAGCCTTTG
The DNA here is from genome assembly GCA_964057195.1 of Orthosia cruda. Classification (NCBI taxonomy): domain Eukaryota; kingdom Metazoa; phylum Arthropoda; class Insecta; order Lepidoptera; family Noctuidae; genus Orthosia; species Orthosia cruda. Next base: position 50,724,684 of record OZ059827.1, read on the forward strand.
AATCTAGAAGATAAGATTAATCAGATCTTAAAGTTATTACCTCACTTGACGAGAGATTAGAGAAACTAGATTCCAGCGCTAAAACAGCTGTTTTAAATAATTCAAAATGAATAACACTCCTTAAGTAATGGCGTGGAACTCTAATGGGCTCCTCAAACATCAAAATGAGTTGCAGATGGTCCTATAGACTCCGAAAATATAGACGTGTGTTTGGTCTCCGAAACGCACTTCACTAAGCAATCTTTTATCAAATTTAGAGTATACCTGGTATATAATTCGCTCCACCCTGACAACTCTGCTAGAGGAGGTAGCGCGGTTATAATCAAAGACAACATTAGTCATTACGTGCAGTGTAAATATGAAGAACAAGACATACAAGCTGTGGCAATATCTGTTAAAACCAAATATTGCCGCGTGTCTATTGCAGCCATATACTGTCCTCCACGGCATATGATAAGAAAAGAGCGATATTTACATCTCTTTGAACTATTAGGCCAGATATTTATCCTAGGCGGCGTATTTAATGCTAAACACACGCATTGGGGATCAAGACTTACTACGACTAAGGGAAGGCAGCTCTTAGCACATTCAGAAGTCATGAGCACGGGTAAACCAACGTACTGGCCCACTGACCACCAGAAAATACCGGATCTTATAGATTTTTTCATATGCAAAAATATATCCGCCGACTACATCAGTTTAGAGGAAGATTTTCATATGAACTTGGACCACTCTTCGATTATATTAATGCTTAGTCAAAAAAGCCTACTCCAAGAAAGCCACTTAACCCTGGTTAATAAGTTTACAGATTAGGAAAGTTTTGCCCTTGATCTAGATAATATAATCGACCTTAAAACTCCGATAAAAAAGCAAGATCAGCTTGACTCAGAAGTAAACAAATAAATTGCTAATATCCAACAATGTGCGTGGAACAACACACCGCAATTAAAACGTAAGTAAGTATAAGGGATTTAATTATCCTAAGGCAATTGTAGATTTACTATCTGAGAAAAGGTAACAAAGGAAACTGTGGCAGCAAACAAGGTACCCGCGAGATAAAACATCACTAAATAACCTAACTAAAAGGTTAAAGAGGAAAATTCTACAGTTTGAGGATGAATCTCTGAATACCAACCTTTTGCAGCTAACCAATGACAAATCAACGGATTACTCCGTTTGGAAAGCTACAGGAAATCTAAAAAGGCCAATTAAACAAATACCGCCCATCAGAGATAGCGACGGAAAATGGACCATAAGCAATGACCAAAAAGCATTAAGGTTTGCTCAACACTGATGTTATAGCGGTTTGAGAAACCTCTTCATCCTTGTGTCTATCATGAAAAGTGGACTGTATTTGAAGGGTTCTGGCAATAGTGCGTTGAAAATAAGCGGGAAAATATTCACGGATCAATTCGGGCGATCTAGTATGGAAATGAGGGAAGTAGTACGCCTTACCTTGTAGTGGTCGATGCCAGCCCACGTGTGGCAGCGAGCTGGTGTTCTTCTACTCCAAACTGGCGACCTTCAGGATCCACACACTTCACACAATTGTTATATATCCGCGAGGCGGGTGAATAGACACGGTTCACAAGGTTCTCAGCAATCTAACTAATTAGATGCATCAGTCTCCAGCCAGGTGGCTTGGAAAGCTGGCGGTTGAGATACGAGGCCCGTTCACGTTGAAGTTTCGGTTCGTTCTGGCGACCTGTCATTAAGGCGTACATAAAGGGAAAAGGAATGAGGAAGGAACGAGATAATTAAGATATCGATCGCCCGCGAAATCTCAAATGCGTTTGTCTATGTGTTTTCGGTCATTGATTTATGACATTTACAAGAGATGGCACTACCATTTTCCCGGCCTTAAAGGGTCACCTTTAATGAAAATTAAACTTAGCCCTATGAAGTGTACTACCGTATACCTATTCAGCAATACGGACTAAGATGCGGATTTTTATATTTCAATTATTAAGATTTAAGATAAATACTGCGAGTTGCATAATACATTAAGTTGCATACCTATAGTTAAATCTTAATAGAAAATTATGTTGCGTCGCTAACTAACTAAAACTAAGAGACCTAACTATCAAGCCAGGCCTTATTGAGTCGGTAATGGACACAGACGCACAACAGGGCGCACATAGCTACCCTTTGCGGTTTTCACAATAACAACACGGGTTGTACCGTCCTTGGAGGTATGCAATTTATCAATAATGCCTAACGGCCATGAAAGGGGCGGAGAGTTATCAGTAATGATAACTACAATAGTACCCTCTTGTATAGAAGGTGCAGGACTAGTCCATTTGGATCTAGCCTGAAGTTGATGTAAGTATTCTGAACGCCAGCGCTGCCAGAACGACTGCACCAGTTTGTCAAGTAGAGTATGTCGCTGAAGCAAGCTGAGCGAGTCTGCTTCAGGAGCGGGAAGGGACAACAATGGCGCGGTGTGCAAGAAATGCGCAGGGGTCAGTGCTGATGGTTCAGTAGGGTCACTACTCAAAGCAGTAAGTGGCCGCGAATTAACTAGAGCCTCAATTTGACTAAGGACAGTTATAAGTTCCTCGTAGGAGAGGATTTGTTGACCTATAACTTTAAAAAGGTGAGTTTTAACTACCTTAACCATACTTTCCCAACATCCTCCCAAATGTGGGGAAGCAGGCGGAATAAACTTCCAATCTATATGATTGAAGGAAAGTTCTTCCTCAAGATGAGGACGAAAATCTTTAAGAAATTTGTGAAGGTCGCGTAAATAAGAACTTGCACCTACGAAACAAGTACCGTTATCGGTATATAATCATTTAATAGGACCGCGTCGCGAAAGAAAGCGTTTTAAGGCTGCAAGGAAAGTCACTGTACTTAAATCTGTAGCCACTTCAATGTGCGTGGCACGCGTCGTCAAACACGTAAAAATGCAGAGCCAAGCCTTACGGCTCTTAACACCTCGACCACGAAATGGTGTATACTGCAGCGGGCCTGCATAGTCACAGCCGGTGTGAGTGAACGCCTTGTCGACTTGGTTAACACGCTGGCTAGGTAGATCTGCCATAAGTGGAAGAATAGGACGCGGGCGGAACTTAAAGCAAGTGTTACAGTTGTGGATTCTGTGACGAATTATTCGACGTGCAGCTAAAATCCAATAATTATGCCTGAGTAAGGACATAAGCAACTCCGGACCGGCATGAAGATGTTTCTTGTGACAAAAGTCAACAAGAAGATCAACAATATGGTCATGACGTGGTAGAATACAGGGATGTTTATATTCGTAGGGTTCGTCCGAATTTGTGAGACGACCACCAACTCGTATGATGCCGTGCTCATCGAGAAACGGCTTAAGCTTATGGATGGCGGGAGTACATGGTTTATTATTTTTTAAATTTAAAATATCGTTACGGAAATGAACATCCTGTACAGCTCGCAGCAGTTTAATTTCTGCATATTTCAGATCAGAGCTTGATACAGTACGTGCACTAGGCAGTTGTCTTAAAAACTTATAGACGTAAACAATAGCGCGTAGCAACTTAGACCACGACGAAACACGTAGTGCTAGCGCGTAAATTGGTGATTCCGTAACCTCAGAAACCACGGCATGAGCGACTGATTTCTGTTCGGGTACGCCCTCATGCAGTGCATTGTGTTCGAAAGTATGTATGGGCCACTCAGCTGGGTCATGAGAAACCCACGATGGTCCACGATACCACAATGGATGCTGCAAGAGCTTAGCTGGCGTGACACCACGAGACAGACAATCAGCGGGGTTCTCAGTACCTGCGACATGGTTGAAACAATTAGCGGGTATAAGCTCTATCAGCTTAGTAACCCGATTGGCAACAAAAGTTTGCCAGCGGTGCGGTGAGGAATTTATCCAGGCGAGCACTACTTTAGAGTCAGTAAACGCGTATACCTTATGGATGCGGTAGTGGGGCGATATTGTGTCTTGTACCTTGCGAAGCAACTTAGACAACAGTAGGGCCGCGCACAACTCTAGTCTAGCCACCGAAATGGTTTTCACAGGTGAGACTTTAGACTTCGCACTAACTAACTGCACGGAGTAGTTATAACCATTGTATATTTGCATGTATACGACTCCACCGTAAGCACGCTCGCTGGCGTCAGCGAAACCTACTAAATTCATGGTGCATCCGTCGACCAACCCCAGATGACGCGGGATAATAATTTCATTAAGCGTAGAAAGCTCAGTACAAAACTGCTTCCAAGCGGTGACTATATGTTCAGGTGGTATGTCGTCCCAGTCACACTTTGCTAGCCAAAGTTCCTTAATTAAGAGCTTAGCGTACAGAATAGTGGGGGCGACAAAACCCATTAAGTCCCATAGCCGAGCCACTGTGGAAAGCATGGTTCGCTTAGTACATTTATCATCTGGTGTGGTGACGTCAAAGCGGAAACTATCACAAGACTTGTCCCAGCGTAAACCCAGGACCTTATGCGGTATAGACTTCTCATACTCGATATCGGGCGAAGCCTTATGAGTATCAGGTATGTGTGCGAGAACCTCTTTCGAGTTACTTGTCCATTTGACAAGGTCGAACTGGCCTCGCTTGAAGAGCTGAATAAGCTCATCACAAAGCGAAATTGCTTGCGGTATGGACATGACACTACAGGCAATGTCATCCATATATAGGGCGGAAGAAGCAGCAGCAGACGCTGCAGGGAAATTATCGCCTTCATCAGCGACTAACTGGCGGACTACACGTAACGCGTGATATGGACTAGACTTAAATCCGAAGCAAACACGATTAAATTGGTAGACCATTATAGGTTCATGTTTACTGAATCTGTAAAAGATGCGTTGAAATCTACGGTCCGATTCACGAACGCCGACATTGAGAAACATTTGGCGGCAATCAGCAGACAGGGCTATTTGAAAGAGTCGAAAACGAATTATAATATTAAATAAATCACCCTGTAGATTGGGGCCTGCATGTAGAATGTCATTGATCGACTGTCCCGATGTAGTTTGACTACTAGCGTCTAAAACCACGCGAAGTTTAGTGGAAGTCTTATCTTCGCGAACGACACCGTGATGCGGAATGTAATATGACAGATTAGAAACGTTGTCATCTTTTAAAACCGGACTCAAATATCCCTTATTTATGTAGTCCGACATGACGTCATTGTAAGCGCTGCGTAACCCTAAGGACGCATCAAGTTTGCGCTCCAAACAATGAAAACGCCTAAGTGCGGCAGCGTATGAGTCGCCTAGCGAATAAGGGTCGTCGCAAAATGGCAGCGACACAATATATCTACCACTGTCATCGCGAACAGTGGTAGCGCGAAAATGTTCTTCGCACTCGAGATCCTTACGGCTCTGCGAGGGCGAGGCGGAAATTTCTTCAAGCTCCCAGAATCGCTTGAGAAGCGAATCTAAACTGGGATCTTGAAGAACAGAACAACATGAAGTTGTACTCGTACAGTGTGAAGTATGTGCCGTAGGTACGGAACCCATAACCACATACCCCATCACAGTTTCAATAGCGGGAGGTATATTATATTGCTCGCTATGCACTATGTTAGGCAAAAGCAAGCGCGGGAATATAGCAGCACCAATCAAAACATCGATACCGCTCGGCTCCGCAAACTTCGAATCTGCGAGCGGTAATGTTTTGAGATGTGTAAGTTTAGAGACATCGACGAGAGCGGTCGGCAATGTCTCCGTTATACGTTCAACAATAAGCGAAGAAACGTTAAAATTAATATCATTACTAAAACGAGAATATAATTTAATATCTACGGAACCTTTAACTGGTTTTTCCGACCCACCGATTCCTTTAACTATTAAATTAGAAGTATGAAAGTTCTTCCAAAGTCCTAGACGCTTAAAACATTCAGAAGTAATAAAATTACTTTGAGATGCGCTATCTAGTAAACAACGTATTATGTGCGGCTTATCATTTACATCGTAAATTACGACTTGAGCAGTAGCGAGCAGAACGGTTGTATACGCCGTACATTGCGGGCCATCTCTCGCCGACGGCGACGCCGCAACGCACCGAGCGTCAATCGAACGCGATCGAGCGGCGCCAGCGACAGAGGTCGTACACAACGATACCTCAGACTGTGAGGTAATAGAAGGCACCGTCGGCATAAGCGTTGGGACCGGATTCGGCTGTGACGTCACTACAGTTGATAATTGCGGGTTTTTATTAAAATGTAACAATGTATGATGACGTTGATTACATGTGCGACACTTTAATTTAGAAGAACAGTTAACCGTTTTATGTTTAATACTCAAACAATTGACACAAGCATTGTTGTCTTTCACACATTTGAAACGAGCTGTCGGAGTCAAATTATCAAAAGCGGGACATTTATATAAGTGTTCATGGATATATGCTTCGCACAGACACTTGTTTGAATTATTTAACTCAGAGCAAGCTACATAGGATTGTGGATTAGGAGCGGTCATTTTATTATTAAAACTACGCGATTTATTAGACTTATGTGAATTGTCCGAACTATTAGGCTTATTATTGTTAGCTAAGGGTGGTTGGGTATTACGGAATATCCGACACTGATCATTGATGAAGGTGACAAAACTATCTAGAGTGGGAATCTTACGATTACGTTCTGTCATCTCGAAAGCGCGAATAGTTTCAGTGTCAAACTTTTTTATTGCGAGGTGCAATATAATGAAATCCAGAAGGTCAACTAATTTTAGATTCTTTAGGGAATTAATTGCGGTGACGAACTTGTCCACAAATAGCTGGTAATTCGAAACAGACGCGGGACCGGATAATTTAAGATTTAAAGCTTGATCCAAATAGGTAGACGCGAGGACACGAATATCCTGGTACCTATCGAGGAGTGCCTGGAACATGACTTGGTAATTCTCAGCACACGGTGTGACTCCCGCGAACACAGACTGTGCCTTCGGCGACAGCTTACCTATTAAATAGTACAACCTGTCTGCATCCGTCAGCGACTTATTGTCATGAACTGTAGATTTAAAACTTGCATAAAATAATGGCCAGTTTCGTATATCACCGTCGAACGACATGAGTTCGATTGGCGGCAACCTTGGTCTACATGTTGCGGAATCACTCATACTGTGCCTCCCGGACGGCTTATCTTCCAATTGAGACATCACACGTTTCACGGAACAATACATATCCTCGAATGACGCGTAGGCTTGATAGCTAGGCTTCGCATCGGGATATATAGCCAGTAACCTAGCATTATAATCATCCAATAATTTATGAAAGTCCGTTCGAATATCATCTATTGTTACACAAGAACTGAGAAAGCCTTCTCTCACCGATTCGGAAGTATTAGCGACTTTAGAGCGATCATAAATTGACTGAATACGCTCGAAAAGTATATTACGCTTAGCTTCTAAAATCACTAACTGTTGATCTTCCGAAGAAGCGATTGCTTTCGCATCACGCGGCATTGTTATGTTATGTAGTTACAAATAACCACACAAACAAAACAATGTACGGTAATTATTTAAACGAACAACTATATGTAGAAAAGCAATACTACTGATTGTGACTGTACTGTGACAACGGGTTTCACAATATTTGCGTAGTAACGAAGTAAGTTTTTTCGTAGTACCCACTAACCAAAGAAATTATATTGTACAAAATGTTAATAGCATTACTATCCCAACCAGTTTTATTGTTAAGTTTGAATATTGTTTAAGATAAATGAATAGGTATAAATATGCAACTTATAGCCCGCAATCGTCTAAACGTATTCGGTAAAGTTATGATATTTATACTGCGTAGGTACCTACAAGTAGTACACCTATTTTATTTTTCTCTTATAGAATGAATGTCTACCCCGCGGTATTCGGAAAGTAACTTATTCCTAACACTTTATAATTGGAGGTAGGTGATTCCTATAAGGGCGGTTAAACTAAAAGACGCTTGAAATATGGAAATTTACAATACGACAAGTTAGTTTTAAATAAGAATTATTTTTAATAATAGCAGATACGTAATTATGAACCTGCTATAGCGGCGTTGATGGAACCACGTATTGGGTTTACAACTTGATTATGTGGGTAGGCGGCTAGGTGCCACGACCCTAGTAGGAATTTATGATTGATTCCTACGTAAGAAATAAAGGAAAATGGATATATTATAGTAATATATCCGGCTCGAAGGACCAAAAATGTTATAGCGGTTTGAGAAACCTCTTCATCCTTGTGTCTATCATGAAAAGTGGACTGTATTTGAAGGGTTCTGGCAATAGTGCGTTGAAAATAAGCGGGAAAATATTCACGGATCAATTCGGGCGATCTAGTATGGAAATGAGGGAAGTAGTACGCCTTACCTTGTAGTGGTCGATGCCAGCCCACGTGTGGCAGCGAGCTGGTGTTCTTCTACTCCAAACTGGCGACCTTCAGGATCCACACACTTCACACAATTGTTATATATCCGCGAGGCGGGTGAATAGACACGGTTCACAAGGTTCTCAGCAATCTAACTAATTAGATGCATCAGTCTCCAGCCAGGTGGCTTGGAAAGCTGGCGGTTGAGATACGAGGCCCGTTCACGTTGAAGTTTCGGTTCGTTCTGGCGATCTGTCATTAAGGCGTACATAAAGGGAAAAGGAATGAGGAAGGAACGAGATAATTAAGATATCGATCGCCCGCGAAATCTCAAATGCGTTTGTCTATGTGTTTTCGGTCATTGATTTATGACATTTACAAGAGATGGCGCTACCAACTGAGAAGACACTTTTCAACCCAATGAAAGCTCGATTGAAATACTCGAGACTGAAAGAGTGTCACAAAACCAAAGAATTAAGCTTGTGACTCCTAAAGAAGTAATGCGAGAAATTCAAAATAACATTAGCTCGAAAAAGTCTCCGGGTTACGAGCTCATTACAGGGGAAATTCTTAAACACCTCCCACGCAAAGCCATAGTAAAGCTGATCAAGCTTGTCAATGCTGCATTTGTCTTAAAATATATACCTGAGCCATGGAAGGTCGCTGAAGTCATTATGATTGCGAAGCCTGGGAAACCACCCCATGAAGCATCATCATATAGACCTATTTCTCTGTTGCCTGTGTTATCAAAGCTATTCGAAAAACTGTTACTGAAACGGTTAAAACCAATATTAGAAGATAAAGACCTTATTCCAAATCATCAATTTGGCTTCAGGGAAAAACACTCAACAATAGACCAGGTACATAGAATCACCCACATCATTGAAAAAACGCTTGAAAATAAGGAAGTCTGCGCCACCGTGTTTTTAAATGTCGCGCAAGCTTTTGACAAAGTTTGGCATAAGGGTCTAATATTCAAGCTCAGACCTGACAGGCATGCTACCAGAATTTGCAGATATTCTGGAGTCGTATATGACTAATAGAATTTTTAGAATACGGCAGGAAGACGCATATTCCGAGCTGAAAGCTATAAAAGCTGGGGTACCTCAAAAGGCACAAAAATGGGCCTAGCACACTACCTGCTAGGTCCATTTTTGTACCTTTTATACACATGTGACATCCTAGAACTGGAAAATAATACCATTGCGACCTTTGCAGATGATACTGCAAGTATGGCTACAGGATCAAGCCACAGAGAAGCAGTAGAAAAAGTTCAACTAGCTGTGAACAAAGTTTATGACCAAAATCAATTCACATTGACTTCGAAAACAAAAACTTGGACTATCACCCAATCTACATAAATGGCATGCAAGTGCCTTATGCTAATACAGCCAAATACCTTGGCATAACTCTCGACGCCAAGTTGCGTTGGAAAGCTCATGTCAAAAAGAAAAGACAGGAAATCGACATACGTTATAAAAGTATGTATTGGTTACTCGGAAGGAAATCCTGTCTATCATATATATCATTATATATCTAAAAAAAATTATTGTTAAAAATATAGCCATTTGTGTCACATATTTACCTCCTCCTGTAAAAGTAGAGTCTTTATCACTTTTTCTAAATACTGTAAGTAACACTGTAAATAACGTTGAAGAAGTTCTTATCCTCGGAGATTTTAATCTCGGATTCATTAATTGGTCACCTTTAGATGGACAAAACTATACTAGTCCTAAGAACTATAATAATACTTTAGGGGATACTTTTATTGATTTTCTATCAATTAACAGTCTTTTTCAATTTAACTGCGTTTGTAACATTGATAAAAGAACACTTGATTTAGTTATAAGTAATATGCGCAATCTTTATGTTACCCATACCTCCGACCTTCTTACTAGACTTGATCCTAAACACCCTGCCCTAATCATTTCCATATCACATGTTAATATTAAATGTTTGCGTTCAAATAACAACATTCGCCCAAACTTCTACAAATGTGACTATGTAAAAATTATGTCTGACCTGCAAGGAATTGACTGGGATCTAGAATTTTCGCTCTCCAATGATATTAATAATCTAGTTTCTGTATTCTACACAAAATTGAAAGAGTTGATCGATAAGCACATACCTCAACACAATTGTAAAAACTCAAAATATCCTTCCTGGTTTAGTAAAGCTCTCATAAAAGCACTATCCGAAAAAGAAAAGTACCGTAGTAAATTTCGAAAATACAATAATCCTCGAGACAAGTTGACCTACGATTTACTAAGAAGCCGTTGTCATACAATGATCAACCAAAACTACAGTGACTATAAACAACACATTGAGAGCGAAATAACAACAAATCCCAAATTATTCTGGCGTTACATTAAAAATAAAAGAAATAGTAAATCAGTGATTCCAGCCAGAATGCACATGGACGATGTAGTAGCTAATAGTGGTAATGACATTGCAAATCTTTTTGCTTCTCATTTTTCTTCAATTTTCACCGACCCCAATGGCAGTACCAAAACAAACATCCAAGAATCATCCGGAGTGCTTAGTAACATAAAAATTTCTCCACAAGAAGTTCTAGCGAAGATAAAGAAACTTGATACATCCAAGGGTGCTGGTCCCGATTGTATTCCACCAGTTTTTGTTAAATCATGTGGGAGAGCACTTGCAGAGCCACTGTGTCTAATATTTAATCGATCTTTAGAGTCGGGAGTATTTCCACAAGAATGGAAGAAGGCTCGGATCGTGCCGGTACACAAAAAAGGCGACTCCAGTAATATTAAAAACTACAGGCCTATTTCAATCCTATCATGTTTTTCAAAGCTTTTTGAGTGTCTCGTTTGTCCCATCATTACAAACTACTTGGACACTAAGCTTTCCAATAGCCAACATGGATTCCGAATTGGACGTTCCACAGAGACTAATTTAGTCAGATATTTATCCGACATATCTGAAGCGCTCGATTGCGGAGACGAAGTCGATGCAATATATACAGATTTCAGCAGCGCGTTCGATAAGGTGAGTCATCCACTCATGATAGCAAAACTTGAGGTTAGTGGTGTCCACGGATCTTTGTTGAGATGGTTTGCATCCTATCTAGTAAATCGTTCACAGTTCGTTGCTGTCAATGGCTATGTTTCTTACGAATTTCATGCACGCTCCGGTGTTCCACAAGGTTCCCACCTTGGCCCAGTTTTGTTTCTACTATTTGTTGATGACATAACAAATCATATCAAGCACTGTCAAACAATGTTGTTTGCAGATGACTTAAAGATTTACAAAAAAATCACTGGACCTGAAGACATCACGCTTATTCAAAGCGATTTAACAAACGTCGAAAATTGGTGCAAAACCAACAATATGACCCTAAACCCCCAAAAATGCTTTCACATCCGTTTCTCTAGAAAAAAATCATCATTCCCAACTACCTACACACTATGCGACACCTCGTTGGCAAAGGTTGGAGAAATCCGGGATCTAGGGGTTCTGGTGGATGATGGGCTCTCCTTCAAGCCACACATCAACTACGTGGTAAAGAAGTCTGCGCAGATGCTGGGTTTTGTTAAACGCAACACAAGAGGCTTCCAACAACCAAAAACCAAAATAGTTTTGTTTAACACCCTAGTGCGAAGTCGGTTGGAATACGCCAGTGTCGCCTGGAACCCACTCTACGCTGTTCGTTCGCAAAGACTTGAAAAAATTCAAAGAGCTTTCACTAAACATCTTGCATTTATATCTAGGGGAATTAGTCATCGCTGTCCATATGTAGATCGCCTACACTTTTTCAAAATAAAGACACTGCGTGACCGTCGCCGTACGCGTGATCTAATTCTCCTTTACAAAGTAGCAAACGGGTTCATTAAGTGCAGTGATTTAGTAGAATGTATCCAATATTCAGTCCCTTCAAAACTGCCAAGACATCCCATCACAAAATTACTCCATATTCCATTCCGCAAAACCAACCTAGGCCTCAACGCTCCACTTCTCCGCATGTGTAGAAGCTATAACAGTTTTTGTACAACACCAGATACTGACTTACACGGTGTTTCACTGAATAAGTTTAGAAGAGCAATCTCGGAGGTACGGGAGTGCGCAAATACTTCAACTTAGTCTTATTACGAACATAAACATCCTACTTCGTTTTCTTTTTTTATTATGTGTGTTTTTCATTTTCTGTTTTCATTTTTACTTTGTTTTTTTTTTTAAATTTAGATTAATATATATATTAATATTTTAAATAATTTAGTGTTTCTGACCATATGGTGTAAGCTGCGTATACCTGTAATAGGCATACATATTTTTCTTTGTTTACTACAAACTGTTTTGTATGTAATGCTGTTGGTGTACCTTATAATAAATAAATAAAAAATATATCTATAATGTTGAGGCTATCCAGCTACTAGACAATACAGACTTAGTGCGAAGGCTAAAAAGAACTAAACCTTTTGAAGTAGTGTAGTGTAATGTGAATGAATAATAGTGAAAATGCTGTGCTATACATATAACACATGAACATAGTGTTTTTTAAATTTTATCAGACTTTAAGAAAGTGCTATGGACTTGTGTAAAAGTGCAAATGGACACTATTCTTAGTTTTTACATAATCTATTACGTAACATATTAAGTAAGTGTTAAATTGCTTATTAGTCTTTTAGGCTATATCGTAATTAATTTTTAAGAATTTTGTTCTTACTAATAAAGTATAAAAAAAAAACATTTGTGTACTTTAGCTGACTAGCTAAAGTACACAAATGTTTTTTTTTTTTCATCCATCTTATAGACTTATAAGAAGGATGATCTATCTTATCTTTATTTCTCGTATTACAATTGTGTCTATCACTGACTTTACTAAAGAGATGTATATTTTTCCTTACATCCATAATATTTTCATAAATGAATTGGCTTTTCGCCATTCGGTACTTCTGACATTCGGCAATGTGAATCTAATACATTTGGTTTTTTTTCATTCAGTACCAAATTGTTTGCCGTGAATCAATTTTGGACCAGATGAATAGAGTTATTCACATCATCAAGATTTTGTGACCGGCCATCTATTTTAAATATCAAAGATGTGTCATCAGCATACAACAACATCTTCGGTTGATTTTTTAGTAATTGGGGTAAATCGTTAATATAAACTAAAAAGAGGAATGGACCCAATATCGGGCCTTTAGGAACACCCATTGTCATTTCAGACCCTAGTGAGTTTACGCCGTTTACATGAACTTTAACTTGTCTGGCTTTTAAATATGATCTAAGTAACTCAAGAGCTGTATGTCTAATTCCATAGTGTTTATAGCTTCACCAATAGTGTCTCATGGTTAACACAATCGAACGCCTTCGAGAGGTCGCAAAAGATTCCAATAGCGTCTTGTGCTTCCTCCCAGGCCTTAAAGATGTTCTTTATTAGGGTGACACCGGCGTCAGTTGTGCAAAGCCCTTTGATAAAACCGTACTGTTGATCATAAAAGATGGAATATTTGTTAAAATTACGCAACAATTGGTTGAGCATTAACTTTTCTAAGACCTTAATGAGAACCGGCAGAATTGACACTGGCCTAATCATTGGCTTCTTTGCTATCCCCGGATTTAAATAATGGAACTACTTTACTGTGTTTCATGTTGTCCGAAAAAACTCCTTGATCGACACTAGTATTAAATATGAAAGCTAAATAGGGTGCAATAGTTTCAATGATTGGTTTACATACTTTTACGGATAGTCCCCAAAGATTTTCTGTGGATCAAATTTTAAGATATTTAAAAGTTTTTAAAATAGCCTGGGGGTTTGTATGTTGAAACTTGAACTCCGAAGGGCACGCATTTACGTTCTTTCTAAGTAAGGCAGCAGAGAGTGCGGGTGAGGAGTTTAAGGCTGCTGTAGTTTTAAGAGGAATATTTACAAAAAAGTTTTCAAAGCCTGAGCTACCTCTATATCCGAGTATATGGGGCCATGTGCAGTCGCTAAATTAAATTCAATATTACGGTGTTTTTACATACTTGTTTTATAATTTTCAGATAGTTTTATTTTATCGTCTGCTGATTTTATTTTATTGCTAATATACAGCGTTTTGGCTATTTTGCATGCAATGTGGTTTTTGAATATTTAAGCCAATAAACACCACCTACTCCATTCAGTAGTGGTCATCGGTAGGGTTTCGTCGTAACTTTTGTAAGGATGGTGATTCTCAACTTTGAAATGGGTTTCGTGGACTTAGAAGGAATTAAAAAAAAACAAGTGTATTTCTAAGTAGAATTTATTTTACTATATTTTCAATAATATTAGTGAGATCACATGAGAAATATTTACACTTAAAACATATATTTTAGCTTATACATAATTGATCAGGTACAAATAATATATTACGAATTTAAATATACAGATGAACTGGGAAAATACAAAATCAGAATGTATTAAAAACGGACAAGATAATAAACGGAGGATTAAGATGGAGGAAACCAGATGTTATTTCACTTGTATGTACAGTCGGTGAAATGAGATGTCCACCTTACCAAGTAAACTGCTCAGTAAGTGTGGTTGCTTATCCCCCATCATGATTACAATGCAAGAAAAAGACGGGGCCATACATGCCTGATAGCCGCATCCTATTTTTGCAACGGAATCATGATAGCATTAACATAATGTAGCCCCATGTCAACAAAACCATTCAAACCACCAATGGGAACCATTTCAATTTGAGCAAGTTTGTTCTCCATTTACTAACCAATCCGTGGTATCATGTAACGCTACACCATAATCTTTACAAGTCACAATATTAGACTAACACACTAATTTGTCACTATCACTGTAATTTGTGAAGAACACTTCCTTGAAAAGTGCATTTCTTATTCGAAATAGGCTGTGATAGCCACCAGTCTTCTGTCAAGGAAGCTCTGCTCGACCTCTACTGTGCCGCCGACCTTCTTGGCTAGCGCTAAGATCTGAAACAATAGAAAAATAATTATTAGCACCAAAATTTGGCTTTTTTCGGTTGACCACAATTTCGCCTGATGTTAAGCAATGATGTGATCGACGGTGAAGCACGCTTGCCTAGAATTAACCTATTCACTCTTGACTTAGACTCCTAGGTTGTAGCTTGTAGCTAACAGGAAAATAAGACTCCGGCAGGGAATCCCACTCCTTAGCTGCCTACGCACAATGAAAGTATTCGCAAAACGCTTTGTGCGTATGGGTGGGATGTCTACCATGTACCGATGGCACATTGCCGTACGTCTTTTAGTCCAATGATGGAAAGGGCTAGGCGGCATCAAATTGTATACCTACTAATATTCTAAATGTCAAAGTCTGTATTTTCGGCTGACTGGATTCCGATGGTGGTTACTGGAAGTTTATAAATATAATACAGTTATAGAAAATAATGATATCTTACTTGATCCGGCCTTGAATTTCTCGGAATATACAGTGCAATGGTAGGCGCGATCGTCCTCGCCACCCTCATTAGTACCGATGCGGGTTGTGGTTCTAGCATCGCCTCCAAGTCGTACTCGATATTCTGTGGAGGAAAATGTAAGTTTTATTAACGTAACTTGTAGAAGTCAGAAAAATATGTCGCCGACTATAGACACAGTTTGAATCCTGTGAAGTAGTGTGAGCAGAGTCCCTGTCAAGAGCCTGTAATGCTACACGAGTAATTTTTAACCAGACCTGCTAATCCATGTGACATTCTAACATCGAAATAGTCGCGATAGTTATTGTCAAAAAGACAAAATTGTATGGGATTGACAAGTGATATCGAAAAATCACGTGATCAATCCCATACATTTTGACGATACGACTATTGCTTTCGCTGACGACTAATCCCACTTGTCAAAACTGATCCTCAGGCTCTAGAGCCTCAGGATCAGTTTTGCGCTGATAAGTTTCAATTTTCATCCTTCATTCCTATACCAAACACTCTCTGTTAATACGTAAGTTAATGAGAGAATTCTAAAAGATCACCTTTTTCGAATCGATGTAATCGTGGCAACATTATCGATTAATGGGACTATTACTAAGCTTATAATAAAAATAATTAAAGATCATCGATATAGGTCACCGCAATCGAGTTATACTTACATCGCTATAACTGGGGCCGCCCCAGGGCGGACTCAGGAACACCATATCAGCCTTCAGCGTCGGCGCCAGCTCGAAGAAGTCTCCCACTATGAACTCGATACGATCGGCGACGCCGTACACTGACGCGTTGTGCCGAGCCATCGCTATCTTTTTAGGGTCTATATCGACTGCTATTACTGTTGGAAAAATAAGATAATTTTAGTCTCACTTAAAATATACAGTAGTTTGATGTCCAAGTTGCAAACTTCTTTTATATAATTCAGACAATTTTATTTTATTTTTTAAGACAACATGAATTCTGTATTTGTGTTCTATTGACGGTGATAGACTGCGTCCAATAAATGCTGGCACTTGAACATATGCATATGCAAGTTTTAGCGTGTGATGTTCTGCTAGCTTACCTCTCCTGCTGGTGCGCGCGAACTGGATGGTGTTGCCGCCGGCGCCGCAGAAAGCGTCCAACACTACGTCATACGCGTACTTGTTGGCGATGTGCCGCGCTACTTTCTCTGGCGTCACGCTGAACCAACTCTCGCGGTCCAGCTTTATTCCTTCATCGAACCTGTTGGAGAACGAAGGTATGTTGACGATCATTCACAGGAATAGAAGAGGGCCTCACACACTATTTCCAAAAACAAAAGTGTGTGTTTGTTTGAATGTCGGTGTTTTATCAAAACAGCCGAATGTTTTTACATTAGACACAGAAGCAGACGGATGAAAGGAGGTAAAACTACCAAAGATTAGATAAATGGATTGTCCGAGGCGGAACATTTAACAAGGTTTGACAAATCGGGACAGGTGAAACTAAAAAAAACGCTTGTTAAATGGAGACAGAGAACTAGATCTGGATGTTTTCCAGATAATTACTGACCTGTGGAAGAGGGAGTACCGCTTCTTCCAATATTTTAAAAGCATCGGGTGATCACGCAACTCCACGGGAACTACTTCTTTTCTTGTGATTTCCTTCCGGCAGTCCTCTAGGTGGATCGTCGATAGCGACCAATACTTTGCGGAGTACATTATTAATCGGGCACTTTTCACTGACTGAATTGTTTTTAATTTTGGTAGTCCCTTTTATACAAAAGTTAAAAACTTACTAGTACTTAGCTAATTACTGTACCTGGTAAAGGGCCTTTGTTAATGGGCCAAATAGTGATACGTCATAATATTGCATAACCCTGAAGACTTGAATTGTTTAAAGTCATTAAAATGATCCTTTTCGTGTAAAGGTTTTGCATTCAATAGACAATTAGTTAATTATACGATTACTTTCATAGGAGAAAATTTACATAATGAAGTTGCCAATTTCAGTAGAGATTATTTTGGTAATGACCGTATGAAGACTTGCCCCCAGTTTCCCAGCTCGAAATTATCGGAGAATTAGTGTGACAAATTGTCAAGCACGCGTTATTTGCTGTGATTGGCTGTTGAAAATTCATTCAACCAATCACAGCAGATAACGCGTGCTTGACAATTTGTCACATTAATTCTCCGATAATTTTGAGCTGGGAAACTGGGGGTTAATCTAAGAATGCAGTGAATCCGCATCTTATTTGTGGATAATTAACCATTTATGATAATAATAATAATTATTTTTATTGTTCTCATGACATGTCAGTGGCAATTGTCCTAATGTTCTAAATTGTATTGACTTATAGAACGTACGAGTATCTTAAGTTTTAAAGTTTATAAGCGTAATACGAAAATAACAATATCTGCACCCTCTCCCTCTTCAAGCCATCATTCGAGTCATCAGCATGTCGGCATCGATATAGCAAAGGTACCGCGGATGCGTCAGCCAGCTTCATGCTCTCGTCATTTAAGCTGGTGTCTTGGGTTCGCGGACTTCCTGAAGGGGACATGTACGACCTGCTCAGTATCTGATTTCACTTCTGTTCTATCGACGTCTGTCTGTATTTCTTCTTCGTCTTGAGAATCCTTAGACTGGTTGAAAGTAAGATATAAATGTTTTGTGCAACAAAAAATGTAAAATAAAGAACATTCATAAAATGTGCTTAATCGCACCAAAAGGACTTCATGTGAATCGGTTGCCAAGACTCACAAACTCTAACCTCCTCCTAACGCTGTCACTATTGAAAAAATATCAAATCTCGAGTGGAGCTACTAGCCGCATAAGTCTAGGAGAACTAACTTTGCAAGCCTTAAAGTTAAAAACCCAACATCTTGGTAAAAACAGTATATAGCCTGTCAAAGTCAAATGTATTTATTTCAACTGCGCCATTAAGCGGCACTTTTGAACGTTAACAATTATTTACAAGTAATAAAAATTGATTCTACCGTGCATTCGGAAAAGTAGCTTGTTATGGAGAAGAACGCACCAGAAAATCCATACTTACTCTTTTGAAAAAATAAATGTTTTACAATAATAAATTTACATAAGTACAAACATTAATAAATTCATATACGTGAGAACGATGCACCCAGAATTACTATACTTACTAGATATAGGTATAAAGTATTACAAGCACTAAATGGTAAATTCCTTCACTTGATAAATAGGAACATGGTTCTCACATACTTACAAATATTGCAAACATAGGTAAATTACCTAATTCAACAACAATGGAACAGTTTGCGAGTAAATTTTTTTAAAAACATTATGAGAAAAAAAAATATCATTATGAATATAATACAAATTAACCAGTTTGATTTTGTCTACACTAAAGATTGCCCTATGGAGCAGGACCAGCATGTTTCCAAGCATTTTTATCTTGAATATAATCATCTAATTTGTAATATGCTTGCATACAAAGTGTGCTTTTAACTATTGTTTTAAATTTTCTTTCATTAAGTTTTAAAATTCCGTATGACATAACTAAAATACACCAAACGCGCGGTTTCTAGATCCGTTAACTGTCTTATCTTTCTAACAGCATAAGCTGCTGAGCTCAGCCGACCCGCAAGAGATGTTATGTGCCGCATTCGCTACTTCTTACATTCGGCAATGTGAATCTAATAAATTTGCTTTAATTCCATCATGTACCAAAAAAAAAGTAAACATTCCAAATCAATACAATTTTGAACTGCTCCTTGAGTGAGCTGTTCTGTTGTATTCTTCGGTTTAAATGTCTTTATTCCCATTATGACAACTGTCACTTACATGACTATAATCAAACAAATTATCATTACAAATAGTAAGTATATTGTCAACAAGTTAGAAGCTGATTCACTGCATTCTTGAAATATGGCTTCTTAAGGTAATTACCATAATTACGAGTATTTCTGCTAAAATTCGCAACTTACCTAATTATGATCACTTTCTTTCTCCTATGTAAATAATTGTTTAATTAACTAATCGTCTCTTGAATGAAACCCTTTAAATGATTTTTAAACAATTCAAGTCTTTAGAGTGATTATGTAAAATATGACGTGTCACTAATTGTTCTATTAACTAAGCGTCTTAATAATGCAACCCTTTACCAGGTACAGTAATTAGCTAAGTACTAGTAAGTTTTTAACTTTAGTATAAAATGGACTGCCAAAATTAAATACAATTCAGTTGCAGTGCCCGATCAATAATAATGGACTCGGCAAAGTATTGGTCCCTATCGACGGTCCACCTAGAGGACTGCCGGAAGAAAATTAAAAGAAAAGAAGTAGTTCCTGTGGAGTTGCGTGATCGCCCGATGCTTTTAAAATATTGGAATTAGCGGTACTCCCTCTTCCACAGGTCAGTAATTATCTGGAAAACGATGTATTATTCTACATCCAGATCTAGTTATCTGCCCCCATTTAACAAGCTTTTATTTAGTTTCACCTGTCCTGACCTAAAACCTTTTTCAATTCGCCGCGTCGCACAATTCATTTATTTTTACCACGGTAAAGATATCTAACAGTATTGTGACTCGGCCCTGTCCTTGAAATAAATGGCTACAAGTCCGCGTCACGTAAACACGCATTAGGGCTGCCCACCTCCATTACTTGAATTTCTTTCAAGTTTTGTGATTGTAAATATCCCATATTCTTTTCTGTAATCTGAGGTAAATACCTATTATATTTTTATTATATTTTATTACTAAGATCATTTTGTTTCCAAGTTCTTTCCTACGCGTTTTTCCCCTTACCAGTCTGTCCTCGTCTGTTTCGTAGTCAAATACATATTTTTTTTAAATTGTTTAAAAGCACAACTACGTAAAGGCTAGGTACTGTGAGAATACCAAGTTCTTTAAAATATGGTCGACAGGTATCTCGTTGAGAAATGCGGACCATGGTTCGGAACACCCATTGTCATTTCAGACCCTAGTGAGTTTACGCCGTTTACATGAACTTTAACTTGTCTGGCTTTTAAATATGATCTAAGTAACTCAAGAGCTGTACGTCTAATTCCATAGTGTTTATAGCTTCGCCAATAGTGTCTCGACTTGTAGCACAAGACGCTATTGGAATCTTTTGCCACCTCTACTATGTAATTCTACCAACACTATGGAATTACAATTGTAATACGAGACATAAAGATAAGTTAGATCAACTATCTTAAAGACTAGCTAAAGTACACTCATCTTTCATGGGGTACTGTGCTAAATTCTATAAATAAATACCTTGTGATATATTAAAACTAAATGCATCCATCGCATCCTACCTATTGATATTTTTAAACTTCCAAATGTATTTATCAAACATTATACTTTTTAAAGATTTCCAAAAACTCACAACACAAATATAACATTTTATAAAACGTTAGGCCGAAGCAAGATTCGAACCTGCATCCCGAGTTATACTCAGGAGTCAAGTTACTATACCACCGCGCCATTCTGACAGTTATCGTAGTGGTGAAATTCATCGCTATGTTTATAAATCATCCATCAAATTATTCATGTTGACCGTGACGTTTGTAAAATATTATAAAAATTGATTATGAAGATGGGGGTAACCTTATAAATTTGTTTCCAATACTAGCAAAACACTAATATATGTATTCTTTTCGCCTGGTTTATTTACACTTATTTATATAAGTTTCTCTGTGATTTATTTATACTATTTCATAACATATTTCTTTTGACAGCCGACCATAGATTTCCTTATTTTTCCATAGGTATTTAAGGTCCTTTCTAAGAAATTTAATATTCGTCCGCACGCTCTGTCATTTGTCTATGGTTTTAACAAATGATCATTGAGCATCGCGGACTTTGTACACACAATGCAAGGTCTACCTACATTTAATATGTTTTATTTATGGATGTGTATTAAACTTACACATAATTAAAATAAACATACTTTGACCTACCTTCTGTGTTTGTTCTATTTTGTTTTTATTTATATATTATTTAAGTATTTTCCTTTTCCGTAAGTGTGTCCGTGGCATCAACAGTGGGTCCTATCAGAATATCAGCGCAGCATTATTTTCTTTTTTGGATATCGCTGCACATGCTGAGATGGAGCTTTTTTGGTCTCGCACGTGGTTTGATTTTTTTTATTATTGTTTCATTTTATGCATATTTCTCGTGTCTCCTGTGCGGGTCACATATAAATATTTTTCTTTCTTTTTTCTTTTCTTTTGTTAAAAAAACATGACATAGCATCATAGCATAATTACTCGTCTGCTTGTGTTTTTCGAATAACGACTTATAATTACAATAACATGATGACTAGATTGAGTAACTTTTCAAAAGTGAAACTAATCGTCGTTTTGGAACTAAATCAAGGTTATGTCAACTAAATAAAGTACCTAAATGTCAACGTAAGTGTAACCTAAACTATAATCAATTTATATTTTATTTTTTGCGTTTATAAATCTAACTTTTTAATTTACTTCTTTATAGTGAAAAACTGTTCGTTTATGGGTGTGACGGTATCAAGAACCTGGTATAGTAAAGTGTAACAGCCAGGGGCCACGTCCGATTGATTACACAAATCAATCCAGCCGTCATCGTGATATTGTGAAAAGCCAAAACCACGGATTAATTTACAACCTCTGATGATCTGGTGCTATAGGACATGGTATATTGCTTACCACTGTCCGAAGACCATTTACTTGCTACTGGGATCTATAATTATAAACCTGCCAAAAAAAAAACTAACCGAAGCTCAAAAGATTTGCAACCATTGCATTATTCTTTAATATTATGGTAAATGGAATGAGATCAAGATTATAAATTATAGAAAATAAAGGATATCCTCTCCGTTATAAGTATAAGTTTGACCCACTGACCTCTAACATACAAGTACGCTGGACTTCATACTATCGTTGATAAAATGAAGACATTTCATTTTCTCCATTTTGGCGCAGATAGCAACGTGACTTAACGTGGGCGTCCATGGAACTAACTAATATTAGAGATGGGACACAGCCTTCGGTAATAAAATACTTTTATGGACTTTATCGATCGTGAGAATAATTTAAAAGTAAGAGAAAAACAATGCTCAGTTATTTTTATTATGATTATTTTTTTAGTAATAGAATAATTGCTGTAAAGGTTAACTAAAAAATGTTTTCAGTCAGATTGCAAGCTATAAACTAGTGGATAGCGTACTAGTAAAGTTATAGCGCATTACTGTCAGATCAGTGAGATTTAAATATGGGGATAGGCTAACAACTTATCCTTAAAACTAGTATATTTGAGCAATTATCTCCTCGCTCGTCAACGAAAGTCTAATTGTTCTCTCAAAATGGTTCGCAGCTAACAATCTTTTACTGAATGCGAAAAAAACAAAATGTCTAAAGTTCTCTTTACCAAATGTACTACAACATGACCTAAACTTAAATCTTGACGGCAAAAATCTTGAAGTTATAACGGAAACTGTATTCTTAGGGATTAGCACATTAGAACTCTTTCGGGTAGGTTAAGTTTAGCTGCATATGCAGTAAGGAAAATAAGGCAGCTAACCGATGTAGCTACAGCTAGGTTAGTATACTATGCTTATTTCCACAGTATTATGTCTTATGGCATTCTGCTGTGGGGATCAGCAGCAGACGTTGACTCAATTTTCATCCTACAAAAGAGGGCAATCCGCGCAATCTATAAAATGGGTCCTCGCGAGTCCCTCAGAGAAAAATTTAAAGAGATCGATATACTTACTCTACCTTCACTTTATATTTTGGAATGTATTTTGTATGTCCGTAAAAATCGGGGGCTTTTCAAAACTAGAAGCGACTTCGACAGTAAGCACGAAATTGTAATACCCAAATTCAGATTAACGAAAACTAGCAAGTATTTTCTTATAAACAGTATACCCTTTTATAACAAGTTGCCAAAGTCAGTTATAGAACTGACCGATGGAAGGTTCAAAAACTACATCAAACGTATCCTTATTAAAAAAGCATATTATAAAATCAAGGACTACGTTGAAGATAAAAACATTTGGCCTTAGCTTCTTCTGCGCATGCAGCTTCCCTGGTAACTTGTAAACGGCACAAATATGTGGATGTCACTAACTATTCTCAATCTCATTTTTTCTTTCCTTCTTTTAATTAGACTTTTTACAATGGTTTTCAATCATCTTTATAGCCCTTTGCTAAGAATAGTTACAGCACTGATAACAAAATTTGTGCCACATGTTAAATTTAGTCTTGTTATACTTATTTTTATTTATTTTTACCTTTGTATAGATTCTTTTACCGATTGTTTAGTGAATGTGTGAACATTGTAGGCCCTCTAGATGCTAGTTAACATTTGTTAACTTTTTTATAAAATATATAATCTTTTTATTTTATTTTTTTAGTTTCTTACGACTTATTGTCATAAGTCGGGCCTACGTTGTCCCCCCATATCTAAGTACTAATGCTGTAACATGGAAATATTGTAAAACCAAACCATTTTTAAAAGAGTAACCATGGAGTTTCTTGCCGGTTCTTCTCCATAGGAAACGACCAACCCGAACCGTGCACCTTTTGTCGACGGCCAATGTGAAATAAAAAAATATATTTGTATTTTGATTTTGCTCAAGTACACTAGTTAGTTAATACTTACAATAGTTCGGATTCACTCGGTAGGCGCCCATCGGATTCGTGAAGGGAACATCATACATATAAATAATTGCGTACGAATGAGATGGATAATAATTTCCAACGGACGTATTTCTCGCTCTCATCGCTGAGATCCCGTCTCTGTAGTGTTATGGTGCAAATAAGAGTGACATAGCATTCCAGCGTGGTGAAGACTAGTATCAGTTTTAAACTCTGTTTCAGATGCAGATATAAATTGTTTGACTTCAAACATAAAAGTTTGTGACGTTGTAGGGGGTAATCTCTGGATCTACTAAACCGATAATGAAAATTCTTGCACTAATATAAAGCTACATTATTCTTGAGTATCACAGGCTATAATATATTTTCAACAAAATTAGAGATCCTTATGAAAATTGCAATAATGTAACCCAAAGTAGCAAAATGTTGCCTGTAAAATTCATTCTCTGGCGTGCGCTGAGATAACTATTGAATCTACATAAAAATTTTAGGTAGGTAGATACAGTAGGTAGAGTAGGTAGGGTAGGCAGGGTAGGCAGGGTAGGCAGGGTAGGCTGGGTAAGCAGGGTTGGCAGGGTAGGCTGGGTAGGCAGGGTTGGCAGGGTAGGCAGAGTATCCAGTAGACGGGAGCGAAGCCGCGGGGGTCAGCTGGTTTTTTAATAAAATTATAATTATTATGATATTATTCCAGAATTACTTCAAGGCACAGGAACGTGGTGATTGGTACAAGAAGAGAGAGGCCTGTGCTCAGCAGTGGGCGAAGTCGGGCTATGGTTGATGATGATTCCAGAATTTAGTATTAAACATTGCTTTTGATCATATTATTATTGATTATTAGGCATTCATCACCAAATGCCATATTTAGTTGCAACATACTACGAGAAGTCAATACAGTAGATGAGTGATACGCCTTGCCAAGTCTACTATTTAGATGTTAGTGTAATTTAAAAATATCACTAATACTGATATATTAGTTACAATATTATAATATTTCCAGGCGAATATACTAGAACCAAATCTTGAGAAATATCGGTATTCCTATCTCTAAATGTGTCAATTTTAGTTCCTGAGACGCTCGAGCGGGGCGCTTTGAATCGGCACAAAAATCAACTGTCATTTCATATAGTATATTTAGTCCAGCGTACTTGTATAAAAGATGTCAGTGGTTTGACCCTACAAGCTACCTTTATGTTTTTTATAGATAATTGATTTTTGTAAACAGTTTTGAAAAATTTCAAGATATGTATATTGTTGTTCTGTTTGTTTCAAACGTGAGTAACATGTTTCTGTCACTGTCTTCGTCTTAGCGTGTTGATTTGTGATTGTGATTATCTATGGAGTCATTCATTATTTATTTTTATTGCCATTATATTAATATGTATTTATGTATATATTACATAGCATATGTATTTATCTATGTATCTATTATAAAGTAGTATTTTAACAATCTTAATGTCACACCAATCTCAACCCCACTTCCAGTACAGACAATTACTGTCCATACCAGGTTGCCTGGAAGAAATCGCGGAATGCGATAAGTCGCCCATTGTATTTGTATTATTTTAAGTTTCTTTTTATAATTGTATTTTAAGGTGTACAATAAAGCATATAATAAATAAATATAACATGGAAAAATTATAGAGATAATAATCATAAGTGTCAATAATAATTATGTCAATAATAATAACCAAACACAAAATAATAACAACAACAATAAAAAATAAAAAAACATAAATCTCAATAATATTCATATCAATAATGGGCGAAATTCGCCACACATGCTACACAATAATAACAACTAATGACAAAATAATAACAAGCATAATTTAAAATTACCTTGCAATTTACAAAAAACTTACAATTTATAATTCAAAAACTCATGCGCACCATAAAAGCATTTTTCAATTAGAAAATTAAACTAAACTCGTGAAATTATTTTTAAATCTAGAAAATGGTAGCGTTTTTAAGGAATTTGGTATTTTGTTATACAATTTTACGCACCTAATGTAGCTGTTGTTACTTGTTAATGTGAGATTCGTCCTCGGTTGAAATAACTTATTAGTAAACATAGATCGAGGGGATAAATGAGTAGGTATTTCACACATTACTTGTATTAATGAAATATTTGTATAAACATTAGATACTATGAGAACTCCATCAGTCTTATTACAAAAAGCGGTTTAAATAAAAACCCAGGTTTAAATCCCTATAAACTGTGGTTTACACAAAAATGATATTACAAATAATGGTTTAGCGATAAACCATAGTCCAAATCATGGTCTAACGCTAAACCTCGGCGGCCCCTAGTTTAACGATGGTCTAAGTCGTATCTGTCAAATTTTCTCTTTTAGGTTATAGCATCTTTTTTATTGTATTGTGTTGTGTTGTTTTTACCCGAAAATGGATATTAACATGGTTGATTTAATTAATTATTGAGGATATTACTTTTTCTTCGGTACTCCAATTCTCAGATCGTTTTTATTTTGTTGGTCCATCACAATATATCATTATATATATTATTAACAAAGAGGTAATTGTTCTATTAGAGATTTCGATAACTTAAAAATTCTAAACCTTAGTGAACTTTGTTCAGCTTGCGATGGTTTTGTTGTTATGGTTTCATATAACGCGCGAGAATGTCACGTTTCGTTACACGTACGAAGATGTATTATTAGTAATTATTAAGCATTTAAGTAATTTGCAAAAATTTAAACAAAACTTCAATCGATAAATAATAAATGTTTATATCAATGCAAAATAACAAAGTCTCAATATTTGTAACATTCTTAAACGTAATTTAATTCTTATCGTATTATCAAAACGTTTTCATTTCTGGGCATACGGAACGTTGCAATTGAATGATATTATGGTGAACGAATGATATTTGTATTAATCTGTGGTTGATATATTGTCAATGGTTCAAATGACGGTACTATGAAGACCACGGTTTTTTAGGTTTTGTAATACGGACAAATTTAGACCATGGTTTTGCAGATAAGCCTGGACTTGATAGTACAGGTTTAAACCAAGGTTTATTTAATTTTTTGTAATAAGACTGATTGAGTTTGGCCACGTCCCCATGGTCCTTTGATTTTGTCTACGCTAAAGATTGCTCTATGGGGCATGATCAGCATTCTTATCTTGAATATAATCATCTAATTTGTAATATGCTTGTTTATAAAGTGTGCTTTTAACTAAAATTTAAAATTTACTTTCATTTAGTTTTAATATATCACAAGGTATTTTGTTATAGAATTTAGCACAGTACCCCATGAAAGATGAGTGTCATTTTGTGTGCTCAGTCAGTTGTTGTTTAATTACAATAGTGAACGGACGTACGATCGCGCGCGCGTGCTCTAGTTAAGAGTATTCTGCAGACGCAGCACAACACCGTCTCGTCGCTGCGGTGTACATACGTTGATCTATCGGGGTCATTGCCATGGCCTAATTACAAGTGCAGAAATCATGAAGTGTTTACAATAATTTATTGTTTAGGTGTAAAACTTGCCCTAACAACTAAATAATGGCTGCACAGTCATTTAAGATAAAAACTGACCTGGAAAAGTGGTTGTATGACTGCTACACCCAGGAGAAAACGGATAGAGAAAACCTGCAACTTATGGTTCGTAAACTGAATGAACACATTAATAGCTTGCACGACCAAGTACAAGCCCTTCAAGGAGAATTACATTGCTTGAAGGAAATGAAAGAAACTGAAGAGCCCCTAAAAAACAGGAAAGCGAGACAACAATATTTTTCCAGCGTACTAAAAGTGACATTGAATATTGCACAGACGAGGATGAACTCGCTAAAGAGACTGAGTGGATAAGGGCCAAGAGCAGGAAGAAGAGGAATCTTAACACCTCTCTTTCTCCAAAACAATAACCCGGAACAAGTGCCCAACAAGAAGAACAACAAAAAAAAGTGAAATAGACTTCTGTCAAAAAAGTGCCCCCACCACCGCCAATCATAATAGACGGAGTTAAGAACTACCAAACGTTCTACGACTCGCAGACTGAAACCATACCAGCAGAATCCTTTACCGCTAAAATGATGAATTGGGATTGTGTGAAGGTGAACGCCAAAACAGAAGACTCGTATAGAGTAATTGCCAGACTTTTGACAGACAAAGACTACCATTGGCATTCGTACGAGAATAAGCAGGCTAGACCAATTAGACTGTGAAGAAATTACATTCCTTTTGCCAACCTGATCGTATCAAAGACGATCTAACATCACAAGGACTGAAAATTGACAAAATAGACAACAAATTGAGTTGGAAGGGTAAAGAACCACTCAATATGTTCGTTTTATCATTTAATAATGACGAAGATGTCAACAAAATCTATGGCATAAAGTACATTTTGGGGTGTAAAATTGAAATACACCCACTTAAAAATCCTAATCAACACAAAAAAATACTTATTCCCCAATGTAAGAGATGCCAGGCATATGGGCATACTCATAAATACTGCAGAAAAGAGCCAAGGTGTGTAAAATGCACTGGCAAGCATCTTACAGCCAGCTGTACCAAATCTCCGCAAGAGAAGCCAAAATGTGTTCACTGTGGCCTTCCTCACCCTGCCAACTATAGAGGGTGTGAAGTAGCTAAACAGATACAAACAATAAAAATAAAAATATTAAAAAGAAACTTGTGGTACCAACTACCCAGCAGTCTCTTCCCCTACAAAATCTTGATAAACAGGCACAGAAAGCAAGTGTCTAGTCAACTGCAAAACCCATGCAAGTAACCAACACTGGCTCCTATACGGAAGCTGCATAACAAAGACCACAGCCTTTGAATCTAGAAGATAAGATTAATCAGATCTTAAAGTTATTACCTCACTTGACGAGAGATTAGAGAAACTAGATTCCAGCGCTAAAACAGCTGTTTTAAATAATTCAAAATGAATAACACTCCTTAAGTAATGGCGTGGAACTCTAATGGGCTCCTCAAACATCAAAATGAGTTGCAGATGGTCCTATAGACACCGAAAATATAGACGTGTGTTTGGTCTCCGAAACGCACTTCACTAAGCAATCTTTTATCAAATTTAGAGTATACCTGGTATATAATTCGCTCCACCCTGACAACTCTGCTAGAGGAGGTAGCGCGGTTATAATCAAAGACAACATTAGTCATTACGTGCAGTGTAAATATGAAGAACAAGACATACAAGCTGTGGCAATATCTGTTAAAACCAAATATTGCCGCGTGTCTATTGCAGCCATATACTGTCCTCCACGGCATATGATAAGAAAAGAGCGATATTTACATCTCTTTGAACTATTAGGCCAGATATTTATCCTAGGCGGCGTATTTAATGCTAAACACACGCATTGGGGATCAAGACTTACTACGACTAAGGGAAGGCAGCTCTTAACACATTCAGAAGTCATGAGCACGGGTAAACCAACGTACTGGCCCACTGACCACCAGAAAATACCGGATCTTATAGATTTTTTCATATGCAAAAATATATCCGCCGACTACATCAGTTTAGAGGAAGATTTTCATATGAACTCGGACCACTCTTCGATTATATTAATGCTTAGTTAAAAAAGCCTACTCCAAGAAAGCCACTTAACCCTGGTTAATAAGTTTACAGATTAGGAAAGTTTTGCCCTTGATCTAGATAATATAATCGACCTTAAAACTCCGATAAAAAAGCAAGATCAGCTTGACTCAGAAGTAAACAAATAAATTGCTAATATCCAACAATGTGCGTGGAACAACACACCGCAATTAAAACGTAAGTAAGTATAAGGGATTTAATTATCCTAAGGCAATTGTAGATTTACTATCTGAGAAAAGGTAACAAAGGAAACTGTGGCAGCAAACAAGGTACCCGCGAGATAAAACATCACTAAATAACCTAACTAAAAGGTTAAAGAGGAAAATTCTACAGTTTGAGGATGAATCTCTGAATACCAACCTTTTGCAGCTAACCAATGACAAATCAACGGATTACTCCGTTTGGAAAGCTACAGGAAATCTAAAAAGGCCAATTAAACAAATACCGCCCATCAGAGATAGCGAAGGAAAATGAACCATAAGCAATGACCAAAAAGCATTAAGGTTTGCTCAACACTGAGAAGACACTTTTCAACCCAATGAAAGCTCGATTGAAATACTCGAGACTGAAAGAGTGTCACAAAACCAAAGAATTAAGCTTGTGACTCCTAAAGAAGTAATGAGAGAAATTCAAAATAACATTAGCTCGAAAAAGTCTCCGGGTTACGAGCTCATTACAGGGGAAATTCTTAAACACCTCCCACGCAAAGCCATAGTAAAGCTGATCAAGCTTGTCAATGCTGCATTTGTCTTAAAATATATACCTGAGCCATGGAAGGTCGCTGAAGTCATTATGATTGCGAAGCCTGGGAAACCACCCCATGAAGCATCATCATATAGACCTATTTCTCTGTTGCCTGTGTTATCAAAGCTATTCGAAAAACTGTTACTGAAACGGTTAAAACCAATATTAGAAGATAAAGACCTTATTCCAAATCATCAATTTGGCTTCAGGGAAAAACACTCAACAATAGACCAGGTACATAGAATCACCCACATCATTGAAAAAACGCTTGAAAATAAGGAAGTCTGCGCCACCGTGTTTTTAAATGTCGCGCAAGCTTTTGACAAAGTTTGGCATAAGGGTCTAATATTCAAGCTCAGACCTGACAGACATGCTACCAGAATTTGCAGATATTCTGGAGTCGTATATGACTAATAGAATTTTTAGAATACGGCAGGAAGACGCTTATTCCGAGCTGAAAGCTATAAAGGCTGGGGTACCTCAAAAGGTACAAAAATGGGCCTAGCACACTACCTGCTAGGTCCATTTTTGTACCTTTTATACACATGTGACATCCTAGAACTGGAAAATAATACCATTGCGACCTTTGCAGATGATACTGCAAGTATGGCTACAGGATCAAGCCACAGAGAAGCAGTAGAAAAAGTTCAACTAGCTGTGAACAAAGTTTATGACTGGACACAACAATGGAAGATCAAACTGAATGAGTCAAAATCAATTCACATTGACTTCACAAACAAAAACTTGGACTAACACCCAATCTACATAAATGGCATGCAAGTGCCTTATGCTAATACAGCCAAATACCTTGGCATAACTCTCGACGCCAAGTTGCGTTGGAAAGCTCATGTCAAAAAGAAAAGACAGGAAATCGACATACGTTATAAAAGTATGTATTGGTTACTCGGAAGGAAATCCTGTCTATCATATATATTGATTGGACTTCGTCCGCAGAAACAATTACAATCTCCGATGTTGGCAATCACAACCCTGCGATTCCTTGCGTTGAGAAAAAGTATAAACACTCACCTGGATAGGCAGGGATTGAAGGTAACCACTACACTCGGGACTCCGGGCCGGCCGGCGTGGCGGATATTCAATATGCACTACAAGCTCACGTTTCTGCTTGATTTCACTTCACAAGGAGGATTACAAGAACCAATCAGTTAATCAATTTCTAGCGAAGCCGTTTGGGTAATTTTTAACCCTATTTTGAATCGGACCCAGCGCGGGAGCAGTTATCTGCTTTTCGCCATTTTTTCAAGTCGTAGTTTTCACTCTCACCGCAGTGAGGCGCTAGCGCGGCACCAGCGGGATGGCGCCAATTTTGAATTAGGAAGGGAAACAATTTGGATAGGATATTTAGAAGGATAGGCTTAATGTTTATCCATTTCCCCCCACTCGAAATCGACCAGGATTTCGCAAGTTAAAGGACTGCCAGAGTACAACTAGCAGTGCTCGAGAAATATAAAATTCTTACTTAATAAGCACAATTACCTAAGTACCTTAAACTATTTTAATTGAACAATACTGATCAATACACAATATTGTTCGAGATATAAGATAATAGTTAATTTATTGGTAGCGGACAAACCTTAACTACTGGTCTGCGCATAGTTTTACCGTTTGCAGTTCGAAGAGTCACAACCCGAACTATGTTATCAGATCCCGGATGGATCTGTTCTATACGAGCTAATTTCCATAGTAAAGGAGGCAGATTAGGCTCATTAACCAGGACTAAGCCGTTTATTTTAAGGTTAGGTGTATCTTTGAACCATTTAGTTTTTTGTTGAAGCGTATGCAGATAATCACGTTGCCAAGCAAGCCAAAAACTTTGAGTTATTTTCTTGAGCATTTGCCAACGAGAACGTGGACATAAGCAGTCACTAACAGGTTCTTCAGGTAGTGAAACTAAAGGACCTCCCGACAAGAAGTGTCCTGGAGTCAAGACGTTCGATTCTTGCGGGTCTGAAGACAAAGTACAAATCGGGCGTGAATTTAACACATTCCACTTTAGCGAGAATCGTAATAAACTCTTCCAGAGTTAAAACTTGAGCACCAACTACACGCTTAAGGTGATATTTTGTGGACTTTATGCCACTTTCAAATATGCCACCGAAATGTGGTGCACCTGGCGGGTTAAATTTCCATTTTATTTGACGGATAGCCAAACCATCTGATATGTCAGCTTGATGTTTGCGAAGCTCGCCGGTTATTTCGTTAAGATATTTGTTTGCACCCACAAAGTTGGTGCCACAATCTGTAATGATTGTATCACACATTCCGCGACGGGAACAAATCTATCAAGAGCCGCGAGGAATGCTTCAGAACTCAACTCAGTGACGGCCTCCAAATGGACGGCTTTCGAACTCAAGCACACAAAAAGAGATATGTATGCTTTATAGGTTTTTGCTCCACGTCGACGACTTTCCTTTATAATAAATGGGCCACCGAAATCAATACCTGTGGTTTGGAAGCATCGAGAGGGCTGAAGACGAGCGGCAGGGAGCTTGCCCATCATGGGTTGACTGGACACTGGTTTTACTTTGAAGCAACGCACGCACTTTGAGAGTGCGGTACGAATAAGTAGTCTCAACCCAATTATCCAGAACCTTCTATGAATTAGAGACTGTAAAGTCCGAGGGCCGCTATGCAGATATTTTAGATGGAAATGTTCGACAATCTGCCTCGACAAAGGACTCAATTTAGGTAAGAGAAGATAACGCAGATGGCGATAGATTAGCTTCATCGATGCGTCCCCCCACTCGCAATATACCATCTTCATCCAAAAAAGGAGACAGTTTTTGAATCGACTTGTCGCATTGTTCATGATTTTTCACTTGACTGACGTGAGACGACATATAATGGTCTTGAGTAAACTTGACTAGCATCTTCATTGGTTTATCGAGTTCAGAACTACTAAGGGAGGAGAAATTTCTATTTGAAGAAACAACCTTTGCATTTGATATAAAACGGAAACACCATGCCAAAGTTCGTTGAATCTTTGTCAGAGAAGAAAGCTTAGAAGTTAACGTCAGAAGCGGATTATCAGATTGAGTAGCGTGTAGGCTGCTTGGAACTGAAGTTCTTAATTCCGGCAGTTCTGCATTTACGAGGAACGTACGTTTGCAAGGCCATTTATTAGGCGACATTTGCAACCAAGAAGGCCCGCTCCACCAGAGTGGGTGATCAAATAATTCTGAACAGAGAACACCGCGACTACAACAGTCGGCCGGGTTATCCTCAGTGGACACGTGAAAACAAATTTCGGGACCAATTAAATCGGTTGCTTGCACGACTCGATTTGCTACATACATTTTTAGCAAATGAGGTGCCGTGTTGAGCCAAGAAAGAGTGGTGGTACTGTCCGAGTAGGCTTTCATAGAATTTATGTGAATTTTATCCTTGAGTAAGTTGTGCATGTGTGACATAACTTGCGCTAGAAGCACAGCTGCGCTTAGTTCGAGTCTATTTATCGTTGTCGGTTTTAACGGAGCCACTCGAGATTTACCTATTAACAGGTTAGTGACCGTGGTAACTTCATCCACAACAACACAAAGATATACACAACAGCCATACCCTTTGAGTGAACCATCACAAAATCCTACCAAATGCACTTCGGCCGGACTAGAGGGCATAATCAGTCTCGGTAGTGAAATATTCTGTAAATCAGATAAGTTGGCTGCTATTAAATGCCACACCTTAGCCAATTGTGGTGGTATAGCTTCATCCCAACCTAAGTTTAAGCGCCACATTTCTTGTAAAAGCGACTTTGCAGAAAACACTACCGGGCTTATCCAACCGAGTGGGTCGAAAATGCGGGCCACTATAGAGAGGATAGATCTCTTAGTAATTTTAACGTCAAACGAGTCTGAAAACTTGTAGGAGAAATTGTCATCCAATGGATTCCACCGTATCCCTAATATCTTGACAAACTCATTTCCAGTATCATCGAAGGATTTAGAAGTCTGAAGATGGTCAGGAGGAACATCAGACAAAAGAATTGGTGTATTCGTACTCCACTTACGAAGTTCAAAATGACCCTTTGACAATAACGAGGTAACATCCTCTTTTAATTGTTTCGCTTCATCAAGAGATGAGCATCCCGTAGTGATGTCGTCCATGAATGTATCTTCATAAAGAACTTGAGCGGCGCGGCTTGAATATTCAGAACCGTGATCCTCAGCAAGTTGACGCAGAGTGCGAATAGCTAAGTATGGGGAGCTGCTGACTCCATAAGTCACGGTATTAAGCTCATACTCATTCAAAGCCTCGTTAGGCTCGTCACGCCACAAAACATGTTGATAACACCTGTCCTCAGGACGTATCAATATCTGACGGTACATTTTACAGATGTCCGCAGTGAAGACAATCTTATGAAGTCGGAATTTCGTAACTAAATCGACAATGTCAATTTGAAGTTTCGGTCCAACATGAACTAAATCATTCAGAGAAAGATTATTTTTAGTCCGACTGCTAGCGTCGAAGACTACCCGGAGTCGTGTCGTAGAGCTATCTGAACGCACGACGCAATGATGTGGAATTATGTAACGATCAGTAGTCGAAGAATCTGCAGGCTTCATATGTCCTAGTTCTTCGTACTGGTGCATAAATTCCTTATAATCAGCTTTCAGCTCGGTCTGATTAATAAGACGCCTTTCTAAGCTGAGAAAGCGATTAAAAGCTTGGCGAGACGAATCGCCTAAAGAAGGCGCATCCTTCTTTAACATTATAGGTACCACGTAACGACCTTCACGTGTACGGTAAGTATCCTGTTTATACATTTGTTCACAGAGATCATCTTCAGGACCGGAAATTTTACATTTCGGCGGTTCTTCAGAATCCCAGAACCGTTGAACGATATCTTCGAGCGTGCAAGAGGACGCGAGGAGTGACGTAACGGATTCACTGTGAATATTGTTAGGTGGTGTGTTATGAAAATATTGACCACTTATCACCCAGCCGAATACACTAGACAAGGCGCAAGGTAATCCGGGACCGGGAGTGAAACGTGAGCCAATGTATATTTGATCAAAACACTCGACACCTAACAGTAGATCGATCGGACCGGATCTATCGAAGTCGCGGTCGGCGAGATCAAGATGTTTGAAATGATCCTTGACGTGCAACGGTAACGTTGATGAAGGCAGCAAGGAAGTAATTTTAGGCAAAACTACTAAAGGTAAGTCAAACTTAGGTGACTCACAAGAATGAGGTATTATTGAAGCGAAAGTATAACCTTTTATGTCACAAACATTACTCTGTCCGAGACCGGTAACGTTCAAGTTACATTTTCTTATACGTAAACTAAGGCGGCGCACGCATGCGCTGGTAATGAAAGAATCCATCGAACCGCTGTCAATAACGGCGCGTGCACACTGGAGCGAGCCGTCTGCGTGACGTAAACGAACTACCGCTGAGCCAAGAATCTTCGTACTACAATTTGGACTCGAAGTTTGTGACGTAATACAAGTAAGTGTGCTCGTAGCTTTAGCGGAACTTTCGCTATTCTCATTTGAATTAACAGTAGACCTTAATAAACTTTTATTTTCCACATGTAATAACGTGTTATGTTTCGCGTTACAAACAAAACATGTGGTT
Source organism: Orthosia cruda (assembly GCA_964057195.1). NCBI lineage: Eukaryota > Metazoa > Arthropoda > Insecta > Lepidoptera > Noctuidae > Orthosia > Orthosia cruda. Next base: position 50,760,887 of record OZ059827.1, read on the forward strand.
TTAGATTTGCAATTATTATTGTCGTGACCGGGCCTTAAGCAATTGGCACACAGGTTCAATTTCTTAACGAAATGTTGACGCTGTTCAAGTGTCATAGAATGTAACTTGCCGCATCGGTAAATAGAATGATTTTCATTACAACATAAACAAACAAATAAGCCCGATGCATTATTATTATTACTTTGGTTCGTAGATGCTACAAATGATGATGACCTTTGCTGACCCTTATGTCCTGCCTTATGAGGAGTAGTTGAAACCGAGACAGGTTGACTAACTTCCAGAATCTTTATATAATTTTGTAAATAAACAATTAAGTCATTGAACTTAGGAATCTCGTGAGTATTTTGTAACTCGAACCGTTTCCTAGTTTCAAGGTCAAGTGATCGCGATGCAATGTGAAATAAAATAAATTCACTTAGCTCATCAATTTGCAAAGCACGTAACGCATTTACGCTTTCATATAACGCATTGGTCAGTTCGGATAAAGTTTCAAGTGACGGCTTGTTAACAGACGTTAATTTAAATATTTTTTCTAGATAAGTATTTGCTAATATACGCTTGTTGTCATATCGATCTAATAAAAGATTAAAAACCACGGAATAATTCGACTCGGTTATAGGTACGCCCCTGGCCAAGGTCAGTGCACACCCAGACAAACAAGACAGCAAATAATGAAACCTTTCCGTGTCCGAAAGTGAACTATTGTTATGAATAAGCGGGATGTAACTATCCTTGAACGTCTGCCAGTTTTCTATTTTCCCATTGAAATGCGGAATTTTCAATTTAGGTAATTTCACTTGAACAATAGAACCTTCTGGACGACAATGTATGGACGGATCGGCGACTGCAGACGCGTGGGGCGCAGGCAGCGACGTCGCAAACAAAGATTCGGCAACTTCGATAGACGCATAATACAAATCATCAAATGACAACATCGCACTCAAATCTATTTCTGACTTGGATTTTAACTTTAACTGTAATCTATTGATATTTTCGCTAGACTCCATAAAAGCAACCCTAATCTGATCAAGCTTCTTGTATCTAGCCTTGAAAGGAGATAGCTTAGAACTATCCTTCAGAACATCTTTGGACAAATCGTAGATAATCTGCATACACTTGAAATCATATTCGCGTCTTTTAAGGGACGCCTGTAATTCAACTTCATCAGACATTTTGTTAACTTACGTATTCACGATTTATAAATGAGATGAGAAGGTAGGTAGGTAAGTACCTATCCGAACTGCAAGCGGAATATACTTTAGGCACTATTATGCGTACCTACTTTGGCAAGTAATACAAGTTATGAATTTAAATATATAGGTATAAATACCTATTACGATTTAGACACTTATAAGTTATCACTTTTATTCGTAATAAAATGTAGGTGGATAGGTAATTTCTCGAGCACAACTATTTGACCATGAAACATTCCTATTAGCTTTATACCAACATCAGTTATTGCAAGAAATAGTCATACAAGAAATACCCATTGAATTGAAGGTTTCAATTTAAACCTTAGATACGACTAAATTTCCTGAATAAATAATAATGATCAATGAGAGTAGGTTAGGTACAATCGTGGTCCGTTGGCCAGCTTGGCACGTTGTACGGGAACCCGACTTGAATTGGACCTACCTTTTGCGTTGTACCGTTTATAGAAATTATGAAATGTATTTATTTAAATCGTGATTCTTACTTGTTACTTATTAAATTAATAAGAATACACGATATTACAACGCAATATGTACTCATTAAAACGAGAATTTATGATTAATAAGAGAATGTGAGGGTAAGTAGAATCCTCACAGGAGGCACCAAAAAGAAATGATTGGACTTCGTCCGCAGAAACAATTACAATCTCCGATGTTGGCAATCACAACCCTGCGATTCCTTGCGTTGAGAAAAAGTATAAACACTCACCTGGATAGGCAGGGATTGAAGGTAACCACTACACTCGGGACTCCGGGCCGGCCGGCGTGGCGGATATTCAATATGCACTACAAGCTCACGTTTCTGCTTGATTTCACTTCACAAGGAGGATTACGAGAACCAATCAGTTAATCAATTTCTAGCGAAGCCGTTTGGGTAATTTTTAACCCTATTTTGAATCGGACCCAGCGCGGGAGCAGTTATCTGCTTTTCGCCATTTTTTCAAGTCGTAGTTTTCACTCTCACCGCAGTGAGGCGCTAGCGCGGCACCAGCGGGATGGCGCCAATTTTGAATTAGGAAGGGAAACAATTTGGATAGGATATTTAGAAGGATAGGCTTAATGTTTATCCATATATCATTATATATCTATAATGTTGAGGCTATCCAGCTGCTAGACAATACAGACTTAGTGCGAAGGCTAAAAAGAACTAAACCTTTTGAAGTAGTGTAGTGTAATGTGAATGAATAATAGTGAAAATGCTGTGCTATACATATAACACATGAACATAGTGTTTTTTAAATTTTATCAGACTTTAAGAAAGTGCTATGGACTTGTGTAAAAGTGCAAATGGACACTATTCTTAGTTTTTACATAATCTATTACGTAACATATTAAGTAAGTGTTAAATTGCTTATTAGTCTTTTAGGCTATATCGTAATTAATTTTTAAGAATTTTGTTCTTACTAATAAAGTATAAAAAAAAAACATTTGTGTACTTTAGCTGACTAGCTAAAGTACACAAATGTTTTTTTTTTTCATCCATTTTATAGACTTATAAGAAGGATGATCTATCTTATCTTTATTTCTCGTATTACAATTGTGTCTATCACTGACTTTACTAAAGAGATGTATATTTTTCCTTACATCCATAATATTTTCATAAATGAATTGGCTTTTCGCCATTCGGTACTTCTGACATTCGGCAATGTGAATCTAATACATTTGGTTTTTTTTCATTCAGTACCAAATTGTTTGCCGTGAATCAATTTTGGACCAGATGAATAGAGTTATTCACATCATCAAGATTTTGTGACCGGCCATCTATTTTAAATATCAAAGATGTGTCATCAGCATACAACAACATCTTCGGTTGATTTTTTAGTAATTGGGGTAAATCGTTAATATAAACTAAAAAGAGGAATGGACCCAATATCGGGCCTTTAGGAACACCCATTGGCATTTCAGACCCTAGTGAGTTTACGCCGTTTACATGAACTTTAACTTGTCTGGCTTTTAAATATGATCTAAGTAACTCAAGAGCTGTATGTCTAATTCCATAGTGTTTATAGCTTCACCAATAGTGTCTCATGGTTAACACAATCGAACGCCTTCGAGAGGTCGCAAAAGATTCCAATAGCGTCTTGTGCTTCCTCCCAGGCCTTAAAGATGTTCTTTATTAGGGTGACACCGGCGTCAGTTGTGCAAATCCCTTTGATAAAACCGTACTGTTGATCATAAAAGATGGAATATTTGTTAAAATTACGCAACAATTGGTTGAGCATTAACTTTTCTAAGACCTTAATGAGAACCGGCAGAATTGACACTGGCCTAATCATTGGCTTCTTTGCTATCCCCGGATTTAAATAATGGAACTACTTTACTGTGTTTCATGTTGTCCGAAAAAACTCCTTGATCGACACTAGTATTAAAAATGAAAGCTAAATAGGGTGCAATAGCTTCAATGATTGGTTTACATACTTTTACGGATAGTCCCCAAAGATTTTCTGTGGATCAAATTTTAAGATATTTAAAAGCTTTTAAAATAGCCTGGGGGTTTGTATGTTGAAACTTGAACTCCGAAGGGCACGCATTTACGTTCTTTCTAAGTAAGGCAGCAGAGAGTGCGGGTGAGGAGTTTAAGGCTGCTGTAGTTTTAAGAGGAATATTTACAAAAAAGTTTTCAAAGCCTGAGCTACCTCTATATCCGAGTATATGGGGCCATGTGCAGTCGCTTAATTAAATTCAATATTACGGTGTTTTTACATACTTGTTTTATAATTTTCAGATAGTTTTTTTTTATCGTCTGCTGATTTTATTTTATTGCTAATATACAGCGTTTTGGCTATTTTGCATGCAATGTGGTTTTTGAATATTTAAGCCAATAAACACCACCTACTCCATTCAGTAGTGGTCATCGGTAGGGTTTCGTCGTAACTTTTGTAAGGATGGTGATTCTCAATTTTGAAATGGCTTTCGTGGACTTAGAAGGAATTAAAAAAAAACAAGTGTATTTCTAAGTAGAATTTATTTTACTATATTTTCAATAATATTAGTCAGATCACATGAGAAATATTTTCACTTAAAACATATATTTTAGCTTATACATAATTGATCAGGTACAAATAATATATTACGAATTTAAATATACAGATGAACTGGGAAAATACAAAATCAGAATGTATTAAAAACGGACAAGATAATAAACGGAGGATTAAGATGGAGGAAACCAGATGTTATTTCACTTGTATGTACAGTCGGTGACCTGAGATGTCCACCTTACCAAGTAAACTGCTCAGTAAGTGTGGTTGCTTATCCCCCATCATGATTACAATGCAAGAAAAAGACGGGGCCATACATGCCTGATAGCCGCATCCTATTTTTGCAACGGAATCATGATAGCATTAACATAATGTAGCCCCATGTCAACAAAACCATTCAAACCACCAATGGGAACCATTTCAATTTGAGCAAGTTTGTTCTCCATTTACTAACCAATCCGTGGTATCATGTAACGCTACACCATAATCTTTACAAGTCACAATATTAGACTAACACACTAATTTGTCACTATCACTGTAATTTGTGAAGAACACTTCCTTGAAAAGTGCATTTCTTATTCGAAATAGGCTGTGATAGCCACCAGTCTTCTGTCAAGGAAGCTCTGCTCGACCTCTACTGTGCCGCCGACCTTCTTGGCTAGCGCTAAGATCTGAAACAATAGAAAAATAATTATTAGCACCAAAATTTGGCTTTTTTCGGTTGACCACAATTTCGCCTGATGTTAAGCAATGATGTGATCGACGGTGAAGCACGCTTGCCTAGAATTAACCTATTCACTCTTGACTTAGACCCCTAGGTTGTAGCTTGTAGCTAACAGGAAAATAAGACTCCGGCAGGGAATCCCACTCCTTAGCTGCCTACGCACAATGAAAGTATTCGCAAAACGCTTTGTGCGTATGGGTGGGATGTCTACCATGTACCGATGGCACATTGCCGTACGTCTTTTAGTCCAATGATGAAAAGGGCTAGGCGGCATCAAATTGTATACCTACTAATATTCTAAATGTCAAAGTCTGTATTTTTGGCTGACTGGATTCCGATGGTGGTTACTGGAAGTTTATAAATATAATACAGTCATAGAAAATAATGATATCTTACTTGATCCGGCCTTGAATTTCTCGGAATATACAGTGCAATGGTAGGCGCGATCGTCCTCGCCACCCTCATTAGTACCGATGCGGGTTGTGGTTCTAGCATCGCCTCCAAGTCGTACTCGATATTCTGTGGAGGAAAATGTAAGTTTTATTAACGTAACTTGTAGAAGTCAGAAAAATATGTCGCCGACTATAGACACAGTTTGAATCCTGTGAAGTAGTTGTGAGCAGAGTCCCTGTCAAGAGCCTGTAATGCTACACGAGTAATTTTTAACCAGACCTGCTAATCCATGTGACATTCTAACATCGAAATAGTCGCGATAGTGATTGTCAAAAAGACAAAATTGTATGGGATTGACAAGTGATATCGATCCCAATACGAAATCACGTGATCAATCCCATACATTTTGACGATACGACTATCGCCTTCGCTGACGACTAATCCCACTTGTCAAAACTGATCCTCAGGCTCTAGAGCCTCAGGATCAGTTTTGCGCTGATAAGTTTCAATTTTCATCCTTCATTCCTATACCAAACACTCTCTGTTAATACGTAAGTTAATGAGAGAATTCTAAAAGATCACCTTTTTCGAATCGATGTAATCGTGGCAATATTATCGATTAATGGGACTATTACTAAGCTTATAATAAAAATAATTAAAGATCATCGATATAGGTCACCGCAATCGAGTTATACTTACATCGCTATAACTGGGGCCGCCCCAGGGCGGACTCAGGAACACCATATCAGCCTTCAGCGTCGGCGCCAGCTCGAAGAAGTCTCCCACTATGAACTCGATACGATCGGCGACGCCGTACACTGACGCGTTGTGCCGAGCCATCGCTATCTTTTTAGGGTCTATATCGACTGCTATTACTGTTGGAAAAATAAGATAATTTTAGTCTCACTTAAAATATACAGTAGTTTGATGTCCAAGTTGCAAACTTCTTTTATATAATTCAGACAATTTTATTTTATTTTTTAAGACAACATGAATTCTGTATTTGTGTTCTATTGACGGTGATAGACTGCGTCCAATAAATGCTGGCACTTGAACATATGCATATGCAAGTTTTAGCGTGTGATGTTCTGCTAGCTTACCTCTCCTGCTGTTGCGCGCGAACTGGATGGTGTTGCCGCCGGCGCCGCAGAAAGCGTCCAACACTACGTCATACGCGTACTTGTTGGCGATGTGCCGCGCTACTTTCTCTGGCGTCACGCTGAACCAACTCTCGCGGTCCAGCTTTATTCCTTCATCGAACCTGTTGGAGAACGAAGGTATGTTGACGATCATTCACAGGAATAGAAGAGGGCCTCACACACTATTTCCAAAAACAAAAGTGTGTGTTTGTTTGAATGTCGGTGTTTTATCAAAACAGCCGAATGTTTTTAAATTAGACACAGAAGCAGACGGATGAAAGGAGGTAAAACTACCAAAGATAAGATAAATGGATTGTCCGAGGCGGAACATTTAACAAGGTTTGACAAATCGGGACAGGTGAACTTAAAAAAAACGCTTGTTAAATGGAGACAGAGAACTAGATCTGGATGTTTTCCAGATAATTACTGACCTGTGGAAGAGGGAGTACCGCTTCTTCCAATATTTTAAAAGCATCGGGTGATCACGCAACTCCACGGGAACTACTTCTTTTCTTGTGATTTCCTTCCGGCAGTCCTCTAGGTGGATCGTCGATAGCGACCAATACTTTGCGGAGTACATTATTAATCGGGCACTTTTCACTGACTGAATTGTTTTTAATTTTGGTAGTCCCTTTTATACAAAAGTTAAAAACTTACTAGTACTTAGCTAATTACTGTACCTGGTAAAGGGCCTTTGTTAATGGGCCAAATAGTGATACGTCATAATATTGCATAACCCTGAAGACTTGAATTGTTTAAAGTCATTAAAATGATCCTTTTCGTGTAAAGGTTTTGCATTCAACAGACAATTAGTTAATTATACGATTACTTTCATAGGAGAAAATTTACATAATGAAGTTGCCAATTTCAGTAGAGATTATTTTGGTAATGACCGTATGAAGACTTGCCCCCAGTTTCCCAGCTCGAAATTATCGGAGAATTAGTGTGACAAATTGTCAAGCACGCGTTATTTGCTGTGATTGGCTGTTGAAAATTCATTCAACCAATCACAGCAGATAACGCGTGCTTGACAATTTGTCACATTAATTCTCCGATAATTTTGAGCTGGGAAACTGGGGGTTAATCTAAGAATGCAGTGAATCCGCATCTTATTTGTGGATAATTAACCATTTATGATAATAATAATAATTATTTTTATTGTTCTCATGACATGTCAGTGGCAATTGTCCTAATGTTCTAAATTGTATTGACTTATAGAACGTACGAGTATCTTAAGTTTTAAAGTTTATAAGCGTAATACGAAAATAACAATACCTGCACCCTCTCCCTCTTCAAGCCATCATTCGAGTCATCAGCATGTCGGCATCGACATAGCAAAGGTACCGCGGATGCGTCAGCCAGCTTCATGCTCTCGTCATCTAAGCTGGTGTCTTGGGTTCACGGACTTCCTGAAGGGGACATGTACGACCTGCTCAGTATCCGATTTCACTTCTGTTCTATCGACGTCTGTCTGTATTTCTTCTTCGTCTTGAGAATCCTTAGACTGGTTGAAAGTAAGATATAAATGTTTTGTGCAACAAAAAATGTAAAATAAAGAACATTCATAAAATGTGCTTAATCGCACCAAAAGGACTTCATGTGAATCGGTTGCCAAGACTCACAAACTCTAACCTCCTCCTAACGCTGTCACTATTGAAAAAATATCAAATCTCGAGTGGAGCTACTAGCCGCATAAGTCTAGGAGAACTAACTTTGCAAGCCTTAAAGTTAAAAACCCAACATCTTGGTAAAAACAGTATATAGCCTGTCAAAGTCAAATGTATTTATTTCAACTGCGCCATTAAGCGGCACTTTTGAACGTTAACAATTATTTACAAGTAATAAAAATTGATTCTACCGTGTATTCGGAAAAGTAGCTTGTTATGGAGAAGAACGCACCAGAAAATCCATACTTACTCTTTTGAAAAAATAAATGTTTTACAATAATAAATTTACATAAGTACTGTTACAAGATAGGCCAACGCCATCTAGTAACGAGAGGAAGAACTAGGTAGTAACTAGTGGCGCCATCTAGTATTGAATAGCGGAACTAATGTTCTCGAAAGCTCGTGTCGAATGGAATTTTCCAGAAGGTTCGAACCGAACATTCTGGAAGTTTCTAGTCGCTTCGGGAACAATGTGTTCGAAAATCGATTGTTCTGGAAGTTTCTCGAATTATCTAGAACAGTATGGAACGTTCCAGAAACTTCTTCCGTGCTTTATAAAGAGCGGTCGGATTCGTCGTGAGTCAGTTTCGATTGAGAAGCGATACAGAGCGACCAAAGCGGAAAATAGTGCGAAGTAATACAATTGTTTAAGAAGTGTTTTTGTAATAAACAGTGATTAATTGAAGTCTGCTGTTTAAATAATTTATCCCTGAACCCCAGCTCGTAACAAATTGGTGTCAGAAGTGCGGGATAAATTATGCCGGTTCTACCGAAGGAAGAAACGGAAGGGATGCGCACCAGGAGTCAGCGCCAGCAAGACGTAGACCAGAGGCGCTTTGGAGACGCTCCCTCACCGTCATCAAGTGAACATCGAGAATCCGCGGCTGCAGCGGAACCAGCTCAATCGTCGGCGTCGCCTGACCTAGCCGCCCTTATGGCATTCATGCAAGAGCAGGCTCGCCGCATGCAGGAGCAGATGCAGCGCGACAAGGAGGAACAGGCTCGCCGTCAGGAGGAGCAGGCTCGCCACTTGGAAGAGCAGCTGCAGCGCGACAAGGAGGAGCAGGTTCGCCGCTTGGAAGAGCAGCTGCAGCGCGACAAAGAGGAACAGGCTCGCCGTCAGGAGGAGCAGGCTCGCCGCTTGGAAGAGCAGCTGCAGCGTGACAAGGAGGAGCAGGCTCGCCGTCAGGAGGAGCAGGCCCGTCGACAAGAGGAGCAGGCTCGCCGTCAGGAGGAGCAGGCGCGCCGCTTAGAGGAGCAGCTACAGCGTGACAAGGAAGAGCAAGCTCGCCGTCAGGAGGAGCAGCTTTTGGTAATTAAGGACCTCCGCGGAGCCATTGGTAAGGAGATGAAAGAGGTAAAGGACCAGATCCAGCAACATGAGACCCGCATCGTCGAAATGGAGAAGTCTATACGTGGCCTCAAGTCTGGGGATGGGATCGGGGCAGCTGCGGTAGTGGCACCTTCGCCTCGTGGTTTTAAAGTGCCACCATTTGATGGCTCTTCGTCATGGTCCGCCTACAAAATTCAGTTTGAGGCCGTGATGAAATCGAATGGATGGACTAAAGAACAGGCCTTGACTGCTCTTACCTTGGGCCTTCGCGACCAGGCCTTGACTGTGTTAGAGGCGCTGGGAAAAGACGTCACTTTCGAGAAACTTCTGGAAGCATTAGAAGCTAGATACGGCGACGCGCACCTGGAACATGTGTTTCGGGCCCAACTGAAAGACCGGTCGCAACGGGTTGGTGAAACTCTTCAGCAGTGGGCTCTGGAGGTGGAAAAGTTGGTTCGGAAGGCTTACCAGTCGTCACCTGTGCTGATCGACGGGAACCTCGTACAGGCGTTCACGGATGGGATCCGCGACCTGGAGGTTAGGGCTGCAGTAAGGCTAGGTCATTTCAAGGACCTCAAGGATGCTCTAGCCCATGCTTTGGAGGTGGAGGCAGTACGGCGGGACGAACGAACTCACCGAATCAGGGAGGTTACAACTTCCCCCCGATGCTATGGCTGCGGAGAGAGAGGCCACATCCGATTGAGCTGCCCGAAGCGAAGGCCTCCCCACGGTGGTAAGCAGTCGCCATTAGTAGGATCATCTGACGTCCCTGCTGGGCAACAGCAGCAGGGAAACGAGTAGATGCCAGGACTAAGGGGCGGGTGCTGGCTGGTTATGGAAGAGCCCCAAGGATCTCGATCTCACAATCCTGTGACGGAAACAGCCTGATCATCGAGGGCGAAATTAACAGAACACCATGCAAGCTGACACTAGATACTGGGGCTTCTCGGACAGTTGTCAGTTTCCAACTAGCTAGACGGTTTCTTGGGGACTTCTTCGGGAGCCATGAAGGTGTACATCTCAGAACAGCCACCGGTCAGCACATAACCGTCCGAGGTGAGAAGGAGGTGGACATGAAGTTAGGAAACAAAGTTTACCGCCACAATGTTATCGTGGCCGACATAGTGGACGACTGCATTCTGGGTTTGGACTTCATGCGAAAACATCACTGTGAGATCGACGTTTATCAAGGTGTATTAAAGTGTGGCTCAGAGGAAGTCTTCATGGAAGGTGCAGCATCGGGAAAAGTGTACTGCTTAGAAAAGGTTATTCTTCGTCCAAGGTCAGAAACAATCATACCTGTTTGTCTACCAAGGAATTCTGGTCAGGAAAACCGATGTGTACTTATAGAAGGTTTAGATAACGATGCTTCATGGAAAATTGCACGCACATTGGTAAGAGGTACTAGTGTTTCATCGGTACGCGCACTCAACACAAGTGACCAGGACCTGGTGCTCAAGAAAGGCACATTATTAGGTACTTGTGACGGAGTGGTTTGGATGCGTAGATGCCACGAACACCCAACCAACACCAAAGCTAGTGCAAGATTCGATGTGTCATCGCTTTTGAAGAACAGCCAGAATAACTTGTCGGAAGAAGAAAAGAACAAGGCTAAGAAGATGTTAAACAAGTTCGCCGACATTTTCTCGACAAATGATGCCGACATAGGGAAGACTGCGTTAGTTCAACACAGAATAAATACGGGTAATGAGGTACCAATCCGCCAGCGACCAAGACGTGTTCCAGTGGCACGGGAACGGGAAGTGGACGACATGATCAAGAGTATGGTGAAAGACGGCGTGATTGAACCTTCATCCAGTCCATGGTGTTCACCGGTAGTATTGGTGAAAAAGAAGGACGGCAGCATGCGCTTCTGTGTAGACTATCGCCGACTAAACGACATCACGAAGAAGGACAGTTATCCGTTGCCAAGAATCGATGACACGCTGGATACGCTATCGGGAATGAAGTGGTTTTCCACCTTAGACTTAAAGAGTGGCTACTGGCAGGTCGAGTTAGACCCTCGAGATAAGGAAAAGACAGCGTTCTCTACAGGCAAAGGATTGTGGCAATTCAATGTTATGCCATTTGGACTGTGTAATGCGCCTGCCACCTTTGAGAGATTGATGGAGCGGGTACTTACTGGGCTGATTGGTGACGCCTGTCTAGTCTACTTGGATGACATTATAATCGTGGGACGGACGTTTGAAGATCACCTCCGCAATTTGGAACGTGTGCTGTCAAAGATACGAGGAGCCAATCTAAAGCTAAGTCCAAAGAAGTGCGCGTTGTTCAGGCGGCAAGTGAACTTTTTAGGACACGTGGTTTCCGAAGAAGGTATTCAAACGGACCCGGATAAGCTCGTTGCCGTCAAGGATTGGCCAGTTCCGGAGAACAAAACGCAAGTCAGGGCATTTCTCGGTTTGTGCTCCTACTATCGGCGGTTTGTGAAGAGCTTTGCTGACATTGCCCGACCTCTTCATAAGCTAACTGAAGACAAGATACAGTTCTGCTGGAATGAGAGCTGTGACATCGCATTTCAGAAGCTAAAGGAACATCTGTGCAATGCACCTATCCTAGGCTATCCTGACAATGAAAATGAATTCATAGTTGACACAGATGCCAGCAATACTGGAATCGGCGGGGTATTGTCTCAACGAAAAGGAGATCATGAGGTTGTAATTGCGTACTTCAGCAAAGCCTTATCCAAACCTGAGAGGAACTACTGTGTCACTCGAAGGGAGCTTCTAGCTGTAGTAAAGACATTGCAGCATTTCAATAAATATTTGTTGGGGCGGAAATTTCTCCTGCGAACGGACCACGCTGCTTTGAAATGGCTACTGCAATTTAAGAACCCCGAAGGACAGGTAGCAAGATGGATTGAGCTACTGCAAGAGTTTGAATTCATAATTCAACATCGCAGCGGATCGTCGCACGGTAATGCTGATGCTCTCTCGCGTAGACCGTGTCCAGACCAATGTAAACATTGTGCGAGACAAGAAGCTAAGCAGGTAACGCTAGTGCGGGTTTTGGGGACGGATCTTAGCGAAGAGTGGAAGGAAACCTTGCAGAGTGCTCAACAAGAAGACAGAGACCTAAAACCGATCCTTGAATGGAAGAAATCAGGTGCTCCTAGGCCTCACTGGAGTGATGTCGCAGCAACCAGTTCCATCACCAAGAGTTATTGGGCACAGTGGGCAAGCTTGGTTATCCAGGATGGAGTTCTGTGCAGGAAATGGGAGAACGCTCGCGGTGACCAGAGTCATCTACAAATGGTCGTACCTAAAGTTAAGGTGCCGGAGATCCTACAGCTCTACCACAATGGATGTTCAGGGAGTCACATGGGAGTTAAGAGGACTTTAATCAAGATCCGAGAACGATTTTACTGGATCCATTGTCGAGAGGACGTTGAGGAATGGTGCCGCAAATGCACAAGTTGTGCAGCTGTGAAAGGACCACAAACTCGTAGCAGAGGGGCACTAAAGGTTTACAATGTTGGTGCACCGTGGGAACGTATAGCATTAGATGTTGCTGGACCATTTCCAGAAAGCCAAAGCGGGAACAAGTACTTCTTGGTCGTCATGGACTACTTCACAAAATGGCCGGAAGTGTTTGCGATCCCCAATCAAGAAGCCGTTACGGTGGCTGATAAGTTAGTTCACGAAGTGTTTTGTCGGTTCGGGGTACCCTTGGAAATCCACAGTGACCAAGGCCGGAACTTCGAGTCAGAAGTGTTCAAGGAGACGTGTCGTGTGATGGGTGCTCACAAAACCAGAACTACTGCTTATCATCCGCAATCAGACGGGATGGTTGAACGATTCAACCAGTCACTAGAGAGATTTCTTGCAAAGGTTGTGGAAAACAGACAGAAAGATTGGGACAAACACATTCAACCATATCTCATGGCATATCGCAGTGCTGTTCATGAAACTACAACGGTAACACCAGCTTTTGCTAATTTCGGCAGAGAACTACGATTACCTGCAGATCTAATCACCGGTATCCCGCCTGAGTCTCCACGCAATGTCACAGATTATGCGAATGAGCTACGAAACAGGATGGATGATGTATATGAGCATATGAGACAGACAGGTCAACAGATGTCTGAGAGGATGAAGACCCGCTACGATCGGAAAGCGAACAATAAGCGCTTCGATGAAGGATCTCTTGTATGGTTACATAACCCGGCACGGAGCAAAGGAAAATCGCCTAAATTACAAGCAAAATGGGATGGACCTTATCGCGTAGTTACCAAGATCAATGACGTCACCTACCGAATTCAAAAGGGACCCCGAGGTGCATCAAAGGTCGTTCATGTGGATCGGTTGGCCCGTTATCATGGGTCTAACAATGCTCGGGACGAGCATGTCTAAGAGGGAGGCAATGTTACAAGATAGGCCAACGCCATCTAGTAACGAGAGGAAGAACTAGGTAGTAACTAGTGGCGCCATCTAGTATTGAATAGCGGAACTAATGTTCTCGAAAGCTCGTGTCGAATGGAATTTTCCAGAAGGTTCGAACCGAACATTCTGGAAGTTTCTAGTCGCTTCGGGAACAATGTGTTCGAAAATCGATTGTTCTGGAAGTTTCTCGAATTATCTAGAACAGTATGGAACGTTCCAGAAACTTCTTCCGTGCTTTATAAAGAGCGGTCGGATTCGTCGTGAGTCAATTTCGATTGAGAAGCGATACAGAGCGACCAAAGCGGAAAATAGTGCGAAGTAATACAATTGTTTAAGAAGTGTTTTTGTAATAAACAGTGATTAATTGAAGTCTGCTGTTTAAATAATTTATCCCTGAACCCCAGCTCGTAACAGTACAAACATTAATAAATTCATATACGTGAGAACGATGCACCCAGAATTACTATACTTACTAGATATAGGTATTGGTGCGTAAATAACAAGGGGTTGATGGAAATACCTGAATAGTGGACTGTAATTTAAGATAGGTGCTGATTGACTGACTCGTAGTTGCACATTGGACAATTGTACCTAGGCTTGGACGTACCTGCATATCCCGAAGGCGAATGCTCCTGCCTCCATGTACCTCTTCAGGAACCACAGATGCACTGGTTTGATATCACACACAGTCTTTGAACGTAGAATCTTCAGAAACAAAAACAACCGAAAACGGGAGCTGACGGAAGATGCGTTAGCTCGCGAGCGCCGACATTAGAAGACTTTTTATTGGTTGATGATGTATGACAGTTCGGGGTTCGCAATCCAAACGAGCCAATGGCGAGCAAGGTTTACATTAACCCGCGTAACACACAAGCATCCAAACCAGAGTAACTTTGATATAAACAACTATGAGTAGTTATTATAATTTAAAAATAAAAGCAAGTAATGATTTTTACAAACTGGCGTAACCATTTCCCCCAGCCTTGAAAGAAAATCTTTCAAAGAAAAAGAAAAAAAAAATATAATATACATTTTACTGATGTGAACCTTATTACCTTGTACGTTAAATAACTTATTACTATAATACACTACCTAGCCAAAACCTGACTACCTTAAGTTTTGCTAGTTTCTATTGAGTTGGTAGTGGACACAGTTTAACAACTGGTCTTTGATAAATACCGTGCTTAGTCTTTACCGTCGCTACGCGGATAACATCATCCTTGCCTTTAAAGGTTTGTACTATGACGCCTAAGGGCCAATGCAAGGGTGTGACATTATCCTGTATTATAACTACAACCATTCCTTCTTTGACAGGAAGGGATGGTGAGTTCCATTTTTGACGAACTTGTAATTCATGCAGGTATTCTCTCCGCCATCGCATCCAGAATGACTGTACTAATTTATCTAAGAGCTCATATCTCGTTAAAAGATGTGGAATCGAGTCAACTACATCAGATGCTGGTAGAAATTTGAGAGGAGCCGTATGCAAAAAATGAGCTGGCGTCAAGGCCGTTGGATCTGAAGGATCAGAGGTAAGCACGGTCAGTGGTCGCGAATTTAGTAATGACTCAATCTGTGCCAAAACAGTTTGAAGTTCTTCAAAAGTTAAAATCTGGTGGCCGATGACCTTATACAAATGAGGTTTTATGCACTTGACGTTACTCTCCCAGCAACCACCAAAGTGGGGAGCGTTTGGAGGGATTAATTTCCATTGAATACGGTTTTCGGCTAACTCTTTCTTCCAAATTGGTCTGTATTCATTTTCTAGAAAAGTGTATAAATCGCGAAGATAAGAACGGGCACCAATAAAATTAGTTCCGTTATCCGTATAAAAATATTGAACAGATCCACGTCGAGCCAGAAAACGTTTCATTGCTGCCAGGAAACAAGCTGTACTTAGATCGCTTGCAAGCTCTATATGTAATGCTCGTGTGGTGAGACAAGTAAATAGGCAGATGTAAGCCTTACGACTTCGTATACCTTTGCCGCGATAAGGGGTTACTTGGATTGGACCGGCGTAATCGCAGCCAGTATGAACAAAAGCTTTGTTTACAGCTTTCACTCGAGGCACTGGGAGATCTGCCATCATAGGAAACCCAGGTCTAGGCCTAAATCGAAAACATACATTGCATTTAGAGACAATGGATCTAATTGCTCGTCTAGCAGATAATATCCAGTATCTAGCACGGAGAACAGATGTCAATAATCCAGAACCTGTGTGCAGATATTTGTATGGTCGGGTGTCAGATACAATAAAACATCTCAAAATGTGGTGTAAGACTGCCTTTATTATGTTGATACTATGACTTATATATTGATTACACACATTGAAATAGAGGTTGCATACGTACTACATCACACCTCCCAAGGCAATAAAAAAAAAAAAAATTCTTTTGCATGGAAACTTTTTTTTTTTTATATATATAAAACTACGTAATGTGGTTACAAATTTAATGTAAAATTACTGTTTATTATCTATGAGTAATGGTTATGCGTTTGAGTTACTCGCAGGTTTTTTTTTTTTTTTATATATTTTTTTTTTTTTTTTTTATATAAGTATATTAATAAACAACTTATAACTAAGATTACAGTTGTTGTATAGCTTGTGTTTACAAACAAGCGAATTGCTTTTTTTTTTTTTTATTTTTTTTTTTTTCCAAACTTATACCTAAGATTACAGTTGAGTTCTGTGTTTATAAATAAAACATGTAAGTACTTTTTGTTGGCACCATTCATTCAGGGCATCACGAGTGCATATCATTTTACAGCCACGATCGCAACGAAGGTCAGTAACCTAGGTATTGTTGCTAAGTATACAATATATTATGACTTTATGAGTAATACAACTTCGTTCTGTTTTTATGAATAACATCAATTTTTCCATTAATGTTTACCTCTACATTTGGCGACAAATCTCTAATAACAGTGTAGGGACCAGTATAAAGGTTTGAGAGCTTATTACCAGTTTCATTTTTAATCAATATTTTATCATTTGGTTTATATTCTACAGGTCTTACACATTTATCATATCTGTTTTTCCTTTCTAATTTCGAGTTAATCAAGTTTTCCCGTGCTTCTGTTTGTGAAATCTGTAATCTATATTTAAGCTCAAGGGGATAACTGTCATAATTGTATAGTGGTTCTACTGTTCTTAAAAGGTTACTTGGTAAGTTACATTTCTTTCCATACACAAGTTCGAAGGGAGTAAATTTTGTCGATGAATGTACTGTGGTGTTGTATGCAAAGGCCCAAAAAGGTAACCATGAACTCCATGAGTCTGGTCTTTGATTGATGTGCATTCTTAAAAAGGCCCCTAGGGTTTTGTGAGAATTCTCCAGTGCACCAATGCTCTGGTGATGATAGGCTGTTGAGTTCAGTTTGGAAATATTAAGAATTGTACATACCGCTTTGAATGTCTCTGACATAAACTCCGTTCCTCTGTCAGTAGCGATTTCCCGAGGCACACCGTGCACGAGGATGAAGTTGTTGACGAACACACGAGCGACTTCAGCTGCTGTTCTATTCACTAGTGGAAAAGCGCATACATATTTTGATAGTTCACATTGAAGTGTTAAAATATACGTGTAGTTATAGTAATCTCTATCAAGAGGCCCTACTATGTCTAAAAATATCTTCTCAAATGATGATTGTGCCGTTGTGGTTATTACCATGGGTTCTTTTACCATAACCGTATACTTTTGTTTTTGACATATAGGGCATTTTTTAACATAGTTATTTATATCCTTTTCGAGACCCGGCCAGAAATAATATTTTTTAATGTTGTTAAACATTCTTTTTGTGCCTGCGTGGCCACTTGTGGGTAATAAGTGAAAGTCATTTAAAATGACTCTCCGATCTTCTAAATTATCTACTTTTTCTATATTATTTAAAATACACAATCGCGGTCCTTCCCATTTAGTATATCTTTTAACCTCATTAGTTATTTTTCCTAAGAATAAGTTATGGGATTTATTTTTCACGAAACATATTTCATGTATATCATTAACTTTACAGAAATCGCACATCGCTCTCACAAATGCGGCTGGCGTCAGTTGTGATCGAGCAGATGGATTTATATACAACATCATTTTTGCTTGATCATATGAAAATATATTATTTCCCTTATATATTCTATTCGTTTTTTGTAGCCTGTTTAGACTTGTTTTATCAATGAATTGCAGCTCTACTGCATTACTAGGCTTGTTAATTGTTCCCACAATCCTTGCTTGATCTTCTTGATCCGGGACACAGTTGTCTGCGGTATCTTCCGGAATATGAGAAGTTTGTTCTAATCGTTTTATCTGTGCTCGTGTCATTACAAATAAACTTTCGTGCATGTTCTTTAAATCTTTCGATGATATTGGAATTCGAGATAAAGCATCGGCGGCTGCATTTTGTTGACCTTTGACATATTCTATTAAATAGTCATATTCTTCTAAACATAATCTAAATTTGAGCAGTCTACTTGATGGCTCCTTTAAACTAAATAAATATACCAGTGGTTTGTGGTCAGTTACTATTTTGAATGGACGACCATACAAATAGGGTCTATAATGTTTTACGGCCCATACTATAGCCAGGAGTTCTTTTTCAATAGTCGGGTAATTACGTTCAGCTTTGTTTAAACTCCTACTGGCGTAAGCGACTGGCCGACCATTGCCGTTGGATAAAACCGCTCCTATCGCGTACCCTGACGCATCAGTTTGTACAATAAACTGATTTTTATCTGATAAATCCGGATATTGGAGAACTGGTGGTGTAGACATACATTCTTTAAGTGTCTGAAATGCCTTTTGTGCGTCGCTATTCCAAATGAATTCTACATTTTTTCTACACAAAATATTTAAACTGTTTGCAATTTCAGCAAAATTTGGAATAAATTTGCGATAATAATTCGCTAAGGCTACAAAACGCTTTACTTCATTTGTGTTTTGGGGAATTGGATAGTTTTGTATAGCACTAATCTTTTCTGGATCGGGTAGTACACCGTTATCTGTTACGACGTGGCCTAAATAGAGCATTTCCTTTTTAAGAAAGTCGCATTTCATCGGATTTAATTTTAAATTGACACTGCGTAATCTTTCTAGTACTTCGATTAAATTTTTGTTATGATTTGATAAGTCCCGTCCCATTATAATTAAATCGTCCTGATAACATAAAAATTTTTCATAATTAAGGCCCGCCATTGCCATTGTCATCATTCGGGCAAATGAGTTCGGGCTTGTCTTAAGACCCATTGGCATTCTAGTCATTTGATATTGACCTGAATGAAAAGCTGTAAATTTCCTACTATCTGGTTCAAGTTCCACGTTATAAAACCCTTGGCTTAAGTCTAAGTGCGTAAAATAAATGCAACCAGATAGCGAGTCTAATATCTCATGAATATTTGGCAGTGGGAATTTATCATTTTGAACACAGTTATTTAACTTTCGGTAATCAATGACTAGACGCCATTTCTTCTCTCCATTTGATTTCTTTGGTACTAATAGAACGGGACTAGACCATTCGCTATTACAGGGTTCTATTATACCTTGTTCGAGCATGCGGTTAATTTGATTCTGTATTTCCCCTTTTTGTGAATGTGGGAGCCTGTAAGGTTTGCTGTAACTTGGTCTAGTACCGGGTTGTATTGTTATTGAATGTTTATATATAGTTGTCGTAGTGAGTTGGTCTCCTTCGAGATAAAAGATATCGTTATACTTTGCGCATATGTTCCTAATGCTGATTTTTTCCTCCTTATTTAGATGATCTAATTTTAATAAGGGAAGCAGTTTTTTGACTCGTTCTGCATGTTTCTTTGGCTTGTCAAATATACAGATATTATAATCTCTTGCTTTATGTATTTTAGGATTAATGCTATGTACATAAAAATCGTTTTCTGTTGTGTTCAAAATTCTTATTGGTAGCTTTCCGTCCGCGGGGCTTGCTATTGTACTTGCTAAAAATATTCCGTTTCCTATCTGCTCTGCGCAAACTACACAATCTTCTGTTATATCGGTCGTAATGTAATGTGTTCTTTCGGACCTAGCGGGTATAGTTAGCGTCTCGTTATGTTTGGTAATAGGCACACAAATTTCTTTATTGTTATTATACATAACTAAGGAGTAATTTTTGAAGTTAATAATCGAATGATATTTGCTCAAAAAGTCTTGGCCTAAAATGCCACTTGCCTTACAGGGTAAGGATTCAAATACGTAGAATTTATGGCTTAGAATTTGTTCACCTGCTCTTAATTCAAGATAAACAAAACCGATCGCTTCAATTTTTCCACCAATACCATTTACAACAAGTTTTCCTTTTTGGATGGGTTCATTCAACTCAGCAATGTGTTTATATTTTATGGCCGATATGGATGCACCGGTGTCGATTAGCCACGTATATGTAAGATTGTTATGTTTAGAGTGTAATGAAATATGATATATGCTACTACATGACATCATAACGCTTTTATTCACGAAAAAACTCTTCTGAATTATTATTATCATTGTTATTTCCAGATTGATTTTCTCGCGGATTTGAATCTGTCAAAATATGCGTATTTTGTTGCTGTTCCTGGTGAATAGTAGCTTGGTTAAAAAAAATCCTACCTTTAGCTCCACGGTTAAATGTGCCGCGGCCACGAGATCTCCATCCACCGCGACCTGTTTGCGATATTCGATCATCCCTCCGTTCCGCCGGTGGCGTTGATTGTCCTCGTCCTCGTGACATCCCCTGGCCTCTGGAATTCCTATATTGGTAGTAATTGTTATTACGACGCATAAATAAAATGTCACCTGACGTGGACGGTGTTGAAACTTCCTCATCGATGGCTGCTTGTATGGCATCACTTAAAGATGTAAACTGTCGTGCTGCTATTATTGTGCTTAGTCGACGATTTCTTAATCCGTCGGCAAAACTTTTAATGGCTGATTTTTCGTTAATAGGCTTCAATATATCGAAGCTAGACTCATTGCCTTCAGATTGGGAAATCGTCAAGTCAACAAACAAATCAGTTATTTTCTTACCGTAGTCATCTATAGTAAGATCATTTTGTTTCAAATTGTACAATTTGTGTTGTAGAGCTGTTGCTGATTTTTTTGGTAACAGACATGTTTTCATAGCCTTTACTAACTCATTAACACTGTCATACTTTGCATTAAGTTTAAGTTTAGCAGACTGCGAAAGTCGACTTTTTAAAACAAAATTTATCAATTTAATTTGTCCGTCTACGTCAAGTTCCGTTTCATAGTATTCTACGCCATCAATGAGCTGTTTCGTATTTGTGCCGTCGTCATTTAGAACTGGTAATAAGCTCAAGGCGATTTTTAAATCGAATTTCGCCATATTTTGTTCAATAATTGACTCTTCAGTCGATGAATTATTACACAAATCTAAAATATTGTCATACAGGTTAACAAAATCTTTGTTTAATTTATTAAATTTACATAATTCCTCGTCTTTTAATCCGGTTTTAAGTAGCCTTAAATGGTCTAAGCTCTCATTGAAATTACTCAGCAATTTATCGGCCTCTTTTAGTTTTTTCAAAACAATTTCACCCTTTCGTCTACTTGGTCCTATTTTTATTAAATATATTCTTATCTTACCAAGGTCATTGTATATCTGTAACAATTCGTCATACATAACTGTCCATAATTTTATAGTTCATATACCAAATGCAAGTTCATATCGCGACTATGATTCCACTGTTGCACGCATACACTGCCCATGTTAGAATTACCACACTTTCACATTCATTAGAACACGGAACTCACAAGAACACTAGCCGAATTGTATGATTTGTTACACGCCTCTGTGTTGTCAGGGATTCTTGTTGGAAGCGTGGACCCGACGTTCCTCGCCTGCAGACACGTTACAAGCACCGTCGCGACACCTTCTGGATCGATCCACAGAACGCCTTAAGATGTGTCTCGTTATCTGCTCTCGCGCCCAGGACTCATGACATCTTTTGTAAATTTTAAAGATGGAGTATAGTGCACCGATGAATAATATCGTGCAAATTATTGTTAACACGATACTTATGGCCGATAAATGAAATTTAAATTCCTCTACCGTCGCTGTGTTTTTAGCGGCGCTATTTTGATTGAGAAAAACCTCCTCATTAGTTACTTTTGAGTTGCACATTTTTCAAAGTCACTTTTAATATATTTTCCACTTAAACAGTTGCCACACTGAGCAAAACCGATACTAATCGCGTACATGATTCAAGCCCTGTTTAGTGGCAGGGTCGCCATGTATGGTCGGGTGTCAGATATAATAAAACATCTCAAAATGTGGTGTAAGACTGCCTTTATTATGTTGATACTATGACTTATATATTGGTTACACACATTGAAATGTTGTTTAAGTTCAAATCTCTCATCTGAGTTTATCAGGCGGCCACCCACACGTAAAATTCCATCCTTAAAAAATGGATTTAATTTTCTAAGAGGTGGAGAACAACAATTTCCCTTCTCTAAGTTTTGAATATCATCACCAAAATGAACTAACTGGATCTCTTTAATTATTTCGCGTTCCGTAAATTCCAAATCCGATACAACAATAGGCCCAGCAGCGGGCAGCTTTTTCATGAACTTGAAAACGTAACTCGCGACGTTTAGGAACTTTTGCCACGACGAGTAATTACGCGCCAGTTCATAGAAAAAGGGTTCCTCACTAACAGGTTTCACTGCTGTCAGTGAAAGTGACTTAAGCTCTGGTATGTCAGGAGACTCATTTGGAACGAACGCTTTTATAGGCCATTCATGCCTGGGTAAACTGACCCAGGGGGGTCCATGCAACCACAGAGGGTGATTAACAAGTTGTGTTGGAGTTAACCCGCGGGACAAACAGTCACTTGGGTTTTCGCTGCCTTTAATGTGGCAAAAGTGATCAGACGACAAATTATCCTGAATTTTTGAAACTCGATTGGCAACAAACGTGTGCCATCTATGAGGTGAAGAGTGGACCCAATTTAATGTTACGGTCGAATCCGAGAATGCAAATATAGAATTGATTGGATATCTGCTCGAATAAGTTTCAAAAACCCTTTTTATTAATTTAGAAAGCAATAAGGCTGCACATAATTCCAGACGTGCCAAAGAGATAACCTTTAAAGGTGCAACCTTCGATTTTGCGCACGATAACATGACAGTTGCTTGATTCTGTTCAGTGTCTACTCGGATATAAACGACAGCACCGTAGGCTTTCTCGCTTGCATCAGCGAAACCAAGAATGGTCACTAAACAACCCTCCACCACACCAATGTGTCGAGGAAATCTCATTTTGACAACTTCGGGAAGTTCCTTTTGGAACTGATTCCACAATCGTATAATCCGTTGGGGGGGAACATCGTCCCAGTCAATTTTGGCAATCCAAAGCTCTTTGATTAAAAGCTTGGCATACAAAATGATTGGTGCCACTAGGCCAAGAACATCGAACAAACTTGCAACAGAGGACAAAATGTTCCTCTTAGTGCAAGGACGATCATCTGACGTCACTTTTAACGCGAACTCATCATCATAAGGATGCCAACATAGGCCTAATATTTTCAGAGTGTCATCTTTATCAAATTCGACATTCTGTGAAAGACGATAATCTTCAGGAATTTGTTCGAGTACCCTTTTACAACTGCTACTCCATTTGACTAGGTGGAAACCCCCAGCTTTGAACAGCTCGATCAGCTCCTGGAAGGCTGCAATCGCTTGATCAGAGCTCATTAATGAACTAGCTATATCGTCCATGTAAAGATCTCTCTGGACAATTTCTTTCGCGATAGGAAAACGATGACCCTCGTCTTGTGCTAGTTGTGCGACAGTGCGTAGTGCTAAAAATGGACTGCATTTCAATCCAAAGGCTACTCGATTGAATTCAAACGTCCTTACAGGGTTTTGGCTATCTGCAAAATTGCACACAGATGAATCATCATGGGCTGAAATGAAACGGTATAAGATTCGCTGAAAACAACGATCTTGCTCACGAACGCCTATTCTAAGATACATCTGTCTTACGTCAGCTGAGATAGCAACAGGTAATAATCTCATATTCAATAAGATCGTGAAAAGGTCACGTTGGAGATTAGGACCAGCATGTAAGAGGTCATTCAAGGAAAATCCACTGCTAGACTTAGCACTTGCGTCCACGACAGGTCTGACCCGTGTCGTTGCTTTGTCATCCCGTAAAACCGCGTGATGTGGCATATAAAAGTGTCGAAAATCCGTATCGATCGTGTTTACAGCAGATAAATAACCTTGATCTATATAATCCCTTATGACATTGTCATATGCCTCTCTCAGAGCAGGCTGAGCATTAAACCTACGCTCTAAGTATGAGAATCTGCGTTTGGCAATCTCAAAAGAATTACCAAGCAAGTCGGGGTTGAATTTAAAAGGTAAAGCTACTTCGTATTGTCCGGAAGTATTGCATGTGACAGTCTCCTTATAAATATCTTCACATTGTTTGTCATCCGCACTCAAAAATTGTTTAGGATCTATCTCGTCGAGTTCCCACATTTTCCGAACTAAAGAGTCTACCTCGGAAGTGGTGACAGTATGACATGCCACAGAAGTTGCAGCGTGAATTTGGGAAGCCGCTGGAGCATCACCTAGAACGATATACCCCAAAACCGTCTCAAGGGCATCTGGAGATCCGGGTTCTCCGACTATTTTTCCGGATCGCAACATCTCAGCAAAAAGACTAACACCTATTAACAAATCTATTTCTCCTGGCGTACCCCAGGTACTATCTGCCATGGGAGTGTTTCGCAAACTATCAAGGAATGTTGTATCTACAGGACACGTTGGTAAGTCACTTGTGATTTGATTCAGTACTAGTGCCTGAATATTAAATTTAGAATTATTAAACCGAGATCTGAAATTAACTTTCACAGTGCCCTTCACTATCTGTGTTGAGCCACCTATACCTTTCACAGCGACAGGTGAGTCAGATTTAATTTTTAATCCTAGCTTAGAACAGCATTTTGTTGTTATATAATGTTTTTGAGATCCGGGATCCAATAAGCATCTAACCACTACATCTCGACCATTGCGACCGGTGGCGTAAACGTTTGCGGTCGCAAGAATTTGCGTAGTTGTTTTCGATTCGCACTTTGTAGAAGACAATGTGCAAAACGATACTTCTGGATTCTCCTCTTCAAGCGAAGAGTCATCCAAGACAGGATTTGAGGTGAGTTCCTCCTCGATTTCAAGTAAGTTCAAGACCTCACTTATTTCAGTCTCCTGGTTTACAGCTACAGTGGAGGTGCTCGACTGCGCTGGTGAAATTTCCTTACCAAAATGAAGCAACGTATGATGCTTCGCATTACACTTACGGCAAGAAGTGCTCGAGTTACAATAAAACGATGTATGTTGATTACTCAAACAGTTAACGCAGTAACGATTTTCTATTACAAATTTAATTTTATTTATCGAGAGCCGAAAGTTCCGTAAATGGTTTACATGCATAAAGATGCGTGTGCGCGGTGTTGTTACAAAGCTTACACAGCTTACCGGAAGCTTGAGTCTGCTGAGTGGAAACTAACGCGCGCGGAGGCGCGGGAAAAGCACGCGAGGTGGCTGCGCGGCCGCTCCAAGCGGGCTGCAGTGTCGTAGGGTTGCCACGAGCTTGTTGTGATGACGACGAAGTGCTCGTGCGATACAAAATTTTAACTTGTTCTCGTAAGAATTTAACAAATTCATCATATTTAGGCATATCCGTTTGACTACGAATCGCAGTTTCAAAACTTTTCGCTGTATCTGAATCCACAAGCCTAAGCCCCATATAAACAAAAACAAAATCACTCAAATCATCAATGTTAAGTTGTTTGAGGGCCGCGATAGTAGCTGCGTATTGATCAACTAATTTTTCCAAATTATTTGCTGAAGGACCGTTTATATTTTTTAATGCAAACAATTGACTCAAATATGTCGTAGCTAAAGCTCTGTCATCCTTATATTTATCCAGCAATGCCTGCCAAATAACAGTGTAATTTTCTGCAGCCGGGGCTATACCAGCACATATGTTTTTAGCCTTTCCAGAAAGATGACTAATTAGGTAATGGATACGTTCCGAATCAGTCAAAGTCTTGTTCTCATGTATTATACGTTTAAACGTTTCGTAAAAATACGGAAAGTTCTGAATTTCACCGTCGAATATAGGTAATTCAATACGGGGAATCTTAATAGTATGTTCCTGAATACCGGCATTTAGCGCGGCTTGTGGAGGGGAGTTTGGTTTATCCAACCTATTGAAAATCTCCTTTATAAAATAATATAAATCGTCAAAGGCCGCTATCGGCTGGTAATTAATATCGTAGTCGGGATCTACTTGCAAGTTTAATAAATTTATCTCATCAACCAAACTTACAAATTCCTTACGTAATTGTTCAATAGCGCGAGCTTGGGATAAGAAATTATACCTCGACTTCTCATCTGTTTTCGATGATAACTGGAATGTCTTATTTATTTGTTCAAAATACAATTGACGCTTAGCTTCCAATAATTTAATTTGTAACAAATGTATATCCACATCCTTTGCCGCCATTGTTGAAAACTTAACAATGCACAAACTGTGTTAACAACTCCCGCGACAAACAAATTAAGCGTAAAGATTTACGCGCGATGAAATAAAAAGATACGATGCGATTAGTCAATAAGTAAATTAAATATCTGAAAAGTGTACGATGCGATGCGAGCGAAATAACCGCAAATATTACACACCGATGCGATAAGTTAACTACGATGCGACTAATTTACATACGTACCTATACCTCTATAGGTGCGATGCACAAATTGCGATATTCTACGCCGACGGTTGATACCTGCCCACGGCGCGGCGGTAATATAATATATATGTATATACCTTCCCTACCTATTAAATTAAATATTAAACCCAAATTATTTATACCCTTGCAGTATGTATAAGCGAAGATTTAAAGAATATAATAGCTGTCTACAATTCGATGCGCTTTTAATAAAGTTATTTACTTAAAACCCAAGTAAATAACAATCAACTTGTAAACAACTGATTGCGAACAACTATCCGACCAGTGACTAGAACCCTAGCGTAGTTATAATAAGTATGACTAGTGCGGGTCTCACTTATTTGGTTGGTTTAATTGGCGAAAAACACTAATCTAATTTTTAGACTAGGGCGAATATTTAACGAAATCTGTAAGTAAAACAGATAAGAATACTAACTGCGAACATATGAACGTCTGCAGAAAGGCGAATGTAGGTAGGTAGGAAATAAACGTAATTTTCGTATGTACGGACGCGCGAGCGATTTACTTTATTAAACACGTTAGAAAACGTATAAATATTGTAATTAATAATAAAATAACGTTATAAACTGTGATTTAATGCGTAATAAGTGAATACTACAGGATATTTGCAAAATATGAGTCGTTGACCTATGGTACTAATAATCGACTTTCAACCTAACGTATGAAGTAACAAGGTTCAATATCAACTATGCGTAAAAGCCAACTCGAGTCGAATCACGATCGGATTTTTCTCAACAATTCTTATCCGATTGTCATCCGGCTCGAAGGACCAAATTAAATGGTGCGTAAATAACAAGGGGTTGATGGAAATACCTGAATAGTGGACTGTAATTTAAGATAGGTGCTGATTGACTGACTCGTAGTTGCACATTGGACAATTGTACCTAGGCTTGGACGTACCTGCATATCCCGAAGGCGAATGCTCCTGCCTCCATGTACCTCTTCAGGAACCACAGATGCACTGGTTTGATATCACACACAGTCTTTGAACGTAGAATCTTCAGAAACAAAAACAACCGAAAACGGGAGCTGACGGAAGATGCGTTAGCTCGCGAGCGCCGACATTAGAAGACTTTTTATTGGTTGATGATGTATGACAATTCGGGGTTCGCAATCCAAACGGGCCAATGGCGAGCAAGGTTTACATTAACCCGCGTAACACACAAGCATCCAAACCAGAGTAACTTTGATATAAACAACTATGAGTAGTTATTATAATTTAAAAATAAAAGCAAGTAATGATTTTTACAAACTGGCGTAACCAGGTATAAAGTATTACAAGCACTAAATGGTAAATTCCTTCACTTGATAAATAGGAACATGGTTCTCACATACTTACAAATATTGCAAACATAGGTAAATTACCTAATTCAACAACAATGGAACAGATTGCGAGTAATTTTTTTTAAAAACATTATGAGAAAATCAAAATATCATTATGAATATAGTACAAATTAACCAGTTTGATTTTGTCTACACTAAAGATTGCCCTATGGAGCAGGACCAGCATGTTTCCAAGCATTTTTATCTTGAATATAATCATCTAATTTGTAATATGCTTGCTTACAAAGTGTGCTTTTAACTATTGTTTTAAATTTTCTTTCATTAAGTTTTAAAATTCCGTATGACATAACTAAAATAGACCAAACGCGCGGTTTCTAGATCCGTTAACTGTCTTATCTTTCTAACAGCATAAGCTGCTGAGCTCAGCCGACCCGCAAGAGATGTTATGTGAGGCCCCCATTGTAATTTGTCATCTACATTTATTCCTAGGAAAACTTTTTGATTTATATATTCCAGCTTTTCTCCATTAAATATGATGCCGCATTCGCTACTTCTTACATTCGGCAATGTGAATCTAATACATTTGCTTTCATTCCATCATGTACCAAAAAAAAAAGTAAACATTCCAAATCAATACAATTTTGAACTTGAGTGAGCTGTTCTGTTGTATTCTTCGGTTTAAATGTCTTTATTCCCATTATGACAACTGTCACTTACATGACTATAATCAAACAAATTATCATTACAAATAGTAAATATATTGTCAACAAGTAAGAAGCGGATTCACTGCATTCTTGAAATATGGCTTCTTAAGGTAATTACCGTAATTACGAGTATTTCTGCTAAAATTCGCAACTTACCTAATTATGATCACTTTCTTTCTCCTATGTAAATAATTGTATAATTAACTAATCGTCTCTTGAATGAAACCGTTTAAATGATTTTTAAACAATTCAAGTCTTTAGAGTGATTATATAAAATATGACGTGTCACTAATTGTTCTATTAACTAAGCGTCTTAATAATGCAACCCTTTACCAGGTACAGTAATTAGCTAAGTACTAGTAAGTTTTTAACTTTAGTATAAAATGGACTGCCAAAATTAAATACAATTCAGTTGGTGATAAGTGCCCGATCAATAATAATGTACTCGGCAAAGTATTGGTCCCTATCGACGGTCCACCTAGAGGACTGCCGGAAGGAAATTAAAAGAAAAGAAGTAGTGCCTGTGGAGTTGCATGATCGCCCGATGCTTTGAAAATATTGGAAGAAGCGGTACTCCCTCTTCCACAGGTCAGTAATTATCTGGAAAACGATGTATTATTCAACATCCAGATCTAGTTATCTGCCCCCATTTAACAAGCTTTTATTTAGTTTCACCTGTCCTGACCTGTCAAACCTTTTTCAATTCGTCGCGTCGCACAATTCATTTATTTTTACCACGGTAAAGATATCTAACAGTATTGTGACTCGGCCCTGTCTAATAAGTGGCTACAAGTCCGCGTCACGTAAACACGCATTAGGGCTGCCCACCTCCATTACTTGAATTTCTTTCAAGTTTTGTAATTGTAAATATCCCATATTCTTTTCTCTAATCTGATGTAAATACTCATACAATAATCTTGACTTCTACCCTAATTCAGCTTTACGACAAACATGCACCTATTCGAGCCGTGAGAGTTAAACATCTTCCAGCGCCATGGTGGACTGAGGAAATTAAACTTTTACTAAGTAAAAAAGCAGCTGCGAAATTTAAGTTTAAAATTAGGCCCAATGACGTCAACAGGGAAAAATACGTCTCAATAAGAAACCACTGCAGCAAGGTGTGTAGAATCGCAAACCGCCAACATATCCATAGTAAAGTTCAGAATGGTGA
The DNA here is from genome assembly GCA_964057195.1 of Orthosia cruda. Lineage (NCBI taxonomy): Eukaryota > Metazoa > Arthropoda > Insecta > Lepidoptera > Noctuidae > Orthosia > Orthosia cruda. The sequence continues at coordinate 50,790,651 of OZ059827.1, forward strand.
TCCAGCTAAGTCTGGAATTTTCTCAAATCATTAGGTATCGGAAAAAAGTCTCATAACACGATTCCTAAAGACTTGGATTTCAACTTACTTAATAGTCATTTTTCTACTTCACCCGTATTGGATAGGGCCACAGGGTCTAGGCTAAGTAATCTTTCGAACCTTCCGGTACCTGATTTTCCCCCTTTTGTCTTAAGTCAATTCACTGCTTGTGATGTTAAAAAGAGTATTGTATCAATTACTTCCAGTGCTGTTGGTAGTGACTGTGTCAGCCGTAAAATGATTATCCCCATCCTTGATGATATTCTTCCTGTTATCCTTTACATCCTCAACTTCTCTGTTTCCAGTGGTGTCTTCCCACAAGCCTGGAAAGATGCCCAAGTTATTCCTCTACCCAAAAAATCTAATCCTGCTTCTTTCTCTGACTATCGTCCCATTTCTATTCTTCCTTTCCTATCGAAAGTCCTTGAAAAACTTGTCCACCATCAACTTAGCTCATTCCTTTCCAAACAAAGACTGCTAAATCCCTTCCAATCTGGTTTTCGTCCGGGACACAGCACTACCTCAGCACTTGTGCACATTACGGATGATATCAGGTCAGGCATAGAAATGGGCAAGTTAACTGTACTTGCTTTGCTTGACTTTAGCAATGCTTTCAACACGGTTGATTTCGACATTTTGCTGGGCTTCCTATGCTCTTTTAACATATCTCCTTCGGTAATTGACTGGTTTCATAGTTATCTGTTTGGCCGCCGGCAGCGTATTTGCATTGAGGAATATTACTCTTCTTGGTGCCACACCTCTGCCGGTGTGCCGCAGGGCGGCGTTTTATCTCCTCTACTTTTCGCACTCTTTATTAATGCTATCACTCAACGACTATCTTCTTTCTACCACCTGTATGCTGATGATCTGCAAATTTATACCCAAGCCCCTCTCGGTGAGTTATCTGACGCTATTGAGACTATTAATATGGACCTGGCTCGAATAGGTGACTGGAGCACTGAGTTTGGGTTGAAGATCAATCCGACTAAGACTCAAGTGGCTGTTGTGAGTAGTTCTCGAACCGTTTCTAGGATTGATAGGCCTCACTTTCCCAGATTTCTTTCAACAATACTATTATTCCTATAACTCACACTGTGAAGAACCTGGGGATATATATCGACGGCACTCTTTCCTGGACCAAACAGCTGCAGGAGGTTAGTCGTAAACTATTTGCTTCTGCTGGTTCCCTGAGACGCCTTCGTAATTTTCTTCCCATGACCACTAAAATTGCGAAAGCACAATCTCTACTTCTCCCTATCCTGGACTATGCTGATGCCAGCTATCTTGATCTCACCCAAGACCAATTGGACAAGCTTGAGCGACTTCAAAATCTCTGTGTCAGGTTCATATTTGGCTTGCGCAAGTATGATCATGTTTCTGAATTTCGAACCAAGCTCAAATGGCTTCCTATTCGCCTTCGCCGGAATGCCCACATACTTTCTTTGCTATATAACGTGCTCTTTAATCCATCAAGTCCTTTTTATCTTAAAGAACGCTTTCAGTTCCTTTGTGACACACATTCTAAGTCCTTGAGATCATCGGAGAATCTAAAATTAAGTATACGTGCATTCCACATCCTTCTTCGACAAATCTTTTACAGTTCAAGCAGCTCGTTTGTGAAATGCATTACCTATTGAAGTGAGGCGTGCTCAATCCTTACCAACATTCAAAAAAATGGTAAAGGAGCATTTCCTTTCACTATAATTAGTCTTCTCCTTTCTCTATGATATTTTTGTTATATATTAGTATATTATGTATTATTTTATGTATGTATTTTATGTTATTATCTCTAAGTATTATTATTTAAGATATGTTGTACACTGACAACCCTAAATTCCTCTTCTCTCGTTCAGTCCATCCAAAGGTTGTCTGTAAGAGATTGCCCTGTGCGATAAGACCGCCCATTGTACACTTGCTTTTATGATTTTTTATCCTGTATATATATTTGTGTGGTGTACAATAAAGAATATAATAATAATAATAAATACCTATTATATTTTATTACTAAGATCATTTTGTTTCCAAGTTCTTTCCTACGCGTTTTTCCCCTTACCAGTCTGTCCTCGTCTGTTTCGTAGTCAAATACATATTTTTTTAAATTGTTTAAAAGCACAAGTACGTAAAGGCTAGGTACTGTGAGAATAACAAGTTCTTTAAAATATGGTCGACAGGTATCTCGTTAAGAAATGCGGACCATGGTTCGGAACACCCATTGTCATTTCAGACCCTAGTGAGTTTACGCCGTTTACATGAACTTTAACTTGTCTGGCTTTTAAATATGATCTAAGTAACTCAAGAGCTGTATGTCTAATTCCATAGTGTTTATAGCTTCGCCAATAGTGTCTCGACTTGTAGCACAAGACGCTATTGGAATCTTTTGCCACCTCTACTATGTAATTCTACCAACACTATGGAATTACAATTGTAATACGAGACATAAAGATAAGTTAGATCAACCATCTTAAAGACTAGCTAAAGTACACTCATCTTTCATGGGGTACTGTGCTAAATTCTATAACAAAATACCTTGTGATATATTAAAACTAAATGCATCCATCGCATCCTACCTATTGATATTTTTAAACTTCCAAATGTATTTATCAAACATTATACTTTTTAAAGATTTCCAAAAACTCACAACACAAATATAACATTTTATAAAACGTTAGGCCGAAGCAAGATTCGAACCTGGATCCCGAGTTATACTCAGGAGTCAAGTTACTATACCGCCGCGCCATTCTGACAGTTATCGTAGTGGTGAAATTCATCGCTATGTTTATAAATCATCCATCAAATTATTCATGTTGACCGTGACGTTTGTAAAATATTATAAAAATTGATTATGAAGATGAGGGTAACCTTATAAATTTGTTTCCAATACTAGCAAAACACTAATATATGTATTCTTTTCGCCTGGTTTATTTACACTTATTTATATAAGTTTCTCTGTGATTTATTTATACTATTTCATAACATATTTCTTTTGACAGCCGACCATAGATTTCCTTATTTTTCCATAGGTATTTAAGGTCCTTTCTAAGAAATTTAATATTCGTCCGCACGCTCTGTCATTTGTCTATGGTTTTAACAAATGATCATTGAGCATCGCGGACTTTGTACAAAGGTCTACCTACATTTAATATGTTTTATTTATGGATTTGTATTAAACTTACACATAATTAAAATATACATACTTTGACCTACCTTCTGTGTTTGTTCTATTTTGTTTTTATTTATATATTATTTAAGTATTTTCCCTTTCCGTAAGTGTGTCCGTGGCATCAACAGTGGGTCCTATCAGAATATCAGCGCAGCATTATTTTCTTTTTTGGATATCGCTGCACATGCTGAGATGGAGCTTTTTTGGTCTCGCACGTGGTTTGTTTTTTTTTATTATTGTTTCATTTTATGCATATTTCTCGTGTGTCCTGTGCGGGTCACATATAAATATTTTTCTATCTTTTTTCTTTTCTTTTGTTAAAAAAACATGACATAGCATCATAGCATAATTACTCGTCTGCTTGTGTTTTTCGAATAACGACTTATAATTACAATAACATGATGACTAGATTGAGTAACTTTTCAAAAGTGAAACTAATCGTCGTTTTGGAACTAAATCAAGGTTATGTCAACTAAATAAAGTAAATTTCAACGTAAGTGTAACCTAAACTATAATCAATTTATATTTTAATTTTTGCGTTTAGAAATCTAACTTTTTAATTTACTTCTTTATAGTGAAAAACTGTTCGTTTATGGGTGTGACGGTATCAAGAACCTGGTATAGTAAAGTGTAACAGCCAGGGGCCACGTCCGATTGATTACACAAATCAATCCAGCCGTCATCGTGATATTGTGAAAAGCCAAAACCACGGATTCATTTACAATCTCTGATGATCTGGTGCTATAGGACATGGTATTTTGCTTACCACTGACCGAAGACCATTTACTTGCTACTGGGATCTATAATTATAAACCTGCCAAAAAAAAAACTAACCGAAGCTCAAAAGATTTGCAACCATTGCATTATTTTTTAATATTATGGTAAATGGAATGAGATCAAGATTATAAATTATAGAAAATAAAGGATACCCTCTCCGTTATAAGTATAAGTTTGACCCACTGACCTCTAACATACAAGTACGCTGGACTTCATACTATCGTTGATAAAATGAAGACATTTCATTTTCTCCATTTTGGCGCAGATAGCAACGTGACTTAACGTGGGCGTCCATGGAACTAACTAATATTAGAGATGGGACACAGCCTTCGGTAATAAAATACTTTTATGGACTTTATCGATCGTGAGAATAATTTAAAAGTAAGAGAAAAACAATGCTCAGTTATTTTTATTATGATTTTTTTTTTAGTAATAGAATAATTGCTGTAAAGGTTAACTAAAAAATGTTTTCAGTCAGATTGCAAGCTATAAACTAGTGGATAGCGTACTAGTAAAGTTATAGCGCATTACTGTCAGATCAGTGAGATTTAAATATGGGGATAGGCTAACAACATATCCTTAAAACTAGTATATTTGAGCAATTATCTCCTCGCTCGTCAACGAAAGTCTAATTGTTCTCTCAAAATGGTTCGCAGCTAACAATCTTTTACTGAATGCGAAAAAAACAAAATGTCTAAAGTTCTCTTTACCAGATGTACTACAACATGACCTAAACTTAAATCTTGACGGCAAAAATCTTGAAGTTATAACGGAAACTGTATTCTTAGGGATTAGCACATTAGAACTCTTTCGGGTAGGTTAAGTTTAGCTGCATATGCAGTAAGGAAAATAAGGCAGCTAACCGATGTAGCTACAGCTAGGTTAGTATACTATGCTTATTTCCACAGTATTATGTCTTATGGCATTCTGCTGTGGGGATCAGCAGCAGACGTTGACTCAATTTTCATCCTACAAAAGAGGGCAATCCGCGCAATCTATAAAATGGGTCCTCGCGAGTCCCTCAGAGAAAAATTTAAAGAGATCGATATACTTACTCTACCTTCACTTTATATTTTGGAATGTATTTTGTATGTCCGTAAAAATCGGGGGCTTTTCAAAACTAGAAGCGACTTCGACAGTAAGCACGAAATTGTAATACCCAAATTCAGATTAACGAAAACTAGCAAGTATTTTCTTATAAACAGTATACCCTTTTATAACAAGTTGCAAAAGTCAGTTATAGAACTGACCGATGGAAGGTTCAAAAACTACATCAAACGTATCCTTATTAAAAAAGCATATTATAAAATCAAGGACTACGTTGAAGATAAAAACATTTGGCCTTAGCTTCTTCTGCGCATGCAGCTTCCCTGGTAACTTGTAAACGGCACAAATATGTGGATGTCACTAACTATTCTCAATCTCATTTTTTCTTTCCTTCTTTTAATTAGACTTTTTACAATGGTTTTCAATCATCTTTATAGCCCTTTGCTAAGAATAGTTACAGCACTGATAACAAAATGTGTGCCACATGTTAAATTTAGTCTTGTTATACTTATTTTTATTTATTTTTACCTTTGTATAGATTCTTTTACCGATTGTTTAGTGAATGTGTGAACATTGTAGGCCCTCTAGATGCTAGTTAACATTTGTTAACTTTTTTATAAAATATATAATCTTTTTATTTTATTTTTTTAGTTTCTTACGACTTATTGTCATAAGTCGGGCCTACGTTGTCCCCCCATATCTAAGTACTAATGCTGTAACATGGAAATATTGTAAAACCAAACCATTTTTAAAAGAGTAACCATGGAGTTTCTTGCCGGTTCTTCTCCATAGGAAACGACCAACCCGAACCGTGCACCTTTTGTCGACGGCCAATGTGAAATAAAAAAAAATATTTGTATTTTGATTTTGCTCAAGTACACTAGTTAGTTAATACTTACAATAGTTCGGATTCACTCGGTAGGCGCCCATCGGATTCGTGAAGGGAACATCATACATATATAAATAATTGCGTACGAATGAGATGGATAATAATTTCCAACGGACGTATTTCTCGCTCTCATCGCTGAGATCCCGTCTCTGTAGTGTTATGGTGCAAATAAGAGTGACATAGCATTCCAGCGTGGTGAAGACTAGTATCAGTTTTAAACTCTGTTTCAGATGCAGATATAAATTGTTTGACTTCAAACATAAAAGTTTGTGACGTTGTAGGGGGTAATCTCTGGATCTACTAAACCGATAATGAAAATTCTTGCACTAATATAAAGCTACATTATTCTTGAGTATCACAGGCTATAATATATTTTCAACAAAATTAGAGATCCTTATGAAAATTGCAATAATGTAACCCAAAGTAGCAAAATGTTGCCTGTAAAATTCATTCTCTGGCGTGCGCTGAGATAACTATTGAATCTACATAAAAATTTTAGGTAGGTAGATACAGTAGGTAGAGTAGGTAGGGTAGGCAGGGTAGGCAGGATAGGCAGGGTAGGATGGGTAGGCAGGGTAGGCAGGGTAGGCAGGGTAGGCTGGGTAAGCAGGGTTGGCAGGGTAGGCTGGGTAGGCAGGGTTGGCAGGGTAGGCAGAGTATCCAGTAGACGGGAGCGAAGCCGCGGGGGTCAGCTGGTTTTTTAATAAAATTATAATTATTATGATATTATTCCAGAATTAATTCAAGGCACAGGAACGTGGTGATTGGTACAAGAAGAGAGAGGCCTGTGCTCAGCAGTGGGCGAAGTCGGGCTATGGTTGATGATGATTCCAGAATTTAGTATTAAACATTGCTTTTGAACATATTATTATTGATTATGAGGCATTCATCACCAAATGCCATATTTAGTTGCAACATACTACGAGAAGTCAATACAGTAGATGAGTGATACGCCTTGCCAAGTCTACTATTTAGATGTTAGTGTAATTTAAAAATATCACTAATACTGATATATTAGTTATAATATTATAATATTTCCAGGCGAATATACTAGAACCAAATCTTGAGAAATATCGGTATTCCTATCTCTAAATGTGTCAATTTTAGTTCCTGAGACGCTCGAGCGGGGCGCTTTGAATCGGCACAAAAATCAACTGTCATTTCATATAGTATATTTAGTCTAGCGTACTTGTATAAAAGATGTCAGTGGTTTGACCCTACAAGCTACCTTTATGTTTTTTATAGATAATTGATTTTTGTAAACAGTTTTGAAAAATTTCAAGATATGTATATTGTTGTTCTGTTTGTTTCAAACGTGAGTAACATGTTTCTGTCACTGTCTTCGTCTTAGCGTGTTGATTTGTGATTGTGATTATCTATGGAGTCATTCATTATTTATTTTTATTGCCATTATATTAATATGTATTTATGTATATATTACATAGCATATGTATTTATCTATGTATCTATTATAAAGTAGTATTTTAACAATCTTAATGTCACACCAATCACAACCCCACTAAAAGTACAGACAATTACTGTCCATACCAGGTTGCCTGGCAGAGATCGCGTAATGCGATAAGTCGCTCATTGTAATTGTATTACTTTTAAGTTTCTTTTTATAATTGTATTTTAAGGTGTACAATAAAGCATATAATAAATAAATATAATATGGAAAAATTATAAAGATAATAATCATAAATGTCAATAATAATTATGTCAATAATGGGAGAGATTCACCACACAATAATAATAACCAAACACAAAATAATAACAACAAAAATAAAAAAACATAAATCTCAATAATATTCATATCAATAATGGGCGAAATTCGCCACACATGCCACACAATAATAACAACTAATGACAAAATAATAACAAGCATAATTTAAAATTACCTTGCAATTTACAAAAAACTTACAATTTATAATTCAAAAACTCATGCGCACCATAAAAGCATTTTTCAATTAGAAAATTAAACTAAACTCGTGAAATTATTTTAAATCTAGAAAATGGTAGCGTTTTTAAGGAATTTGGTATTTTGTTATACAATTTTACGCACCTAATGTAGCTGTTGTTACTTGTTAATGTGAGATTCGTCCTCGGTTGAAATAACTTATTAGTAAACATAGATCGAGGGGATAAATGAGTAGGTATTTCACACATTACTTGTATTAATGAAATATTTGTATAAACATTAGATACTATGAGAACTCCATCAGTCTTATTACAAAAAGCGGTTTAAATAAAAACCCAGGTTTAAATCCCTATAAACTGTGGTTTACACAAAAATGATATTACAAATAATGGTTTAGCGATAAACCATAGTCCAAATCATGGTCTAACGCTAAACCTCGGCGGCCCCTAGTTTAACGATGGTCTAAGTCGTATCTGTCAAATTTTCTCTTTTAGGTTATAGCATCTTTTTTATTGTATTGTGTTGTGTTGTTTTTACCCGAAAATCGATATTAACATGGTTGATTTAATTAATTATTAAGGATATTACTTTTTCTTCGGTACTCCAATTCTCAGATCGTTTTTATTTTGTTGGTCCATCACAATATATCATTATATATATTATTAACAAAGAGGTAATTGTTCTATTAGAGATTTCGATAACTTAAAAATTCTAAAGCTTAGTGAACTTTGTTCAGCTTGCGATGGTTTTGTTGTTATGGTTTCATATAACGCGCGAGAATGTCACGTTTCGTTACACGTACGAAGATGTATTATTAGTAATTATTAAGCATTTAAGTAATTTGCTTAAATTTAAACAAAACTTCAATCGATAAATAATAAATGTTTATATCAATGCAAAATAACAAAGTCTCAATATTTGTAACACTCTTAAACGTAATTTAATTCTTATCGTATTATCAAAACGTTTTCATTTCTGGGCATACGGAACGTTGCAATTGAATGATATTATGGTGAACGAATGATATTTGTATTAATCTGTGGTTGATATATTGTCAATGGTTCAAATGACGGTACTATGAAGACCACGGTTTTTTAGGTTTTGTAATACGGACAAATTTAGACCATGGTTTTGCAGATAAGCCTGGACTTGATAGTACAGGTTTAAACCAAGGTTTATTTAATTTTTTGTAATAAGACTGATTGAGTTTGGCCACGTCCCCATGGTCCTTTGATTTTGTCTACGCTAAAGATTGCTCTATGGGGCATGATCAGCATTCTTATCTTGAATATAATCATCTAATTTGTAATATGCTTGTTTATAAAGTGTGCTTTTAACTAAAATTTAAAATTTACTTTCATTTAGTTTTAATATATCACAAGGTATTTTGTTATAGAATTTAGCACAGTACCCCATGAAAGATGAGTGTCATTTTGTGTGCTCAGTCAGTTGTTGTTTAATTACAATAGTGAACGGACGTACGATCGCGCGCGCGTGCTCTAGTTAAGAGTATTCTGCAGATGCAGCACAACACCGTCTCGACGCTGCGGTGTACATACGTTGATCTATCGGGGTCATTGCCATGGCCTAATTACAATGCGGAAATCATGAAGTGTTTACAATAATTTATTGTTTAGGTGTATAACTTGCCCTAACAACTAAATAATGGCTGCACAGTCATTTAAGATAAAAACTGACCTGGAAAAGTGGTTGTATGACTGCTACACCCAGGAGAAAACGGATAGAGAAAACCTGCAACTTATGGTTCGTAAACAGAATGAACACATTAATAGCTTGCACGACCAAGTACAAGCCCTTCAAGGAGAATTACATTGCTTGAAGGAAATGAAAGAAACTGAAGAGCCCCTAAAAAACAGGAAAGCGAGACAACAATATTTTCCCAGCGTACTAAAAGTGACATTGAATATTGCACAGACGAGGATGAACTCGCTAAAGAGACTGAGTGGATAAGGGCCAAGAGCAGGAAGAAGAGGAATCTTAACACCTCTCTTTCTCCAAAACAATAACCCGGAACAAGTGCCCAACAAGAAGAACAACAAAAAAAAGTGAAATAGACTTCTGTCAAAAAAGTGCCCCCACCACCGCCAATCATAATAGACGGAGTTAAGAACTACCAAACGTTCTACGACTCGCAGACTGAAACCATACCAGCAGAATCCTTTACCGCTAAAATGATGAATTGGGATTGTGTGAAGGTGAACGCCAAAACAGAAGACTCGTATAGAGTAATTGCCAGACTTTTGACAGACAAAGACTACCATTGGCATTCGTACGAGAATAAGCAGGCTAGACCAATTAGACTGTGAAGAAATTACATTCCTTTTGCCAACCTGATCGTATCAAAGACGATCTAACATCACAAGGACTGAAAATTGACAAAGTAGACAACAAATTGAGTTGGAAGGGTGAAGAACCACTCAATATGTTCGTTTTATCATTTAATAATGACGAAGATGTCAACAAAATCTATGGCATTACAAGTACATTTACAATTACAAGTACATTTTGGGGTGTAAAATTGAAATACACCCACTTAAAAATCCTAATCAACACAAAAAAATACTTATTCCCCAATGTAAGAGATGCCAGGCATATGGGCATACTCATAAATACTGCAGAAAAGAGCCAAGGTGTGTAAAATGCACTGGCAAGCATCTTACAGCCAGCTGTACCAAATCTCCGCAAGAGAAGCCAAAATGTGTTCACTGTGGCCTTCCTCACCCTGCCAACTATAGAGGGTGTGAAGTAGCTAAACAGATACAAATAATAAAAATAAAAATATTAAAAAGAAACTTGTGGTACCAACTACCCAGCAGTCTCTTCCCCTACAAAATCTTGATAAACAGGCACAGAAAGCAAGTGTCTAGTCAACTGCAAAACCCATGCAAGTAACCAACACTGGCTCCTATACGGAAGCTGCATAACAAAGACCACAGCCTTTGAATCTAGAAGATAAGATTAATCAGATCTTAAAGTTATTACCTCACTTGACGAGAGATTAGAGAAACTAGATTCCAGCGCTAAAACAGCTGTTTTAAATAATTCAAAATGAATAACACTCCTTAAGTAATGGAGTGGAACTCTAATGGGCTCCTCAAACATCAAAATGAGTTGCAGATGGTCCTATAGACACCGAAAATATAGACGTGTGTTTGGTCTCCGAAACGCACTTCACTAAGCAATCTTTTATCAAATTTAGAGTATACCTGGTATATAATTCGCTCCACCCTGACAACTCTGCTAGAGGAGGTAGCGCGGTTATAATCAAAGACAACATTAGTCATTACGTGCAGTGTAAATATGAAGAACAAGACATACAAGCTGTGGCAATATCTGTTAAAACCAAATATTGCCGCGTGTCTATTGCAGCCATATACTGTCCTCCACGGCATATGATAAGAAAAGAGCGATATTTACATCTCTTTGAACTATTAGGCCAGATATTTATCCTAGGCGGCGTATTTAATGCTAAACACACGCATTGTGGATCAAGACTTACTACGACTAAGGGAAGGCAGCTCTTAACACATTCAGAAGTCATGAGCACGGGTAAACCAACGTACTGGCCCACTGACCACCAGAAAATACCGGATCTTATAGATTTTTTCATATGCAAAAATATATCCGCCGACTACATCAGTTTAGAGGAAGATTTTCATATGAACTCGGACCACTCTTCGATTATATTAATGCTTAGTCAAAAAAGCCTACTCCAAGAAAGCCACTTAACCCTGGTTAATAAGTTTACAGATTAGGAAAGTTTTGCCCTTGATCTAGATAATATAATCGACCTTAAAACTCCGATAAAAAAGCAAGATCAGCTTGACTCAGAAGTAAACAAATAAATTGCTAATATCCAACAATGTGCGTGGAACAACACACCGCAATTAAAACGTAAGTAAGTATAAGGGATTTAATTATCCTAAGGCAATTGTAGATTTACTATCTGAGAAAAGGTAACAAAGGAAACTGTGGCAGCAAACAAGGTACCCGCGAGATAAAAGATCACTAAATAACCTAACTAAAAGGTTAAAGAGGAAAATTCTACAGTTTGAGGATGAATCTCTGAATACCAACCTTTTGCAGCTAACCAATGACAAATCAACGGATTACTCCGTTTGGAAAGCTACAGGAAATCTAAAAAGGCCAATTAAACAAATACCGCCCATCAGAGATAGCGACGGAAAATGGACCATAAGCAATGACCAAAAAGCATTAAGGTTTGCTCAACACTGAGAAGACACTTTTCAACCCAATGAAAGCTCGATTGAAATACTCGAGACTGAAAGAGTGTCACAAAACCAAAGAATTAAGCTTGTGACTCCTAAAGAAGTAATGCGAGAAATTCAAAATAACATTAGCTCGAAAAAGTCTCCGGGTTACGAGCTCATTACAGGGGAAATTCTTAAACACCTCCCACGCAAAGCCACAGTAAAGCTGATCAAGCTTGTCAATGCTGCATTTGTCTTAAAATATATACCTGAGCCATGGAAGGTCGCTGAAGTCATTATGATTGCGAAGCCTGGGAAACCACCCCATGAAGCATCATCATATAGACCTATTTCTCTGTTGCCTGTGTTATCAAAGCTATTCGAAAAACTGTTACTGAAACGGTTAAAACCAATATTAGAAGATAAAGACCTTATTCCAAATCATCAATTTGGCTTCAGGGAAAAACACTCAACAATAGACCAGGTACATAGAATCACCCACATCATTGAAAAAACGCTTGAAAATAAGGAAGTCTGCGCCACCGTGTTTTTAAATGTCGCGCAAGCTTTTGACAAAGTTTGGCATAAGGGTCTAATATTCAAGCTCAGACCTGACAGACATGCTACCAGAATTTGCAGATATTCTGGAGTCGTATATGACTAATAGAATTTTTAGAATACGGCAGGAAGACGCATATTCCGAGCTGAAAGCTATAAAAGCTGGGGTACCTCAAAAGGTACAAAAATGGGCCTAGCACACTACCTGCTAGGTCCATTTTTGTACCTTTTATACACATGTGACATCCTAGAACTGGAAAATAATACCATTGCGACCTTTGCAGATGATACTGCAAGTATGGCTACAGGATCAAGCCATAGAGAAGCAGTAGAAAAAGTTCAACTAGCTGTGAACAAAGTTTATGACTGGACACAACAATGGAAGATCAAACTGAATGAGTCAAAATCAATTCACATTGACTTCGAAAACAAAAACTTGGACTATCACCCAATCTACATAAATGGCATGCAAGTGCCTTATGCTAATACAGCCAAATACCTTGGCATAACTCTCGACGCCAAGTTGCGTTGGAAAGCTCATGTCAAAAAGAAAAGACAGGAAATCGACATACGTTATAAAAGTATGTATTGGTTACTCGGAAGGAAATCCTGTCTATCATATATATCATTATATATCTATAATGTTGAGGCTATCCAGCTACTAGACAATACAGACTTAGTGCGAAGGCTAAAAAGAACTAAACCTTTTGAAGTAGTGTAGTGTAATGTGAATGAATAATAGTGAAAATGCTGTGCTATACATATAACACATGAACATAGTGTTTTTTAAATTTTATCAGACTTTAAGAAAGTGCTATGGACTTGTGTAAAAGTGCAAATGGACACTATTCTTAGTTTTTACATAATCTATTACGTAACATATTAAGTAAGTGTTAAATTGCTTATTAGTCTTTTAGGCTATATCGTAATTAATTTTTAAGAATTTTGTTCTTACTAATAAAGTATAAAAAAAAAACATTTGTAGTGTGTAAGACATATGTATGTGAGCTCATGTATTCTAATGTATCAATACGTACCTATATAAACAATTGTACTCTATAATTGGAGGCAGTAATAAAGGATATTCTAATGAAGATACTTGTTTAACTCATCTCCCCGGACTCACAACCTTACATGGCGACCCTGCCATCCGAGACGGGTGCCGAGTTCGGCCGCGTTACTTAATTATTTGAAAGACAATAATATACTATGATATAAGTGATTATCTTTTGTTTTAAACTGGAGGTTTTTTTATCCTCTAAAATGTGCCGGTCAGATGTACAAAAAGAGGACGTTTTCATAACACAAATTGTCATTATTCATGGATAAGGAATGAGGTTTTCACACAAAACCTATCACGTTCGTTTCGTCGACCGATCCCGGAGACTCGTGTTTGTTACGAATGCCGCCAGCAGCGCCAGGAGGCGCGCCAGGAGACTCGCCAGGAGACGGGTATCAGAGGCCAGAAACCGCAGTAAGTGATTAAAGATATATTCAGTGATAAGTGAAGTGATGTGCTATTGTTGAGTGAAACATGAAAAGTTACGGAACGATTAATGGACGAAATGCCAGTTTTTTTTTTTATCTTAATTTTTTCACCAATTAGTATTTTTATTTTAGAATTGTCATGTAATCTGTATACCTTTTATGTATCTTATTTGGTTTGGTAATGGCAAATGAGCTTAACTTGTTATATGACCAATTAAAAAATATTGAACATAATTTAATAAAACTAAGTTATCCTAAAAGGACAGAAACTGTTCTGAAACAAAAGTTAAAGGAAGCAACGTTGTTAAAATATCAGTTTGATGGATGTATTAAAACTTTATCGAGACAGATTGAAAATAAACAACTTAATACAAGTGTTTTACAAGAAATACAATCATACTGTGATTTATTTGAAAAAACTTATACTCAAATAGAATCATTTTGCTCCAAAACGTACAGTTCTCAACCAAGTGCTCAGAGTACAGTCAAGACTAGAACCGAAGTAGGCAATATGGAGGCTTTTAATTATAGGACTGCCGTGGCTCTATTACCGATTATGAATGGTGATGAAAATATTACGAAAAGTTTAATAGATACCATAGAGTTATACAGTTCTTCACTCACCGAAGAAGGCAACAAAATGCTAGTTAAGTTTATATTAAAAACCCGATTAAACGAGAGCGCAAAATTAAGATTGTCGACCTCTTACGATAGTTGTGAGTCACTTATAATTGAAATGCGTAAACACCTTCTAACAAAGAAGTCTAGTACAGCAATACACAAGGAGTTGACACAAATAAACCAAAACGGTTCTTCTATAGAAAAGTATGGATCCAAGGTCGAACAGCTTTTTGTGGATTTGACGGTCGCGCAAGCAGGTGATGATCAAACTGCACATAAAATATTACGCCCTCAAAATGAGAAGATTGCAATAAAAAGTTTCATTGATGGCTTGCGAAACCGCGAAATCCGCACTATTTTGGCAGCGCGTAATTATGATACCTTGAAAGATACAATAAGAGCAGCCAAGGATGAGGAATTGTCATGCAGTCGGCAAAATTCCGACGCTTCTGTTTATGTCGGATACCAAGGCAGATCATTTAATAATCGCGGATATAGTTACAATAATAATAGACGCCCTAATCGTTCAAATAACAATCGATTTATTCAGAGAGGGAATAGTAGAGGTTATTTTCATAATCATAGGCATAACCAAAGAATTCAACAACAGTTTAGCAATAACCGTGGTCACATGCGGGGTTCATCTCGCGGTAGGCCTGGACGGACTTTTACGCGCAATGGTAATGTGCATGTCATAGAAAATGCCATGAATAGTATCGATTTAACTGACCAGAATCGAACTCCCCAACCTACAGAAAGACACATTACTGAACCATTACAGTTTTTTCGATAATCATTTTATATTTGCTTGTAACAATAACAGCTCGGTGGAATTCTTAGTACAGGGTGCCAAATATGGATTACTTATAGATTCAGGAGCATCACTATCAGTATTGAAATATGAAACTGTGGCACGTTGGAATATTCCAGTCCAAACGGAATGCATTTACATAAATGGCATTGGGGGCAAAGTGCGAACTTCAGGCTACGTTTATGTTACATTGATCGCAAATGGACAGGAATTTGTAAACAAATTTTACATTATGCGCACCTTACCTGGTTTACAACATGGTATAATTGGCAGAGATTTTATGAGCAAATATGGCGCTATTTTGAATTTTGAAAATAATACGATAACTTTAAAGAAACATGAAAATAGTATAACCCTGCCCATGATTAATAGTTCGTTAAATAAAACTTGCTTTTTAAGTATACCACCGAGATGTGAGAAAATATTTATGTTAGACAGTAGTTTTAACGAAGACTGCGTAATATTACCGTATCAATTATGCGACGGAGTATTTATAGCCGGAAGTATTTGTAAACCAAACAATGGACAAATTAGTATACAAATATTAAATACTCGTGAAACACAAGTAGATATTAATTATTTCAGACCGGAAATACATTTATTATCAGACTATGACATCAGTCACTTTGGAAAAGATAGTAATATTGATGGAGAGAGAGTACGTACAATGTTTTCTCTTTTAAAATTAAGCCATCTAAACAATGAAGAAAGGTCATCAATCGAAAACATATGTGCTAAATTTTCGGATGTGTTTCATCTACCAAACGATAAGTTATCTACCACTAACCTATACGAACAAAGTATACTGTTAAAACCACATGCAGATCCAGTTTATACTAGACAGTACAGGTTACCCTTTTCACAGCGTAAGGAAATTGAAACACAAGTTAAGAAAATGCTTACTGAAAATATCATTGAACCAGCAAAAAGTGAGTGGTCAAGCCCAATTTTGTTGGTACCCAAAAAATCTGATGATAATTCTAAGAAATGGAGGCTGGTTATTGATTTTCGTAAATTAAACACTAGAATTTTAGACGATAAATTTCCGCTCCCGAATATTAACGATATTTTAGATTCTTTATCTGGGTCAATGTATTTTTCACAATTAGATTTATCACAAGCGTATTACCAGGCAAAATTACAACCAGAAAGCAGAAAGTATACGGCATTTACTACGCCATCAGGCCAATATCAAATGACCCGATTACCTATGGGATTAAAAATTAGCCCAAGTGCATTCTCTCGTCTTATGACAATTGCCATGTCTGGACTTACATACGACAAATTATTTGTCTATTTGGATAATTTAATCTGTTTTGGCCGTAACTTACAAATTCACAATAAAAATCTTATAGATATTTTAACTAGATTGCGAAAAGTAAACTTGAAACTTAATCCAATGAAATGCGATTTCCTAAGAAAAGAAATGCAGTTTTTAGGACATGTTGTAACATCGGAAGGAATTAAGCCAGATTTAGATAAAATAAACATAGTAAAAAAATATCCCGTACCCAAAAATGCAGACGAAACAAAAAGATTTATAGCATTTGTCAACTTTTATAGAAAATTTATACCAGATTTTGCTGCAATATCTTTACCACTTAATAGATTGTGTCGAAAAAATGTTAACTTTGAATGGTCGCATGAGTGTCAGAAATCCTTCGAATCCCTAAAAGAGTCGTTAATATCACCACCAGTATTACAATATCCCAACTTCGATGAAAACAATACATTCATTTTACAAACAGATGCGTCCGGTTATGCAATCGGTTCCGTGCTTTGCAATAGTGATAACAGACCAATTGCTTACGCAAGCCGTAGTCTTAATAAATCAGAAATTAGGTACCCCACGATAGAAAAAGAGTTACTCGCTATCGTATGGTCTATTAAGTATTTCCGACCCTATCTTTATGGTAGAAAATTTGTTATCAAAACCGACCACAAACCATTAATTTACTTATTTAATCAAACAAATCCATCGAGTCGTTTGACTAAATTCCGTTTAATAATAGAGGAATATGATTACATAATAGAATATGTTCGAGGTACTGACAATGCAGCTGCAGATGCCATGTCACGTATCCGTATAACTAGCGATGAATTGAAGGAAATAAACCAGCACGTTGTGTCTGTATTAACCAGAGGTCAGAAAGAGCGTATGCGTGAAAGAAGTGAACAAGATGTGAGTGACAACCCTATGGTTGCTAAGCGAACTATGAACGAATGGACTGATCACCCAAGAGTTACGGAATTGCTTAAAAAACCAAAGGATTGCACTGAGTTAAGGTTCGTAAATGAAAAAGAATGGCCTAACCAATCAAATACTATATTTGATTATGATGCAACAAATTGTATACTAAGAGTAAATCCATCTTACCGATTACAATGCGCACGAGATGCCTTTGTACGGGAGTTGGCTTATTATTGTAACCTAATGAAACTTGATAGTTTGTACATGATACAAAGTAATGAAAATAATGAGATAGTAAGAGATTTAATTCATAGCATAAATATTACACCTAATTGGTCCGGACCACGTTTATATGTTATAAAAGGTGTAAAAGTAATAAGTGATCACGATACGAAACGTATAATATTAAATGACTACCACTTATTACCGAGTAGCGGACACGCCGGTATACGACGAATGATAAATAATATAAAACGGCGTTATTTTTGGTCGAAATTGGAAAATGACGTCACGGAGTTTGTAAATCGCTGCGATAAATGCCAGCGACAGAAACATTTTAGGCACATAAAACAGCCAATGGTCCTGACTGATACAGGTCATTCGGCGTTTGATAGAGTATTTTTAGATTTAGTTGGGCCCTTAAGTAAGGATAATGATAATTATACGTATATACTCACACTACAGTGTGATCTTAGCAAGTATGTAGAAGCTTATCCGCTTAGAAATAAGGATACAATTTCAGTGACAACGGCTTTCATAAATAATTTTGTATTACGTTATGGCATTCCGAGAAATATAATATCAGATCGCGGTACTGAGTTCGTTTCAAAAGTAATGAATGAAGCATGTAAAATACTAAAAATAACTCAATTAACATCTACAGCATATCATCACCAATCAATTGGAGGCTTAGAAAATACTCATAAAATTTACTTTCATTCCTTCGCATACAAACAGAGAACCAACCCCAAAATTGGAGTTTATGGCTTCCATATTGGTGCTTTGCTTTTAATACGACTGTTCATACGGAAACTAAATACACTCCATATGAACTAGTATTTGGAAAACTGTGCAATTTACCAAGTAATTTAACTTCAGATATTGAACCGCTATATAACTATTATGACTATCCAAAACAACTCAAATACAAGCTTCAAAAATCACAGTATGATGCGAGACAAAATTTAATTAATAGTAAACAGATCAGGAAATGTAAATATGATTCGTATACCAATCCTGTAACGTACAGTACTGGTGACATGATACTACTTAAGAATGAACAAACTGTACACAAATTTGATCCGCTTTATATAGGACCCTACAAAGTAATAGAAGATTGTAACCCAAATTTAAAAATACTGTATAAAGGAAAAGAAGTAATAGTACATAAAAATAGAACCAGACCATATATTACCTAAATGATTTCTTTTTTGTGATGAGCTTTTAGCATGTAACTAGGATTAAGTTGATGGTACTTTTATTTTAAAAATGTATTTGTGTAACTTTGATTAAGATGATAAATTGATTGTATTTTGATTTTAAAAATGTATTTGTGTGTAACCCTATATTTTATTTTCGACAATATTTTGTTTACTTATTGCATTAAAATAATAAAAAAATATTAAAGTGATTATACACATATAACCCAAAAATAAAAATTAATGTAACCATTATTTTTATTTATTTAGCCGGTGGGCGTGTAGTGTGTAAGACATATGTATGTGAGCTCATGTATTCTAATGTATCAATACGTACCTATATAAACAATTGTACTCTATAATTGGAGGCAGTAATAAAGGATATTCTAATGGAGATACTTGTTTAACTCATCTCCCCGGACTCACAACCTTTTTTTTTTTTCATCCATCTTATAGACTTATAAGAAGGATGATCTATCTTATCTTTATTTCTTGTATTACAATTGTGTCTATCACTGACTTTACTAAAGAGATGTATATTTTTCCTTACATCCATAATATTTTCATAAATGAATTGGCTTTTCGCCATTCGGTACTTCTGACATTCGGCAATGTGAATCTAATACATTTGGTTTTTTTTCATTCAGTACCAAATTGTTTGCCGTGAATCAATTTTGGACCAGATGAATAGAGTTATTCACATCATCAAGATTTTGTGACCGGCCATCTATTTTAAATATCAAAGATGTGTCATCAGCATACAACAACATCTTCGGTTGATTTTTTAGTAATTGGGGTAAATCGTTAATATAAACTAAAAAGAGGAATGGACCCAATATCGGGCCTTTAGGAACACCCATTGTCATTTCAGACCCTAGTGAGTTTACGCCGTTTACATGAACTTTAACTTGTCTGGCTTTTAAATATGATCTAAGTAACTCAAGAGCTGTATGTCTAATTCCATAGTGTTTATAGCTTCACCAATAGTGTCTCATGGTTAACACAATCGAACGCCTTCGAGAGGTCGCAAAAGATTCCAATAGCGTCTTGTGCTTCCTCCCAGGCCTTAAAGATGTTCTTTATTAGGGTGACACCGGCGTCAGTTGTGCAAAGCCCTTTGATAAAACCGTACTGTTGATCATAAAAGATGGAATATTTGTTAAAATTACGCAACAATTGGTTGAGCATTAACTTTTCTAAGACCTTAATGAGAACCGGCAGAATTGACACTGGCCTAATCATTGGCTTCTTTGCTATCCCCGGATTTAAATAATGGAACTACTTTACTGTGTTTCATGTTGTCCGAAAAAACTCCTTGATCGACACTAGTATTAAATATGAAAGCTAAATAGGGTGCAATAGTTTCAATGATTGGTTAAAGTATGGTCAAAGATTTTCTGTGGATCAAATTTTAAGATATTTAAAAGCTTTTAAAATAGCCTGGGGGTTTGTATGTTGAAACTTGAACTCCAAAGGGCACGCATTTACGTTCTTTCTAAGTAAGGCAGCAGAGAGTGCGGGTGAGGAGTTTAAGGCTGCTGTAGTTTTAAGAGGAATATTTACAAAAAAGTTTTCAAAGCCTGAGCTACCTCTATATCCGAGTATATGGGGCCATGTGCAGTCGCTAAATTAAATTCAATATTACGGTGTTTTTACATACTTGTTTTATAATTTTCAGATAGTTTTATTTTATCGTCTGCTGATTTTATTTTATTGCTAATATACAGCGTTTTGGCTATTTTGCATGCAATGTGGTTTTTGAATATTTAAGCCAATAAACACCACCTACTCCATTCAGTAGTGGTCATCGGTAGGGTTTCGTCGTAACTTTTGTAAGGATGGTGATTCTCAATTTTGAAATGGGTTTCGTGGACTTAGAAGGAATAAAAAAAAAACAAGTGTATTTCTAAGTAGAATTTATTTTACTATATTTTCAATAATATTAGTCAGATCACATGAGAAATATTTACACTTAAAACATATATTTTAGCTTATACATAATTGATCAGGTACAAATAATATATTACGAATTTAAATATACAGATGAACTGGGAAAATACAAAATCAGAATGTATTAAAACGGACAAGATAATAAACGGAGGATTAAGATGGAGGAAACCAGATGTTATTTCACTTGTATGTACAGTCGGTGACCTGAGATGTCCACCTTACCAAGTAAACTGCTCAGTAAGTGTGGTTGCTTATCCCCCATCATGATTACAATGCAAGAAAAAGACGGGGCCATACATGCCTGATAGCCGCATCCTATTTTTGCAACGGAATCATGATAGCATTAACATAATGTAGCCCCATGTCAACAAAACCATTCAAACCACCAATGGGAACCATTTCAATTTGAGCAAGTTTGTTCTCCATTTACTAACCAATCCGTGGTATCATGTAACGCTACACCATAATCTTTACAAGTCACAATATTAGACTAACACACTAATTTGTCACTATCACTGTAATTTGTGAAGAACACTTCCTTGAAAAGTGCATTTCTTATTCGAAATAGGCTGTGATAGCCACCAGTCTTCTGTCAAGGAAGCTCTGCTCGACCTCTACTGTGCCGCCGACCTTCTTGGCTAGCGCTAAGATCTGAAACAATAGAAAAATAATTATTAGCACCAAAATTTGGCTTTTTTCGGTTGACCACAATTTCGCCTGATGTTAAGCAAAGATGTGATCGACGGTGAAGCACGCTTGCCTAGAATTAACCTATTCACTCTTGACTTAGACCCCTAGGTTGTAGCTTGTAGCTAACAGGAAAATAAGACTCCGGCAGGGTATCCCACTCCTTAGCTGCCTACGCACAATGAAAGTATTCGCAAAACGCTTTGTGCGTATGGGTGGGATGTCTACCATGTACCGATGGCACATTGCCGTACGTCTTTTAGTCCAATGATGAAAAGGGCTAGGCGGCATCAAATTGTATACCTACTAATATTCTAAATGTCAAAGTCTGTATTTTTGGCTGACTGGATTCCGATGGTGGTTACTGGAAGTTTATAAATATAATACAGTCATAGAAAATAATGATATCTTACTTGATCCGGCCTTGAATTTCTCGGAATATACAGTGCAATGGTAGGTGCGATCGTCCTCGCTACCCTCATTAGTACCGATGCGGGTTGTGGTTC
Organism: Orthosia cruda; assembly: GCA_964057195.1. Taxonomy (NCBI): domain Eukaryota; kingdom Metazoa; phylum Arthropoda; class Insecta; order Lepidoptera; family Noctuidae; genus Orthosia; species Orthosia cruda. The sequence continues at coordinate 50,812,943 of OZ059827.1, forward strand.
TAGCATCGCCTCCAAGTCGTACTCGATATTCTGTGGAGGAAAATGTAAGTTTTATTAACGTAACTTGTAGAAGTCAGAAAAATATGTCGCCGACTATAGACACAGTTTGAATCCTGTGAAGTAGTTGTGAGCAGAGTCCCTGTCAAGAGCCTGTAATGCTACACGAGTAATTTTTAACCAGACCTGCTAATCCATGTGACATTCTAACATCGAAATAGTCGCGATAGTGATTGTCAAAAAGACAAAATTGTATGGGATTGACAAGTGATATCGAAAAATCACGTGATCAATCCCATACATTTTGACGATACGACTATCGCCTTCGCTGACGACTAATCCCACTTGTCAAAACTGATCCTCAGGCTCTAGAGCCTCAGGATCAGTTTTGCGCTGATAAGTTTCAATTTTCATCCTTCATTCCTATACCAAACACTCTCTGTTAATACGTAAGTTAATGAGAGAATTCTAAAAGATCACCTTTTTCGAATCGATGTAATCGTGGCAATATTATCGATTAATGGGACTATTACTAAGCTTATAATGAAAATAATTAAAGATCATCGATATAGGTCACCGCAATCTAGTTATACTTACATCGCTATAACTGGGGCCGCCCCAGGGCGGACTCAGGAACACCATATCAGCCTTCAGCGTCGGCGCCAGCTCGAAGAAGTCTCCCACTATGAACTCGATACGATCGGCGACGCCGTACACTGACGCGTTGTGCCGAGCCATCGCTATCTTTTTAGGGTCTATATCGACTGCTATTACTGTTGGAAAAATAAGATAATTTTAGTCTCACTTAAAATAAACAGTAGTTTGATGTCCAAGTTGCAAGCTTCTTTTATATAATTCAGACAATTTTATTTTATTTTTTAAGACAGCATGAAGTCTGTATTTGTGTTCTATTGACGGTGATAGACTGCGTCCAATAAATGCTGGCACTTGAACATATGCATATGCAAGTTTTAGCGTGTGATGTTCTGCTAGCTTACCTCTCCTGCTGTTGCGCGCGAACTGGATGGTGTTGCCGCCGGCGCCGCAAAAGGCGTCCAACACTACGTCATACTCGTACTTGTTGGCGATGTGCTGCGCTACTTTCTCTGGCGTCACGCTGAACCAACTCTCGCGGTCCAGCTTTATTCCCTCATCGAACCTGTTGGAGAAGGAAGGTATGTTGACGATCATTCACAGGAATAGAAGAGGGCCTATGAGTGCCTAGCAAACGTTGCAGAGACACATCAATCAATCAATGAACTATGATAAACAAAAGGGAAAAAGTACAATTCATAATAATTAGCCTGCCTACTAAGATCATAACCCTCCGTTTGGATTTGGCGCATTCTGTTAACAAAATTCACACACTATTTCCAAAAACAAAAGTGTGTGTTTGTTTGAATGTCGGTGTTTTATCAAAACAGCCGTTTTTTTTTTTAATTAGACACAGAAGCAGACGAATGTAAGGAGGTAAAACTACCAAAGATACGATAAATGGATTGTGCGACGCGGAAAATTGAACAAGATTTGACAAATCGGGACAGGTGAAACTAAATAAACGCTTGTTAAATGGAAACAGAGAACTAGATCTGGATGTTTTCCAGATAATTACTGACCTGTGGAAGAGAGAGTACCGCTTCTTCCAATATTTTAAAAGCATCGGGTGATCACGCAACTCCACGGGAACTACTTCTTTTCTTGTGATTTCCTTCCGGCACTCCTCTAGGTGGATCGTCGATAGCGACCAATACTTTGCGGAGTACATTATTGATCGGGCACTTTTCACTGACTGAATTGTATTTAATTTTGGAAGTCCCTTTTATACAAAAGTTAAAAACTTACTGGTAATTAGCTAATTACTGTACCTGGTAAAGTTTGTTAATGGGCCAAATAGTGATACGTCATAATATTGCACAACCCTGAAGACTTGAATTGTTTAAAGTCATTAAAAGGATCACTAATCGTGTAAAGGCTTGCATTCAAGAGACAATTAGTAAATTTTACGATTACTTTCATAGGAGAAAATATACATAATGAAGTTGCCAATTTCAGTAGAGATTATTTTGGTAATGACCGTTTGCAGACTTGAGCTAAGAATGCAGTGAATCCGCATCTTATTTGTGGACAATTAACCATTTATGATAATAATAATAATAATTTTTATTGTTCTCATGACATGTAAGTGGCAATTGTCTTAATGTTCGAAATTGTATTGACTTAGACGTATCTTAACTTTTAAAGTTCAAATACTTTTCGCATTGTATTTATTTGTAGCCAGCGGCTTCATCTTCGTTAATTGCGTGGTTTCGTATCCCAAGGGAACATTATACCGGGACGAAAAGTAGCCTATGTGCTATTCTAGACTACAATCTATATCTGTTTTAATTTCATCCAGGTTTGTTCAGCCGTTCTGACGTGACTGAGTAACAAACATTCATCTATCCAAACTTTCGCATTTATAATATTACTAGCTTTCCGCCCGCAGCTTCGCCTGCATGGACTACATAAATTTGTCTGTTTCGTTTATTCCAGTTTTGGCGGGATATTGCAAATTGTTATCCAAACATATTAGACCACAAAACTTTCTGAATCCAAATAAATTGATTTAAAATGAGCATAAACTGAACTGCTTTCGTGTTCTAATAGAGAGCGCTGGGCTTTTATGCCGGAGGTCTCGTGGGATCGATGTCTATTGGGAGTTACAAATAGTCGAAAGTTACTTTGCTTTAAATTTTGGACCGACTTACCAAAAAGGAGAAGATTCTGTATGGTCGGGTGTCAGATATAATAAAACATCCCAAAGTGTGGTGTAAGACTGCCTTTATTATGTTGATACTATGACTTATATATTGGTTACACACATTGAAATAGAGGTTGCATACGTACTACATCACACCTCCCAAGGCAATAAAAAAAAAAAGTATTCCTTTGCATGGATACTTTTTTTTTTTTTTTTTTTTTATATAAAAAACTACGTAATGTGGTTACAAATTTAATGTAAAATTACTGTTTAAGATTACAGTTGTTGTATCGCTTATGTTTACAAACAAGCGAATTGCTTTTTTTTTTTTTTTTTTTTCCAAACTTATACCTAAGATTACAGTTGAGTTCTGTGTTTACAAATAAAACATGTAAGTACTTTTTGTTGGCACCATTCATTCAGGGCATCACGAGTGCATATCATTTTACAGCCACGATCGCAACGAAGGTCAGTAACCTAGGTATTGTTGCTAAGTGTACAATATATTATGACTTTATGAGTAATACAACTTCGTTCTGTTTTTATGAATAACATCAATTTTCCCATTAATGTTTACCTCTACATTTGGCGACAAATCTCTAATAACAGTGTAGGGACCAGTATAAAGGTTTGAGAGCTTATTACCAGTTTCATTTTTAATCAATATTTTATCATTTGGTTTATATTCTACAGGTCTTACATATTTATCATATCTGTTTTTCCTTTCTAATTTCGAGTTAATCAAGTTTTCCCGTGCTTCTGTTTGTGAAATCTGTAATCTATATTTAAGCTCAAGGGGATAACTGTCATAATTGTATAGTGGTTCTACTGTTCTTAAAAGGTTACTTGGTAAGTTACATTTCTTTCCATACACAAGTTCGAAGGGAGTAAATTTTGTCGATGAATGTACTGTGGTGTTGTATGCAAAGGCCCAAAAAGGTAACCATGAACTCCATGAGTCTGGTCTTTGATTGATGTGCATTCTTAAAAAGGCCCCTAGGGTTTTGTGAGAATTCTCCAGTGCACCAATGCTCTGGTGATGATAGGCTGTTGAGTTCAGTTTGGAAATATTAAGAATTGTACATACCGCTTTGAATGTCTCTGACATAAACTCCGTTCCTCTGTCAGTAGCGATTTCCCGAGGCACACCGTGCACGAGGATGAAGTTGTTGACGAACACACGAGCGACTTCAGCTGCTGTTCTATTCACTAGTGGAAAAGCGCATACATATTTTGATAGTTCACATTGAAGTGTTAAAATATACGTGTAGTTATAGTAATCTCTATCAAGAGGCCCTACTATGTCTAAAAATATCTTCTCAAATGATGATTGTGCCGTTGTGGTTATTACCATGGGTTCTTTTACCATAACCGTATACTTTTGTTTTTGACAAATAGGGCATTTTTTAACATAGTTATTTATATCCTTTTCGAGACCCGGCCAGAAATAATATTTTTTAATGTTGTTAAACATTCTTTTTGTGCCTGCGTGGCCACTTGTGGGTAATAAGTGAAAGTCATTTAAAATGACTCTCCGATCTTCTAAATTATCTACTTTTTCTATATTATTTAAAATACACAATCGCGGTCCTTCCCATTTAGTATATCTTTTAACCTCATTAGTTATTTTTCCTAAGAATAAGTTATGGGATTTATTTTTCACGAAACATATTTCATGTATATCATTAACTTTACAGAAATCGCACATCGCTCTCACAAATGCGGCTGGCGTCAGTTGTGATCGAGCAGATGGATTTATATACAACATCATTTTTGCTTGATCATATGAAAATATATTATTTCCCTTATATATTCTATTCGTTTTTTGTAGCCTGTTTAGACTTGTTTTATCAATGAATTGCAGCTCTACTGCATTACTAGGCTTGTTGATTGTTCCCACAATCCTTGCTTGATCTTCTTGATCCGGGACACAGTTGTCTGCGGTATCTTCCGGAATATGAGAAGTTTGTTCTAATCGTTTTATCTGTGCTCGTGTCATTACAAATAAACTTTCGTGCATGTTCTTTAAATCTTTCGATGATATTGGAATTCGAGATAAAGCATCGGCGGCTGCATTTTGTTGACCTTTGACATATTCTATTAAATAGTCATATTCTTCTAAACATAATCTAAATTTGAGTAGTCTACTTGATGGCTCCTTTAAACTAAATAAATATACCAGTGGTTTGTGGTCAGTTACTATTTTGAATGGACGACCATACAAATAGGGTCTATAATGTTTTACGGCCCATACTATAGCCAGGAGTTCTTTTTCAATAGTCGGGTAATTACGTTCAGCTTTGTTTAAACTCCTACTGGCGTAAGCGACTGGCCGACCATTGCTGTTGGATAAAACCGCTCCTATCGCGTACCCTGACGCATCAGTTTGTACAATAAACTGATTTTTATCTGATAAATCCGGATATTGGAGAACTGGTGGTGTAGACATACATTCTTTAAGTGTCTGAAATGCCTTTTGTGCGTCGCTATTCCAAATGAATTCTACATTTTTTCTACACAAAATATTTAAACTGTTTGCAATTTCAGCAAAATTTGGAATAAATTTGCGATAATAATTCGCTAAGGCTACAAAACGCTTTACTTCATTTGTGTTTTGGGGAATTGGATAGTTTTGTATAGCACTAATCTTTTCTGGATCGGGTAGTACACCGTTATCTGTTACGACGTGGCCTAAATAGAGCATTTCCTTTTTAAGAAAGTCGCATTTCATCGGATTTAATTTTAAATTGACACTGCGTAATCTTTCTAGTACTTCGATTAAATTTTTGTTATGATTTGATAAGTCCCGCCCCATTATAATTAAATCGTCCTGATAACATAAACATTTTTCATAATTAAGGCCCGCCATTGCCATTGTCATCATTCGGGCAAATGAGTTCGGGCTTGTCTTAAGACCCATTGGCATTCTAGTCATTTGATATTGACCTGAATGAAAAGCTGTAAATTTCCTACTATCTGGTTCAAGTTCCACGTTATAAAACCCTTGGCTTAAGTCTAAGTGCGTAAAATAAATGCAACCAGAAAGCGAGTCTAATATCTCATGAATATTTGGCAGTGGGAATTTATCATTTTGAACACAGTTATTTAACTTTCGGTAATCAATGACTAGACGCCATTTCTTCTCTCCATTTGATTTCTTTGGTACTAATAGAACGGGACTAGACCATTCGCTATTACAGGGTTCTATTATACCTTGTTCGAGCATGCGGTTAATTTGATTCTGTATTTCCCCTTTTTGTGAATGTGGGAGCCTGTAAGGTTTGCTGTAACTTGGTCTAGTACCGGGTTGTATTGTTATTGAATGTTTATATATAGTTGTCGTAGTGAGTTGGTCTCCTTCGAGATAAAAGATATCGTTATACTTTGCGCATATGTTCCTAATGCTGATTTTTTCCTCCTTATTTAGATGATCTAATTTTAATAAGGGAAGCAGTTTTTTGACTCGTTCTGCATGTTTCTTTGGCTTGTCAAATATACAGATATTATAATCTCTTGCTTTATGTATTTTAGGATTAATGCTATGTACATAAAAATCGTTTTCTGTTGTGTTCAAAATTCTTATTGGTAGCTTTCCGTCCGCGGGGCTTGCTATTGTACTTGCTAAAAATATTCCGTTTCCTATCTGCTCTGCGCAAACTACACAATCTTCTGATATATCGGTCGTTATGTAATGTGTGCTTTCGGACCTAGCGGGTATAGTTAGCGTCTCGTTATGTTTGGTAATAGGCACACAAATTTCTTTATTGTTATTATACATAACTAAGGAGTCATTCTTGAAGTTAATAATCGAATGATATTTGCTCAAAAAGTCTTGGCCTAAAATGCCACTTGCCTTACAGGGTAAGGATTCAAATACGTAGAATTTATGGCTTAGAATTTGTTCACCTGCTCTTAATTCAAGATAAACAAAACCGATCGCTTCAATTTTTCCACCAATACCATTTACAACAAGTTTTCCTTTTTGGATGGGTTCATTCAACTCAGCAATGTGTTTATATTTTATGGCCGATATGGATGCACCGGTGTCGATTAGCCACGTATATGTAAGATTGTTATGTTTAGAGTGTAATGAAATATGATATATGCTACTACATGACATCATAACGCTTTTATTCACGAAAAAACTCTTCTGAATTATTATTATCATTGTTATTTTCAGATTGATTTTCTCGCGGATTTGAATCTGTCAAAATATGCGTATTTTGTTGCTGTTCCTGGTGAATAGTAGCTTGGTTAAAAAAAATCCTACCTTTAGCTCCACGGTTAAATGTGCCGCGGCCACGAGATCTCCATCCACCGCGACCTGTTTGCGATATTCGATCATCCCACCGTTCCGCCGGTGGCGTTGATTGTCCTCGTCCTCGTGACATCCCCTGGCCTCTGGAATTCCTATATTGGTAGTAATTGTTATTACGACGCATAAATAAAATGTCACCTGACGTGGACGGTGTTGAAACTTCTTCATCGATGGCTGCTTGTATGGCATCACTTAAAGATGTAAACTGTCGTGCTGCTATTATTGTGCTTAGTCGACGATTTCTTAATCCGTCGGCAAAACTTTTAATGGCTGATTTTTCGTTAATAGGCTTCAATATATCGAAGCTAGACTCATTGCCTTCAGATTGGGAAATCGTCAAGTCAACAAACAAATCAGTTATTTTCTTACCGTAGTCATCTATAGTAAGATCATTTTGTTTCAAATTGTACAATTTGTGTTGTAGAGCTGTTGCTGATTTTTTTGGTAACAGACATGTTTTCATAGCCTTTACTAACTCATTAACACTGTCATACTTTGCATTAAGTTTAAGTTTAGCAGACTGCGAAAGTCGACTTTTTAAAACAAAATTTATCAATTTAATTTGTCCGTCTACGTCAAGTTCCGTTTCATAGTATTCTACGCCATCAATGAGCTGTTTCGTATTTGTGCCGTCGTCATTTAGAACTGGTAATAAGCTCAAGGCGATTTTTAAATCGAATTTCGCCATATTTTGTTCAATAATTGACTCTTCAGTCGATGAATTATTACACAAATCTAAAATATTGTCATACAGGTTAACAAAATCTTTGTTTAATTTATTAAATTTACATAATTCCTCGTCTTTTAATCCGGTTTTAAGTAGCCTTAAATGGTCTAAGCTCTCATTGAAATTACTCAGCAATTTATCGGCCTCTTTTAGTTTTTTCAAACAATTTCACCCTTTCGTCTACTTGGTCCTATTTTTATTAAATATATTCTTATCTTACCAAGGTCATTGTATATCTGTAACAATTCGTCATACATAACTGTCCATAATTTTATAGTTCATATACCAAATGCAAGTTCATATCGCGACTATGATTCCACTGTTGCACGCATACACTGCCCATGTTATAATTACCACACTTTCACATTCATTAGAACACAGAACTCACAAGAACACTAGCCGAATTGTATGATTTGTTACACGCTTCTGTGTTGTCAGGGATTCTTGTTGGAAGCGTGGACCCGACGTTCCTCGCCTGCAGACACGTTACAAGCACCGTCGCGACACCTTCTGGATCGATCCACAGAACGCCTTAAGATGTGTCTCGTTATCTGCTCTCGCGCCCAGGACTCATGACATCTTTTGTAAATTTTAAAGATGGAGTATAGTGCACCGATGAATAATATCGTGCAAATTATTGTTAACACGATACTTATGGCCGATAAATGAAATTTAAATTCCTCTACCGTCGCTGTGTTTTTAACGGCGCTATTTTGATTGAGAAAAACCTCCTCATTAGTTACTTTTGAGTTGCACATTTTTCAAAGTCACTTTTAATATATTTTTCACTTAAACAGTTGCCACACTGAGCAAAACCGATACTAATCGCGTACATGATTCAAGCCCTGTTTAGTGGCAGGGTCGCCATGTATGGTCGGGTGTCAGATATAATAAAACATCCCAAAGTGTGGTGTAAGACTGCCTTTATTATGTTGATACTATGACTTATATATTGGTTACACACATTGAAATAGAGGTTGCATACGTACTACATCACAATTCTATGTTCGACTTTATGTATGTGCACCGATATCTCCAACAATTGTGGACCGGTTTTGAAAATTATTTTTTTGTTTGAAAGAGTATGTTCTGAAATTGGTACCATTTTAATTTGGTGAAGATCTGATGAATAACTTCGGAGATATACAACAGAACTCTTTAATAAATAACGGCAAATCTCTCGGGATTGCTGCAATCGCTTGTTCACGGTATCGTCTGTTTATTGTTTATACCATTTCATAACATAACATCACGCCAGTATGCTCTAAATGGGTACGCAAATGTGTACAATTCACCTTGGTACACTCTCATTTCACCGGTTATGTTACCAGTTTCTTATATTCGGGTAACATATTCTGGCATTATATGAACCTTACTTAATTACTTGACTATTAGATAGGTATAACTAAAAGTGAATAATAAAAAAAAAACAAAAAAATGCTACCAAATACCCAAATAAAAAACTAAAATAACTTTATTTTTGGAAGTCGGTGTCCATAATGCAACAAAATTTGTACCTACGATAGACACCGACATCCAAAAATAAAATTTAATTTTCACTTTTTAGTATTTTTTTTGGAAGTCGGTAGTATTTTTATGCAAATTTTTTTTTTGAATTGTGCTACCGACACGATAGAAAATTAATACAGGTTGCCGCAAATATTATCACCCGATGTTCTACTGCTGTAATTTTTTTTATGCTTTAAACTTTGGTTCTGCTTTTGGATAATGTTTATTTGGCTTCTTAATTTTCTTTTTTCAATTTTATCGTTAAGATGATACGACTAAGTGGCCGCCACCATAATCGATAAACATTCGGGCCCGATTTATGGCATTTTCCATTACTCTTGCCAGAACTTCCGGCGGATATTATCTTTGAGGACTTCAATAGTCTGATGCTAATTGACATAGACTTAAAAGAGAACCAAAGGAAGAAGTCTCGAACTGTTAAATCAGGCTATCTTACCGGCCATTGAAAGACCTGGTAATGCAGCTCTCAGAATTTTGGTTGTGGCTCGTGCAGTAAGCGCCGTTGCACAATCTTGTTGGAACCAGATGTTCTCCAGTTCCAATTTATTCCTTTTAAGGATAGACAAAGACGTTGATCATGGCTCTGTGACTTCGTCGACCACAGTAGTCGTTTGGTGGCCCGATCACGCCTCCAGAGTAAACAACACACCATGCAGTAACTTTGAGCGGGTGTGACTCTTCCTGGATTATTCGCAGACTTTCGGTGCCACAGAAGTGATAATTTTGCTTATTCACAGAGCTTGCTCGTGATGATATTCGATGAAAAATGTCCTTCCTCGTGGACGCGATTTAGAATGGCTTGACGTAGATTACATGCGCTTGGAGGTAACCAGCTATATTTTTTTAACTAAGCCCAAAAAAGGAGATTCTATGTTCGGCGGTATGTTTGTTTTGTTTTGTGTATGTTCACCGATTTTTCCGCCGAATTTGGTGAAGATCTGATGAAAAACTTCGGAGATATACAACATTACTCTTCAATAAACAACGGCAAATCTTTCGGGCTTGCAGCAATTGCATTACCGTTTATTGTTTACGCCATCTCATTACATAACATCACGCCAGTGAGCTCTAAAGGGGTACGCAGCGAGGGGTATCCCTATAACGAAGAATGCACAAAGACTGCCGAAATTAAAGTAATTTTCATTTTGTAGTATTTTTATTTGGAAGTCGATTCATTCATTAACTTTTTTTTTACGTCAGTTTACTTCACAAGTTTAGAAACAGAACTGACATTTTGCCGTCATATGCAAAAATGATAGCGTCTGCCGATAGAGTGATGAATTTTTTCGCGGTCCTGTACAGTTTAGTTATGGTTACTACAATTCGCTCACGCTAAAAAAGTCGTCATCAGGAAGTTATAATCTAATTAAGCACTTCTTTGTATACCGCATTGGTGGTTTTTCTGTCTGGTGCCGAAATGATTAGGCTGCTATTAGTACTGACTCTGGAACAGGCAAAGTAGAATTGCCCGTATGAGAAGTAATTTCTTTTAAATCTTTGCCTTAATGACTGACCCTGAGTTTCATTTATGATCATTGCAAAGCAGACCGCGATTATAATCGTTTAAACTCAAAGACATAGCCAGAGGGTACCAGTGGTATTCGAGGTATAAAAACTGATTCCCTCGAGCACATCCAGTAATCACAGTGGCCTTTATAACATTTTTGTGCAGTATTTTGATAACAAACAATTTATTTTTCATTCATACTTTAACACCCCTTTAAGGGATGAATTTCAAGAAATCCTTGAATATGTATTTGTTTTATTGTATAGAAGAGCAGAAATGCTAAATTTCTAGTAATTTTGATAATAAACAATTTATTTGTCATATAAACTTTAACACCCCTTTATACCTCTTTAAGGAATAAAGTTCAAAAAAATCCTTGCATATGTATTTGTTCAATTGTATAGAACAACAGAAATGCTAAATTTCAAGTAATATTGATAAAAAAAAATACATACAAACTTTAACACCCCCTTAAGGGATGAAATTCGAAAAATCCTTATATACGTATTTCTTTAATTGTATTCAAGAGCATAAATACTAATTCTAAAGTAATTCGATTATAAACAATTTATTTTTCATTCAATCTTTAACACCCCTGTATACCCCTTTAGGGGATGAAACTCAAAAAACACCTTAGATATCTGTTTATTTAATTGTATAGAAGAGCAGAAAAACTAAATATCAAGTAATTTTGATAATAAACAATTTATTTGTCATACAAACTTTAAAACCCCATTTTACCCCTTTAAGCGATGAAATTCAAAAAATCCTTAAATACGTGTTTCTTTAATTCTATTGAAGAGTTTAAATACTAAATTTTAAGTAATTTTGATAATAAACAATTTATTTTTAACACCCCTTTTTAACCCTTTAAGGGATGAAATTCAAAAAATCCTGAAATACGTATTTTATTATTTTAAATTTAGACGCTAAATACCACATCTCATTCATTTCAAATTAAAAATGACCGAGTTTCATACAAACTTTAAACCCCTGTTTTACCCCTATATGGGATGAATTTCCAAAAATCCTTTCTTAAATGACGCCTACAGTATAAATTCAAAATCCTCCCAAAATTTCAAACTTCTATCATAAGTGGTTTATGCTAGGCGTTGATATGTCAGTCGGGACATTGCCTTTTATATATATAGATAAAGATTATTATATTATTATGTGCATTGTGTCGTTGTAGATGCTAATAAATATAATTTTTTTCAACATAAGTGCGTAAGCTTGTCTGTATGTGCTCGTGCATAAATTTTACTCGCCTATGTATGATAGGCGTAATACGAAAATAACAATACCCGCACCCTCTCGCTCTTCAAGCCATCATTCGAGTCATCAGCATGTCGGCATCGACATAGCAAAGGTACCGCGGATGCTTCAGCCAGCTTCATGCTCTCGTCATCTAAGCTGGTGTCTAGGGCTCACGGACTTCCTGAAGGGGACATGTTCGACCTGCTCAGTATCCGATTTCACTTCTGTGCTATCGACGTCTGTCTGTATTTCTTCTTCGTCTTGAGAATCCTTAGACTGTTTGAAAGTAAGATATAAATATTTTGTGCAACTAAAAGTGCAATTTAAAGGAACATTCATAAAAATTTGCTTAATCGCACCAAAAGGACTTCATGTGAATCGGTTGCCAAGATTCAAAAGCTCTAACCTCCTCCTAACGCTGTCACTATTGAAAAAATATCAGATATCGAGTGGAGCTACTAGCCGCTAAGTCTAGGAGAACTAACTTTGCAAGCCCTAAAGTTAAAAACCCAACATCTTGGTAAAAACAGTATATGGCCTGTCAAATGTATTTATTTCAACTGCGCCATTAAGCGGCACTTTTGGACGTTAACAATTATTTTCAAGTAATACAAATTGATTCTACCGTGCATTCGGCAAAGTAGCTTGTTAAGGAGAAGAACGCACAAGAAACTCCCTTATTAATCTTTTAAAAAAATAAGTGTTTTTTAATATTCACATAAGTAAAACATTAATAAATTCATGTACGTGAGAACGATGCACCCAGAGAGAACGATGCATGCAGAGATAGGTATAAAGTATTACAAGCACTAAATGGTAATTTCCTTCACTCGATAAATAGGAACATGGTTCCCACATACTAACAAATATTGCAAACATAGGTAAATTACCTAATTCAACAACAATGGAACAGTGTGCGAGTCAATTTTTTTAAACAAAAAGAGAAGAAAAAAATAAAGCGCTACTATAATTATGAATATAATACAAATTAACCAGTTTGATTTTGTCTACACTAAAGATTGCCCTATGGAGCAGGACCAGCATGTTTCCAAGCATTTTTATCTTGAATATAATCATCTAATTTGTAATATGCTTGCTTACAAAGTGTGCTTTTAACTATTGTTTTAAATTTTCTTTCATTAAGTTTTAAAATTCCGTATGACATAATGCTGTGAAAGTAACTAAAATAGACCAAACGCGCGGTTTCTAGATCCGTTAACTGTCTTATCTTTCTAACAGCATAAGCTGCTGAGCTCAGCCGACCCGCAAGAGATGTTATGTGAGGCCCCCATTGTAATTTGTCATCTACAGTTATTCCTAGGAAAACTTTTTGATTTTTATATTTCAGCTTTTCTCCATTAAATATGATGCCGCATTCGCTACTTCTTACATTCGGCAATGTGAATCTAATACATTTGCTTTCATTCCATCATGTACCAAAAAAAAGTAAACATTCCAAATCAGTACAATTTTGAACTGCTCCTTGAGTGAGCTGTTCTGTTGTATTCTTCGGTTTAAATGTCTTTATTCCCATTATGACAACTGTCACTTACATGACTATAATCAAACAAATTATCATTACAAATAGTAAATATATTGTCAACAAGTTAGAAGCGGATTCACTGCAATCTTGAAATATGGCTTCTTAAGGTAATTACCGTAATTACGAGTATTTCTGCTAAAATTCGCAACTTACCTAATTATGATCACTTTCTTTCTCCTATGTAAATAATTTTATAATTAACTAATCGTCTCTTGAATGAAACCGTTTAAATGATTTTTAAACAATTCAAGTCTTTAGAGTGATTATATAAAATATGACGTGTCACTAATTGTTCTATTAACTAAGCGTCTTAATAATGCAACCCTTTACCAGGTACAGTAATTAGCTAAGTACTAGTAAGTTTTTAACTTTAGTATAAAATGGACTGCCAAAATTAAATACAATTCAGTTGGTGATAAGTGCCCGATCAATAATAATGGACTCGGCAAAGTATTGGTCCCTATCGACGGTCCACCTAGAGGACTGCTGGAAGGAAATTAAAAGAAAAGAAGTAGTGCCTGTGGAGTTGCGTGATCGCCCGATGCTTTGAAAATATTGGAAGAAGCGGTACTCCCTCTTCCACAGGTCAGTAATTATCTGGAAAACGATGTATTATTCAACATCCAGATCTAGTTATCTGCCCCCATTTAACAAGCTTTTATTTAGATTCACCTGTCCTGACCTGTCAAACCTTTTTCAATTCGTCGCGTCGCACAATTCATTTATTTTTACCACGGTAAAGATATCTAACAGTATTGTGACTCGGCCCTGTCTAATAAGTGGCTACAAGTCCGCGTCACGTAAACACGCATTAAGTCTGCCCACCTCCATTACTTGAATTTCTTTCAAGTTTTGTGATTATAAATATCCCATATTCTTTTCTCTAATCTGAGGTAAATACTCATACAATAATCTTGACTTCTACCCTAATTCAGCTTTACGACAAACATGCACCTATTCGAGCCGTGAGAGTTAAACATCTTCCAGCGCCATGGTTGACTGAGGAAATTAAACTTTTACTAAGTAAAAAAGCAGCTGCGAAATTTAAGTTTAAAATTAGGCCCAATGACGTCAACAGGGAAAAATACGTCTCAATAAGAAACCACTGCAGCAAGGTGTGTAGAATCGCAAACCGCCAACATATCCATAGTAAAGTTCAGAATGGTGATCCAGCTAAGGTCTGGCATTTTCTCAAATCATTAGGTATCGGAAAAAAGTCTCATAACACGATTCCTAAAGACTTGGATTTCAACTTACTTAGTAGTCATTTTTCTACTTCACCCGTATTGGATAGGGCCACAGGGTCTAGGCTAAGTAATCTTTCGAACCTTCCGGTACCTGATTTTCCCCCTTTTGTCTTAAGTCAATTCACTGCTTGTGATGTTAAAAAGAGTATTGTATCAATTACTTCCAGTGCTGTTGGTAGTGACTGTGTCAGCCGTAAAATGATTATCCCCATCCTTGATGATATTCTTCCTGTTATCCTTTACATCCTCAACTTCTCTGTTTCCAGTGGTGTCTTCCCACAAGCCTGGAAAGATGCCCAAGTTATTCCTCTACCCAAAAAATCTAATCCTGCTTCTTTCTATGACTATCGTCCCATTTCTATTCTTCCTTTCCCATCCAAAGTCCTTGAAAAACTTGTCCACCATCAACTTAGCTCATTCCTTTCCAAACAAAGACTGCTAAATCCCTTCCAATCTGGTTTTCGTCCGGGACACAGCACTACCTCAGCACTTGTGCACATTACGGATGATATCAGGTCAGGCATGGAAATGGGCAAGTTAACTGTACTTGCTTTGCTTGACTTTAGCAATGCTTTCAACACGGTTGATTTCGACATTTTGCTGGGCTTCCTATGCTCTTTTAACATATCTCCTTCGGTAATTGACTGGTTTCATAGTTATCTGTTTGGCCGCCGGCAGCGTACTTGCATTGAGGAATATTACTCTTCTTGGTGCCACACCTCTGCCGATGTGTCGCAGGGCGGCGTTTTATCTCCTCTACTTTTCGCACTCTTTATTAATGCTATCACTCAACGACTATCTTCTTTCTACCACCTGTATGCTGATGATCTGCAAATTTATACCCAAGCCCCTCTCGGTGAGTTATCTGACGCTATTGAGACTATTAATATGGACCTGGCTCGAATAGGTGACTGGAGCACTGAGTTTGGGTTGAAGATCAATCCGACTAAGACTCAAGTGGCTGTTGTGAGTAGTTCTCGAACCGTTTCTAGGATTGATAGGCCTCACTTCCCCAGATTTCTTTCAACAATACTATTATTCCTATAACTCACACTGTGAAGAACCTGGGGATATATATCGACGGCACTCTTTCCTGGACCAAACAGCTGCAGGAGGTTAGTCGTAAACTATTTGCTTCTGCTGGTTCCCTGAGACGCCTTCGTAATTTTCTTCCCATGACCACTAAAATTGCGATAGCACAATCTCTACTTCTCCCTATCCTGGACTATGCTGATGCCAGCTATCTTGATCTCACCCAAGACCAATTGGACAAGCTTGAGCGTCTTCAAAATCTCTGTGTCAGGTTCATATTTGGCTTGCGCAAGTATGATCATGTTTCTGAATTTCGAACCAAGCTCAAATGACTTCCTATTCGCCTTCGCCGGAATGCCCACATACTTTCTTTGCTATATAACGTGCTCTTTAATCCATCAAGTCCTTTTTATCTTAAAGAACGCTTTCAGTTCCTTTGTGACACACATTCTAAGTCCTTGAGATCATCGGCGAATCTAAAATTAAGTATACGTATGCATTCCACATCCTTCTTCGACAAATCTTTTACAGTTCAAGCAGCTCGTTTGTGAAATGCATTACCTATTGAAGTGAGGCGTGCTCAATCCTTACCAACATTCAAAAAAATGGTGAAGGAGCATTTCCTTTCACTATAATTAGTCTTCTCCTTTCTCTATGATATTTTTGTTATATATTAGTATATTATGTATTATTTTATGTATGTATTTTATGTTATTATGTCTAAGTATTATTATTTAAGATATGTTGTACACTGACAACCCTAAATTCCTCTTCTCTCGTTCAGTCCATCCAAAGGTTGTCTGTAAGAGATTGCCCTGTGCGATAAGACCGCCCATTGTACACTTGCTTTTGTGATTTTTTATCCTGTATATATATTTGTGTGGTGTACAATAAAGAATATAATAATAATAATAATAATAAATACCTATTATATTTTATTACTAAGATCATTTTGTTTCCAAGTTCTTTCCTACGCGTTTTTCCCCTTACCAGTCTGTCCTCGTCTGTTTCGTAGTCAAATACATATTTTTTTAAATTGTTTAAAAGCACAACTACGTAAAGGCTAGGTACTGTGAGAATACCAAGTTCTTTAAAATATGGACGACAGGTATCTCGTTGAGAAATGCGGACCATGGTTCGGAACACCCATTGTCATTTCAGACCCTAGTGAGTTTACGCCGTTTACATGAACTTTAACTTGTCTGGCTTTTAAATATGATCTAAGTAACTCAAGAGCTGTATGTCTAATTCCATAGTGTTTATAGCTTCGCCAATAGTGTCTCGACTTGTAGCACAAGACGCTATTGGAATCTTTTGCCACCTCTACTATGTAATTCTACCAACACTATGGAATTACAATTGTAATACGAGACATAAAGATAAGTTAGATCAACCATCTTAAAGACTAGCTAAAGTACACTCATCTTTCATGGGGTACTGTGCTAAATTCTATAACAAAATACCTTGTGATATATTAAAACCAAATGCATCCATCGCATCCTACCTATTGATATTTTTAAACTTCCGAATGTATTTATCAAACATTATACTTTTTAAAGATTTCCAAAAACTCACAACACAATTATAACATTTTATAAAACGTTAGGCCGAAGCAAGATTCGAACCTGGATCCTGAGTTATACTCAGGAGTCAAATTACTATACCGCCGCGCCATTCTGACAGTTATCGTAGTGGTGAAATTCATCGCTATGTTTATAAATCATCCATCAAATTATTCATTTTGACCGTGACGTTTGTAAAATATTATAAAAATTGATTATGAAGATGAGGGTAACCTTATAAATTTGTTTCCAATACTAGCAAAACACTAATATATGTATTCTTTTCGCCTGGTTTATTTACACTTATTTATATAAGTTTCTCTGTGATTTATTTATACTATTTCATAACATATTTCTTTTGACAGCCGACCATAGATTTCCTTATTTTTCCATAGGTATTTAAGGTCCTTTCTAAGAAATTTAATATTCGTCCGCACGCTCTGTCATTTGTCTATGGTTTTAACAATTGAGCATCGCGGACTTTGTACAAAGGTCTACCTACATTTAATATGTTTTATTTATGGATTTGTATTAAACTTACACATAATTAAAATATACATACTTTGACCTACCTTCTGTGTTTGTTCTATTTTGTTTTTATTTATATATTATTTAAGTATTTTCCCTTTCCGTAAGTGTGTCCGTGGCATCAACAGTGTGTCCTATCAGAATATCAGCGCAGCATTATTTTCTTTTTTGGATATCGCTGCACATGCTGAGATGGAGCTTTTTTGGTCTCGCACGTGGTTTGTTTTTTTTTATTATTGTTTCATTTTATGCATATTTCTCGTGTGTCCTGTGCGGGTCACATATAAATATTTTTCTTTCTTTTTTCTTTTCTTTTGTTAAAAAAACATGACATAGCATCATAGCATAATTACTCGTCAGCTTGTGTTTTTCGAATAACGACTTATAATTACAATAACATGATGACTAGATTGAGTAACTTTTCAAAAGTGAAACTAATCGTCGTTTTGGAACTAAATCAAGGTTATGTCAACTAAATAAAGTAAATGTCAACGTAAGTGTAACCTAAACTATAATCAATTTATATTTTAATTTTTGCGTTTAGAAATCTAACTTTTTAATTTACTTCTTTATAGTGAAAAACTGTTCGTTTATGGGTGTGACGGTATCAAGAACCTGGTATAGTAAAGTGTAACAGCCAGGGGCCACGTCCGATTGATTACACAAATCAATCCAGCCGTCATCGTGATATTGTGAAAAGCCAAAACCACGGATTCATTTACAACCTCTGATGATCTGGTGCTATAGGACATGGTATTTTGCTTACCACTGACCGAAGACCATTTACTTGCTACTGGGATCTATAATTATAAACCTGCCAAAAAAAAAACTAACCGAAGCTCAAAAGATTTGCAACCATTGCATTATTTTTTAATATTATGGTAAATGGAATGAGATCAAGATTATAAATTATAGAAAATAAAGGATACCCTCTCCGTTATAAGTATAAGTTTGACCCACTGACCTCTAACATACAAGTACGCTGGACTTCATACTATCGTTGATAAAATGAAGACATTTCATTTTCTCCATTTTGGCGCAGATAGCAACGTGACTTAACGTGGGCGTCCATGGAACTAACTAATATTAGAGATGGGACACAGCCTTCGGTAATAAAATACTTTTATGGACTTTATCGATCGTGAGAATAATTTAAAAGTAAGAGAAAAACAATGCTCAGTTATTTTTATTATGATTATTTTTTTAGTAATAGAATAATTGCTGTAAAGGTTAACTAAAAAATGTTTTCAGTCAGATTGCAAGCTATAAACTAGTGGATAGCGTACTAGTAAAGTTATAGCGCATTACTGTCAGATCAGTGAGATTTAAATATGGGGATAGACTAACAACTTATCCTTAAAACTAGTATATTTGAGCAATTATCTCCTCGCTCGTCAACAAAAGTCTAATTGTTCTCTCAAAATGGTTCGCAGCTAACAATCTTTTACTGAATCCGAAAAAAACAAAATGTCTAAAGTTCTCTTTACCAAATGTACTACAACATGACCTAAACTTAAATCTTGACGGCAAAAATCTTGAAGTTATAACGGAAACTGTATTCTTAGGGATTAGCACATTAGAACTCTTTCGGGTAGGTTAAGTTTAGCTGCATATGCAGTAAGGAAAATAAGGCAGCTAACCGATGTAGCTACAGCTAGGTTAGTATACTATGCTTATTTCCACAGTATTATGTCTTATGGCATTCTGCTGTGGGGATCAGCAGCAGACGTTGACTCAATTTTCATCCTACAAAAGAGGGCAATCCGCGCAATCTATAAAATGGGTCCTCGCGAGTCCCTCAGAGAAAAATTTAAAGAGATCGATATACTTACTCTACCTTCACTTTATATTTTGGAATGTATTTTGTATGTCCGTAAAAATCGGGGGCTTTTCAAAACTAGAAGCGACTTCGACAGTAAGCACGAAATTGTAATACCCAAATTCAGATTAACGAAAACTAGCAAGTATTTTCTTATAAACAGTATACCCTTTTATAACAAGTTGCCAAAGTCAGTTTTAGAACTGACCGATGGAAGGTTCAAAAACTACATCAAACGTATCCTTATTAAAAAAGCATATTATAAAATCAAGGACTACGTTGAAGATAAAAACATTTGGCCTTAGCTTCTTCTGCGCATGCAGCTTCCCTGGTAACTTGTAAACGGCACAAATATGTGGATGTCACTAACTATTCTCAATCTCATTTTTTCTTTCCTTCTTTTAATTAGACTTTTTACAATGGTTTTCAATCATCTTTATAGCCCTTTGCTAAGAATAGTTACAGCACTGATAACAAAATTTGTGCCACATGTTAAATTTAGTCTTGTTATACTTATTTTTATTTATTTTTACCTTTGTATAGATTCTTTTACCGATTGTTTTGTGAATGTGTGAACATTGTAGGCCCTCTAGATGCTAGTTAACATTTGTTAACTTTTTTATAAAATATATAATCTTTTTATTTTATTTTTTTAGTTTCTTACGACTTATTGTCATAAGTCGGGCCTACGTTGTCCCCCCATATCTAAGTACTAATGCTGTAACATGGAAATATTGTAAAACCAAACCATTTTTAAAAGAGTAACCATGGAGTTTCTTGCCGGTTCTTCTCCATAGGAAACGACCAACCCGAACCGTGCACCTTTTGTCGACGTTTTATAAGTGCCCATGTAGGCCAATGTGAAATAAAAAAATATATTTTGATTTTGATTTTGCTCAAGTACACTAGTTAGTTAATACTTACAATAGTTCGGATTCACTCGGTAGGCGCCCATCGGATTCGTGAAGGGAACATCATACATATAAATAATTGCGTACGAATGAGATGGATAATAATTTCCAACGGACGTATTTCTCGCTCTCATCGCTGAGATCCCGTCTCTGTAGTGTTATGGTGCAAATAAGAGTGACATAGCATTCCAGCGTGATGAAGACTAGTATCAGTTTTAAACTCTGTTTCAGATGCAGATATAAATTGTTTGACTTCAAACATAAAAGTTTGTGACGTTGTAGGGGGTAATCTCTGGATCTACTAAACCGATAATGAAAATTCTTCCACTAATATAAAGCCACATTATTCCTGAGTATCACAGGCGATAATACTCGTATATTTTCAACAAAATTAGAGATCCTTATGAAAATTGCAATAATGTAAACCAAAGTAGCAAAATGTTGCCTGTAAAATTCATTCTCTGGCGTGCGCTGAGATAACTATTGAATCTACATAAAAATTTTAGGTAGGTAGATACAGTAGGTAGAGTAGGTAGGGTAGGCAGGGTAGGCAGGATAGGCAGGGTAGGATGGGTAGGCAGGGTAGGCAGGGTAGGCTGGGTAAGCAGGGTTGGCAGGGTAGGCTGGGTAGGCAGGGTTGGCAGGGTAGGCAGAGTATCCAGTAGGCGGGAGCGAAGCCGCGGGGGTCAGCTGGTTTTTTAATAAAATTATAATTATTATGATATTATTCCAGAATTAATTCAAGGCACAGGAACGTGGTGATTGGTACAAGAAGAGAGAGGCCTGTGCTCAGCAGTGGGCGAAGTCGGGCTATGGTTGATGATGATTCCAGAATTTAGTATTAAACATTGCTTTTGAACATATTATTATTGATTATTAGGCATTCATCACCAAATGCCATATTTAGTTGCAACATACTACGAGAAGTCAATACAGTAGATGAGTGATACGCCTTGCCAAGTCTACTATTTAGATGTTAGTGTAATTTAAAAATATCACTAATACTGATATATTAGTTACAATATTATAATATTTCCAGGCGAATATACTAGAACCAAATCTTGAGAAATATCGGTTTTCCTATCTCTAAATGTGTCAATTTTAGTTCCTGAGACGCTCGAGCGGGGCGCTTTGAATCGGCACAAAAATCAACTGTCATTTAGTCCAGCGTACTTGTATAAAAGAGGTCAGTGGTTTGACCCTACAAGCTACCGTTAAGTTTTTTATAGATAATTGTTTTTTGTAAACAGTTTTGAAAATTTTCAAGATATGTATATTGTTGTTCTGTTTGTTTCAAACGTGAGTAACATGTTTCTGTCACTGTCTTCGTCTTAGCGTGTTGATTTGTGATTGTGATTATCTATGGAGTCATTCATTATTTATTTTTATTGCCATTATATTTAATATATTATATTTATGTATATATTACATAGCATATGTATTTATCTGTGTATCTATTATAAAGTAGTATTTTAACAATCTTAATGTCACACCAATCACAACCCCACTTCCAGTACAGACAATTACTGTCCATACCAGGTTGCCTGGAATAAATCGCGGAATGCGATAAGTCGCCCATTGTATTTGTATTATTTTAAGTTTCTTTTTATAATTGTATTTTAAGGTGTACTGTAGTGTGGGTGTCATAGAACTATGTCTATGTTCGTATGTGTAAGTAGCCTAAGTCTATATATTCAATGGTTTGCTAATAAACACAAGTATTATACATCAATTCGTGTACTCAATTACACCTATCCCTACATGGCGACCCTGCCTTCGGGCAAGCCGCGCATAATGGTCGTGTCGCGTTACAACTGGCTTCATTATTAATTGGTGCGAAATTGTTAAGAAAAGCAAAATGTGTCAATCATACCAGACCAAAGAAGAGGTTTTTCTAGCTCAAAACGCAGCTGGTGCTGGCAATAGTGCGAATTTGCAAGAAATTGGGCAACATTTGAACATCCAGACTATTATGACCACAATAATTATCTGTTTCATGGGTGCAGTGCTTCTATACTTGGGATTTAAGGCATATAAAAAATGCCATACTCGTTGGATGCGTCAGGAGATCAACCACCAGGCGTTCAGGGGCATGCGATTGTCCGGACGAGGTCGCGGCCAGGCCACTCCGAAAGCAGCAGAAAGTGAATGTCAGTGTAAATCAGTGAACTAAAGTGATTGTGTACGCAAGATATTCGGGAAGAAATTAAGTTAAATGTACTGTACTGTTAATGTATTGTTATGTAGAGACTGTTTAAGACAAATTCTAAAGTATGCAGTGACGTAAAAATCAAAACGATTAAAATAGTGTCTTATGGCTAAGAAATTTGATAACATATATAATGAGTTACGCAAAATACGTATATATTTAATTAAAATAGGTCCTGAGCGAAGATTAGAATCTAAGGTATGTAGTAGAAAATTAGAAGAATCGATAAATTTATTTTATTCGTTTAAAAATTATTGTAAAGAAATAGAAGCTAACGTAAAAGACTTCAAAAATGAGGAGTTAATACTAATAAATGAGTTACGTTATAAGATAGATGAATTATTCGTAGAAATAAAACAGTTATGTGAAAAAGGAAGTAGTTACAGTAACTCAGATTTAGAAAGTTTAAGTGAGGACGAAGGAAAAATAGCTAAAATGGCCAAATTTGATCTTAAGATAGCACTGAATTTGTTGCCCGTCATGACAAGTGACGAGTTAGGTATTAAGCAGTTAATCGATGGGATCGATTATTACAGTTCTATTTTAGATAGTCAGTCGCAAGAACAATTAATTACATTCGTTTTGAAAAGTCGATTGTCTCAGGCTGCAAAATTGAAATTAGCATCAAATTATGACTCAGATAAGGATCTATTACACGATATGCGGGTTCAATTATTGCCAACAAAGTCTGCTACGGCAATACAGAGCAAACTACATTCTTTCTGCCAAAAGCAAATGTCAATTGATGAGTACGGAAAAGCCATTACTGAGATGTTTGTGGACTTGACGATAGCGCAATCCGAAGGGAAATCCAGTAATTACCAGGTATTGAAACCGCTTAATGAGAAACAAGCCATCAAACGGTTTGCCGACGGATTGCGAAACCGTCGATTAAGCACTATCATAGCCGCAAGAAATTTTGAATCCCTCAAAGATGCAGTTCAAGCAGCAGTGGATGAAGAGACTTCGATGCCTTCGACTTCATCAGGTGAGATTATGGCTTTTAATCAAAACAATCGACATAATTACAGGCGTGCTTCTAATAATTATTTTAGAGGTCAGCATGGACGAGCGTTTAGAGGCCGCTCAAACCACGGTCAAATGCGTTGGGGTGACCGTAATGAGACCATCCAGGACCCAGGGCGTGGTCGTGCACCACGAGGATCGTGGCGGAATTCGAGAAGATCGAATCGAGGTAGGTCTTCTTTTCATAATAACCGAAACAAGTGGACACGTAATTCGGAAGCTATGCATATTATGACCGAGGATGCACCTAAAAATGAAGAATCCAAAAATCAGTTTTTTCGTGCCTAAACATTATATTTTGTCATGTGATAATAACATGGTTGTCGAGTTTTCTGTAAATGGTAGCCCATTCCGATGGTTACTTGACTCGGGTGCGTCAATTTCAGCCATCAAATATAAACATCTTGTCGAACAAAATATTCCATGCCATTTAGAGAGTATTGAGATTAATGGACTTGGGGGCAAAGTTCAATCTTTAGGTTACGTTTATTTAGACTTAGTAACAGATTATGCAACGTTTAGGCATAAGTTTATTGTTTTTAATTCTTTGCCATGTAAGGCGCATGGAATCATCGGTGACGACTTCTTGCGAAAACATAAAGCGTTATTAGACTACAAGAATAATAGTTTATCTTTGCACACTTTAAATGGTAATCCAATCACGTTGTCTATTAAGATATCTAATAGTAAAAAAGGAATGTTTATTATACCTCCCAGATCGGAGTCAATCCACTTTATACAAACTAATATAAAAGAAGAATGTGTAGTTTGTACTTCTGAATGCAGCGAAGGTGTTTTTATAGCTAGCACCTTAGTAAAGCCCACTAGTGGAAAAATACCTGTAAGAATACTTAACACAACTGAGAATGAGTTAACTCTAGATAAAATAGACCCCATTATACACAGCGCGTCGGATTACAATATTTGCAGTTTTGATAAATGCGAAAAAAATGCGGCCCGCGTTAAAAAAATGTTTACACTGCTGAATATAAAACATTTAAATGAAGAAGAGCAGATAACAATTGAAAAAGTATGCGCCAAATATGCTGATATATTCTTTTTACCGGGGGATAAACTGACAACTACGCATATTTATCAACATTCTATTCGCGTAAAGCCTAATGCAGAGCCCGTATTTGTTAAACCATATAGGTTACCTCATTCACAGAAAGATGAGGTACATAAACAACTCCAAAATATGTTAGCCGACGGCATTATAGAGCCATGCGTAAGTGATTGGTCTAGCCCAATTTTGCTGGTACCCAAGAAATTAGACGTTAATGGACAAAAGAGGTGGAGATTAGTTATTGACTACCGCAAACTGAATAATAATATTGAAAATGATAACTTCCCTCTTCCTAACATTACAGAAATTTTAGACTCGTTATCAGGATGCATCTACTTCTCACACTTAGATCTCCATCAAGCATATTATAATGTAGGTTTAGACCCCAATAGTAGGAAATATACAGCATTTGGTTCTGGGCAATATCAAATGACTAGGATGCCCATGGGGCTTAAAACAAGTCCTAGCTCATTTTCAAGGATGATGACAATGGCAATGGCAGGTCTTAATTTTGAAAAGTGCCTCGTCTATCAAGACGATTTAATTGTGTATGGAAGTTGTCTCAGTCAACATAATAAAAATTTAATTGACGTTTTTGAAAGACTTCGGAAAGTGAATCTTAAATTGAATCCGTCCAAGTGTGTATTTTTGAAAAAGGATATGTTATATTTAGGTCATGTGGTCTCTGGCAACGGAGTTTTACCAGACCCGGACAAAATTAGTGTTATGCAAAATTATCCCATTCCAAAAACGGCAGATGAGGTAAAACGCTTCGTAGCGTTTGCCAATTACTATAGAAAGTTTATTAAAAATTTTGCAGATATAGTTCACCCCTTGAATAATTTGAGTAGGAAAAATGTAACATTTAAATGGGATAAAGACTGCCAAGTGAGCTTTGATGCATTAAAACAGCGTTTGATATCCGCCCCAGTTTTGCAATACCCATGTTTTTCGAGTGACAATATATTCAACCTACAAACAGATGCATCAGGATACGCGTTAGGCGCCGTATTGTCTAATCGGGATGGAAGGCCAATTGCTTATGCAAGCAGAAGTTTAAATAAAGCTGAAAGAAACTATCCCACTATAGAAAAATAATTATTAGCTATAGTGTGGAGTATTAAACATTTTCGTCCATATTTGTATGGTCGCAAATTTAAGATTTTTACAGACCATAAACCTCTAATTTATTTATTCAATTTGAAGGATCCTTCTAGTAGATTATTAAAGTTTAGATTGGTTTTGGATGAGTACGATTTTGATATCGAATATGTGCCAGGTAAAAGTAATGTGGCTGCAGACGCATTATCGAGAGTATGTGTGTCATCGAAGGAACTGAAAGAAATGCATGAGTGTGTTGTAAACATTATGACTAGAGGACAAAAGCGGAAGTTATTGGAGAGCAGTTCTTCGGAAGATATGGTTAACACAGACATTTGGCCTGATCAACCAAAAGTTGTGGAAACTCATAGTAAGCCGAAGGACTCTGTTGAGATACGATTTGTAGATAGTAATAATTGGGCTAAATTAAGAGACGAAAATAATAATGTAAGGTTAAGTAGTCAGAATACATTGTGTTATGTGCCGGCTCGGATGACATTGTTTATAAACCCAGCATCCCGATCGCAGATGACGCCAGCCGCATTTGCGAGGGAGTTCAGGGAATATTGTAATATTAATGATATAGAGGAGATATATTTCATTAAAAATGGCACAAATAATTATTTTATTGAGAAGTTGATATCCGAGGTAAAGAAAGATGCAAAATGGTCCGGACCAAGGTTATGTGTATTAAAAGACGTAGAAAGAATAGATGACAAAGATGACAGAAGAGTCATAATTAACGACTTTCATCTTTTACCCACGAGTGGCCACGCGGGTATAAGACGGATGTTAAATAATATTCGTAAATATTATTTCTGGCCTAGCATGGAACGAGATGTCCATGATTTTGTGAAGAAATGTCATAAATGCCAGATTCAAAAACATAGCATATACAATAAAGAGCCGATGGTAGTGACGACTACTGCTCATACATCCTTTCAGAAGGTATATCTAGATATAGTAGGACCCTTAGATAAGGATAGGTATAATTTTTCGTATATTTTAACCACACAATGTGAATTATCCAAATATATTATCGCTTGTCCACTTGTTTCTAAAAAGTCAGAAGAGGTTGCAAAAGCCTTTGTAGAAAATGTTATCCTAAAGTATGGTGTTCCAAACACTATAGCGACCGATCGAGGAGCAGAGTTTATCAGCGCAACAATGACGGAGGTATGTAAATTACTAGATATAAAAAAGCTTAACTCCACGGCATACCATCACGAAAGTATTGGTGCGTTGGAGAGTGCTCATAAACATCTAGGAGCATTCTTGAGAATCCAGACGGATAATCATCCTGAAACATGGAGTTCATGGTTACCCTATTGGTGCTTCTCATATAACACTTCGGTGCATAGTGCAACAAACCATACTCCATTTGAATTGGTATATGGGAAAAAATGTAATTTGCCTAATAATTTATCAAAGTCAATTGAACCACTTTATAATCATGAGAGTTACCCGCTTGAATTGAAATATAGATTACAGGTGTCACAGTCTGAAGCACGAAATAACTTGATTCAACGAAAAACATTGCGCAAGCAACATTATGATTCCAATATGAGGCCTATCACTTATACACCAAATGACCAAATCCTTGTAAAAAAAGAAACTGGAAACAAATTCAGTCCCATTTATTCTGGACCCTATGTAGTTGTAAGGGACTTAGCACCAAACGTAGAAATAATAAGAAAAGGTAACATTGATGTAGTGCATAAGAATAGAACTAAGTTATATTGTACCTAGTAGATATTGTTATAGTGTCTGTATACCTAGTTTAAAACATTAGAGTATGTGAAAAAAAAAAAAAAAACATTTGTATTTTTTTTTATTTTATTATGTGGGAGGTGTAGTGTGGGTGTCATAGAACTATGTCTATGTTCGTATGTGTAAGTAGCCTAAGTCTATATATTCAATGGTTTGCTAATAAACACAAGTATTATACATCAATTCGTGTACTCAATTACACCTATCCCTACAGTACAATAAAGCATATAATAAATAAAAATAACATGGAAAAATTATAAAGATAATAATCATAAGTGTCAATAATAATTATGTCAATAATAATAACCAAACACAAAATAATAACAACAAAAATTTAAAAAAAAGATAATAATCATAAATGTCAATAATATTCATATAAATAATGGGCGAAATTCGCCACACAATAATAACAACCAATGACAAAATAATAACAATCATAATTTAAAATTACCTTGCAATTTACAAAAAACTTACAATTTATAATTCAATAACGCATGCGCACTATAAAAGCATTTTTCAATTAGAAACCTCGTCAAATTATTTTTAAATCTAGAAAATGGTAGCGTTTTTAAGGAATTTGGTATTTTGTTATACAATTTTATGCACCTAATGTAGCTGTTGTTACTTGTTAATGTGAGATTCGTCCTCGGTTGAAATAACTTATTAGTAAACATAGATCGAGGCATAAGAAAAAGCCGAGATATCTTATATAATTTATATTACGAAAAATCTTTGAATCTTTTCCGATCAAGTTTTTCACACATATTTTAGAAGTGCGCTCAAGCAAAATCTCAAATAATAATTAACAAAATTGGTGTTTCTAATAATAAAATAAAAACTGTGTGGCAATTAATTAATAGAGAAACTGGAAAGATACAACAACGCGATCAGAATGAGTTGTCTTTGAAAATAACTAATCAAACCATTTCTGATAGGCAAGAAGTCGCTGAGACATTAGAAAATTTCTTTACCAACATTCCGTTAGAGGTTACGAAGTCTCTTCCTTCCTCATCTAAATAAGCTGAAGCTCGTCTTAAAGAAAACTTTACTAAAGACATACCAACCTTTAAATTTAAACCAATATGTATTGATACAATTAAAAACGCGTTCAAAAGTCTCAATATAAAAAATAATGAAGACTTGTGGGGGATATCCGTTAGGGTTCTTGGAGATATTATTGACTCAATTGCTCCTGTCCTAACAGGCATATTCAATCAATGTTTGGACAGCGGCACTTTTCCTGACTTAATGAAACACAGTAAAGTAGTACCAATTTTCAAATCAGGCTGTAAGAGTGATCCTTCTAATTATAGACCTATATCCGTGCTTCCAGCATTGAGTAAAATCTATGAAAAAATCTTGCTGGAACAGATGTTGTCTCACTTCAATTCAAATGGGATCCTGCATAGTCAACAGTTTGGTTTCACGAAAGGTAGGTCGACAACGGGAGTAAAACTCATCAGCCACATCTTGGAAGCTTGGGAGAGGTCCCAGGATGCCATTGGCATTTTCTGTGATCTCTCAAAAGCTTTCGACTGCGTCGACCACAACACACTGATCTGTAAATACACCACTACGCAATTCGTGGAAAATCTGCTGATCTCGTGCTTTCCTATTTATCAAACAGACAGCAAAAAGTAAATGTTAATGGGGCGACGTCCTCCGGGTCTCTAGTCAAGATGGGCGTGCCCCAAGATTCAATTCTCGGCCCTTTCCTTTTTCTTGTTTACATTAATGATCTCCCTTATATGATGGCCAAATTATCGGATATAATTCTATTTGCTGATGATACTTCGCAATTTTTTAAAATAGATAGGCAAGATACGGATGTCTTAAATGTCAACGAAAGTCTAATTGTTCTCTCAAAATGGTTCGCAGCTAACAATCTTTTACTGAATGCGAAAAAAACAAAATGTCTAAAGTTCTCTTTACCAAATGTACCACAACATGAACTAAACTTAAATCTTGACGGCAAAAATCTTGAAGTTATAACGGAAACTGTATTCTTAGGGATTACTATCGATTCAAAATTGTAGTGGGGCGCGCACATTAGAACTCTTTCGGGTAGGTTAAGTTCGGCTGCATATGCAGTAAGGAAAATATAAGGCAGCTAACCGATGTAGCTACAGCTAGGTTAGTATACTATGCTTATTTCCACAGTATTATGTCTTATGGCATTCTGCTGTGGGGATCAGCAGCAGACGTTGACTCAATTTTCATCCTACAAAAGAGGGCAATACGCGCAATCTATAAAATGGGTCCTCGCGAGTCCCTCAGAGAAAAATTTAAAGAGATCGATATACTGACTCTACCTTCACTTTATATTTTGGAATATATTTTATATGTCCGTAAAAATCGAGGGCTTTTCAAAACTAGAAGCGACTTCCATAATTTAAACACAGGCAGTAAGCACGAAATTGTAATACCCAAATTCAGATTAACGAAAACTAGCAAGTCTTTTCTTATAAACAGTATACGCTTTTATAACAAGTTGCCAAAGTCAGTTATAGAACAGACCGATGAAAAGTTCAAAAACTACATCAAACGTATCCTTATTAAAAAAGCATATTATAAAATCAAGGACTACGTTGAAGATAAAACATTTGGCCTTAGCTCCTTCTGCGCATGCAGCTTCCCTGGTAACTTGTAAACGGCACAAATATGTGGATGTCTCTAACTATTCTCAATCTCATTTTTTCTTTCCTTCTTTTAATTAGACTTTTTACAATGGTTTTCAATCATCTTTATAGCCCTTTGCTAAGAATAGTTACAGCACTGATAACAACATTTGTGCCACTTGTTAAATTTAGTCTTGTTATACTTATTTTTATTTATTTTTACCTTTGTATAGATTCTTTTACCGATTGTTTTGTGAATGTGTGAACATTGTAGGCCTTCTAGATGCTAGTTAACATTTGTTAACTTTTTTTATATAATAAATAATCTTTTTTTATTTTATTTTTTTAGTCTCTTACGACTTATTGTCATAAGACGGGCCTACGTTGTCCCCCCATATCTAAGTACTAATGCTGTAACATGGAAATATTGTAAAACCAAACCATTTTTAAAAGAGTAACCATGGAGTTTTTTGCCGGTTCTTCTCCATAGGAAACGACCAACCCGAACCGTGCACCTTTTGTCGACGTTTTATAAGTGCCCATGTAGGCCTATGTGAAATAAAAAAATTGATTTTGATTTTTTTGATTTTGAGGAGCATAGTAGTTCGTCGTCTGCTGTTAAAGTCTCTTATGTTTGAAAACAAATATACAGGATTCATAAATACATGGAAGAGTTAGTATTTTATTTTTCCTAAAGAATGGATGACATGACTCTATTTGCTTCAATCCAAATATAGCTCTTAAACACTTTTTTTGCATTACTAATGCTTGATCAAGCTCCACACAACGACCCCACAGGATAATACCATACCTTAGAGTGGAGATTATATAGCCATGGAAAGCCGTTATTGCGGCACTTATAGATACCTCACAGCTAATACGCCTCAAAGGCTATATGAACTTATTTATTTTAGCACAAATGTCATTTATATGATTTTGCCACGAGCAATTTTATTCCAAGAAACTTAACAGAATCAGTTTTTGCCAGGGGAATCCCTTCATAAGATATATTTATGTCCAGCATTATTAGTCTCTAGCCACTCTATAGTTCTTTGAAGAGCAATATTTATTTCTTGTTTGTACGAACTTTTATCATTTCCTTTGATTATGATTGTAGTATCGTCGGCAAACAGTACATATTTATGAGTCGTAGTATATTCTTCTGCCCATAGATGTCGCTTTTTATACACTACTAGGGGTGAGGATTTTCTGTTGTTTTTTGTACACTGCGGCGAACCGACTGTCTGCTGATGAGATATGGTCGCAAACGCAGGAACGTGGGTCGGGGGAAGGGTGTTTTGTAACCGCTTATCTTTACGTGGATGGCACCACTCCTTTTCACTAATGATTAAATAAATGAGTAGGTATTTCACAATTACTCGTCAATAATACGTAAATGAAATATTTGTATAAACATTAGATACTATGAGAACTCCATGAGTTTGGCCACGTCCCCATGGTCCTTTGATTTTGTCTACATTAAAGATTGCCCTATGGGGCATGATCAGCATTCTTATCTTGAATATAATCATCTGATTTGCATGCTTGTTTACAAAGTGTGCTTTAAACTAAAGTTTTAAAGTTAAAATTTACTTTCATTTAGTTTTAATATATCACAAGGTATTTTGTTATAGAATTTAGCACAGTACCCCATGAAAGATGAGTGTCATTTTGTGTGCTCAGTCAGTTGTTGTTTAATTACAATAGTGAACGGACGTATGATCGCGCGCGCGTGCTTTAGTTAAGAGTATTCTGCAGACGCAACACAACACCGTCGTGTCGCTGCGGTGTACATTGGTCGATCTATCGGGGTCATTGCCATGACCTAGTTACAAGTGCGGAAATCATGAAGTGTTTACAATGATTTATTGTTTAGGTGTAAAACTCGCCCTAACAACTAAATAATGGCTGCACAGTCATTTAAGATAAAAACTGACCTGGAAAAGTGGTTGTATGACTGCTACACCCAGGAGAAAACGGATAGAGATAACCTGCAACTTATGGTTCGTAAACTGAATGATCACATTAATAGCCCTTCAAGGAGAATTACATTGCTTGAAGAAAATAAAAGAAACTGAAGAGCCCCTAAAGAAACAGGAAAGCGAGACAACAATATTTTCCCAGCGTTCTAAAAGTGACGTTGTATATTTCACAGACGAGGATGAACTTGCAGAGACTGAGTGGATAAGGGCCAAGAGCAGGAAGAAGAGGAAACTTAACACCTCTCTTTCTCCAAAACAATAACCCGGAACAAGTGCCCAACAAGAAGAACAACAACAAAAAAGCGAAAGAGACTTCTGTCAAAAAAGTGCCCCCACCACCGCCAATCACAAGGGGGTGTCCGCTGGGGTCATCAAGGCCGCGGGCTACTCTCTTCCAGGAGGAATTGAACGGTACTCGTTCAAGCTCCTGGAGGAAGATAAGGGAGAGGCACCCACTGCGGAAGCAGAGGCGGAACCCTCCAAGGATGGACTACACCGACGTGAGGAGGCCATCGAGGAAATCTCTGCTTACGGCGCATCGCAGGAGGCAGAGATTGGGACCAGGGCGTCAGAGGCAGACCACGAGGATGACATCCTCGGGGACTTCGACACCCTGGGGATTCAGTCGCCGATTGCTCCTGAGGAGAGCCAGGCGATGGAGGAGGAGCCTCAAAACTAAGGCCCTCCTATATTAACACAGGCCCATCAAATCATCCAAGATGGAGAGACTAAGGTGTGCACAAATTAATTTTCATCATTGCAGAGCCGCTACAGCCCTTCTGGCTCGGCAACTGAAGCGTAACACATTTGACGTTGCCTTGATACAGGAACCTTATCTGTATAGGGGGACTATAAATGCCTTAGGTGGGACAGGAGGCATGGTGCTCTATGACTGTCCAACTAATGACGCGAGGACTTGCATCTATATCAGGGGCGGTATAGAGGCAATGCCCTTACGTACTTTCTGTTACAGGGATCTCACAACAACTCTGATCCAAGTGGGGATGGGCACAGAGAAAAGAAAATTATCCTTGCCTCTGCCTACCTCCCATATGAACAAAAGGAACCAGTATCAACACTAATCAGAAGACTGGTTGACTACGGCAACCAAGAAAACCTCGACCTGATACTTGGCTGCGATGCGAATGCACACCATGTCGTTTGGGGCAGCTCAGATGTCAACAAACGAGGGTAAGGATTTGTTGGACTTTGTGGTAAGCTCTTCTTTACAAATCCTTAACGCAGGCAATAAACCTACTTTCAGGACCTCGGCGAGAACTGAAGTTATTGACCTGACACTGGCCTCAAACAAGGCCAGCGCTTACATCGAGAATTGGCATGTATCGGACGAAATCTCTCTGTCTGACCATAATTATATATGCTTTAGGTTTAGGACGGCGGCAGAAGCCGAAACTAGACGAAGGAGAAACCCAAGACATACAAATTGGGACTCGTACAGGAGGGACCTAAAAATAAATCTAGGGAGCCCTAAAGGTAAGCTCAATTCCATACTAGATATAGAATTTGAAGCTGATAGAATCAAGGTGGGCACCATCGGTGCATGGGTAGATAACTGCCAAGAGAAAAAGGCCTTTTGCAAAAAGGTACCATGGTGGACTCCTGAACTAGCTAAAATACGTCAGGAAACACGACAGGCCTTCAATGATGCAAAAGTCAGGAAAGATTTCTCTGACTACCATAGCATGCTGACGAGGTATAAGACGGCGGTACGCAAGGCCAAAAGAACTAGTTGGCGGCAGCATTGCACCTCCATCGAAGCTCTGCCAAATGGAATGAGGTTGTGCAAAGCGATGTCCATGACTAAGACAAACCCACTATCATCTGTAAAGGATGAGAATGGGTATCTAACGGAAACTGGACAGGACACTCTGGGCGTTATGTTTAGAACTCACTTCCCGGAATGTATACTGTGCGACAGCGATGAAGAGGAACCAGTCACAAGGGACGAGCTCACAAGGCACACGTCCAAAAATAACTGGCTCACGGCAAAGAAAGTGGTAGATGAAAATAAACTGAAGCTTGCCATAGCGGGCTTCCAGCCTCTCAAATCCCCTGGTCCGGATGGAATCTACCCAATTCTATTGCAAGAAGGGGCATCTGTTTTGATACCTCATTTGAGTAAGCTCTACAGAGCCTGCATAGCATTTGGGTACGTACCCAAGGCATGGAGGGAGGTCAAAGTCACCTTTATACCGAAGGTGGGGAGGCCGACTTACGAAGAACCTAAAGATTACAGGCCAATTAGTCTATCATCCTTTCTCTTAAAAGCTCTGGAGAAACTGGTAGACAGGTACCTAAGAGGGGGACCACTTAAAATCTTCCCTCTACATAAACTACAGTGCGCCTACAGCCCTGCCAATCTACAGAAACGGCATTGCACTATGTTGCGAGTCGAGCCGAGGCTGCGCTAGAGGGACAAGAGATCTGTGTCGGGGCTTTCCTTGACATAGAGGGAGCCTTCGACAAGACAACATTTGAGTCCATACGCATCGCTGCAAAGGAACATGGCATCAATGATACCACGTGCAACTGGATTGACTATATGCTGAGAAGCAGAATAGTCAGATCGGAACTGATGGGAGACAGACTTAGTGCAAAAACAACAAGAGGTTGTCTGCAGGGTGGAGTGCTGTCACCATTATTGTGGTGTTTGGTAGTAGACTCGCTACTTATCAAGCTCAATACTGGACCATTCTACACAGTAGGCTATGCAGATGACATAGCTAAAATGGTTAATGGTAAATTCCCGAACATAGTCTCTGGACTATTACAACAGGCATTGAGGATGACAGAGGAATGGTGTACAAAGAACCGCCTCTCTATCAACCCAAGCAAAGCAGTCATTGTTCCATTCACGAGGAAGAGACAATTAGGAAACCTAGGAGAGCTCTCCCTCAATGGAATAAAGCTGCCCTGGTCTACCGAAGTAAAATATCTGGGTGTAACGCTTGATAGAGAACTCAGGTGGAAAACTCATGTGGAAAATATTACGACGAAAGCCCTACGAGTGTTCGGCATGTGTCGTTCCACCTACGGTAAAACTTGGGGGTTAAAGCCCAAAGTGATACGATGGCTGTACCGGACAATGATAATACCTGTTATCACATACGGCAGCATAGTGTGGTGGCCCAGAACAAAGCTTGCCTCGTGCAAAGCGCCACTCACCAGATTACAAAGAACAGTGTGTCTAGGCATCACGGGTGCTTTCAGGACAACACCTACGGCAGCGATTGAGAGATACCTCAATATCCCTCCTCTGCATATGATGGTTGAATTCGAGGCAAGGAAGACATTACATCGACTTGCTGTGGCTGGACTATTGGATGCCTCTAAGCCAAGGACCAACCATACAAAGTTTGACGGGAATGAAGGCCTGGATTGGGTAACAAGCATGTTATCCGATAAAATTCAAACTATGTTTGTGTTTGAAAGGTCTTTCAAGGTCCAAATCCCTACAATAGAGGACTGGACGAAGGGAATCGATCCACCAGAACAAGACAGTCTGGTGTGGTACACTGATGGATCCAAAATGGAATCAGGTACAGGGGCGGGAATATACGCAAAAGGTTACAAATGTAGCAAAAGCCTAGGGAAAATGGCAACTGTATTCCAAGCGGAAACTTATGCCATAATAACCTGTGCTCATGAGAATATAGATGGAGGAACCAGAGGTAAATCCATATATATTCTTAGTGACAGTCAGGCTGCAATCAAAGCCATGGCATCCTACAAAGTGGACTCCGGACTTATTCTGGATGCTGTCCAAACCCTAAACAGGCTTGGGAAGCACAACAGGGTAAGACTGATGTGGGTCCCTGGGCACAAAGGAATCCATGGTAACGAAATGGCAGATGAACTGGCAAGAGAGGGCTCAGCAAATGACTTTGTGGGTCCAGAACCATGTGTAGGCATCTCGACGTGCCTCGTAAAAGCCGCATTTAGGGAGTTTGCAGATCACAGACAGCGAACTCATTGGCAATCTAGCACCGGTCTACAACACTTCAAGAAATTCCTAGGCTCTACGTTCAAAGCCCGGGAATGCATTTGGAACATGAGCAGGGGGCAAATCCGCTACCTGCTTGGGGCCTTTACTGGGCACTTTGGAACCAACGACATGCTCATGAAGATGGGTCTAACCGCGACACCCATGTGCAGGTTGTGTGGGAAACATACGGAACGCATGGAGCACCTTCTTTGCACATGCGATGCACTGGCTGGTAAGCGAATGAGTCTCTTAGGGGTTGGATATCCAAGACCAGAAGACTATAGGCTCATATCTCCCAGTCTCGTAGTAAAATTCATGAAAAGAGTTTTCAACGAGATTGGGGAGGAGTAAGGTATCTAGGGGGCCACAATAGATCCCAATGGGTCGAAGTGTCCGAGTTATTTCTCGGCCACTCCACAAGATAAGATAAGATAACATCACAAGGACTGAAAATTGAAAAAGTAGACAACAAATTGAGTTGGAAGGGTAAAGAACCACTCAATATGTTCGTTTTATCATTTAATAATGACGAAGATGTCAACAAAATCTATGGCATAAAGTACATTTTGGGGTGTAAAATTGAAATACACACACTTAAAAATCCTAAACAACACAAAAAAATACTTATTCCCCAATGCAAGAGATGCCAGGCATATGGGCATACTCATAAATACTGCAGAAAAGAGCCAAGGTGTGTAAAATGCACTGGCAAGCATCTTACAGCCAGCTGTACCAAATCTCTGCAAGAGAAGCCAAAGTGTGTTCACTGTGGCCTTCCTCACCCTGCCAACTATAGAGGGTGTGAAGTAGCTAAATAGATACAAATAATGAAAAATAAAAATATTAAACAGAAACTTGTGGTACCAACTACCCAGCAGTCTCTTCCCCTACAAAATCTTGATAAACAGGCACAGAAAGCAAGTGTCCAGTCAACTGCAAAACCCATGCAAGTAACCAACACTGGCTCCCATGCGGAAGCTGCAAAACAAAGACCACAGCCTTTGAAGTCACTTGACGAGAGATTAGAGAAACTAGAATCCAGCGCTAAAACAGCTGTTTTAAATAATTCAAAATGAATAACACTCTTAAAGTAATGGCGTGTAACTCTAATGGGCTCCTCAAACATCAAAATGAGTTGCAGATGTTCCTATCAAAGACCTTATACTTCTTACAACTAGACTGTGTACCAAAATTTTTTGTTTAGCTAAAATGAAATCTATCATCATACACCTAGGTTAGCTATTTCCTTAAAAGCGGTAGCTAACCAAAAGCGGTCCTGGCGAGAGGGTTTCCGCTGGTAGTGTGTCCTTGTCTGACATCTTGCTAGCTCAACTAATCATTGGGTTTGGTAGAAATGGTAGAAACTTTTATATTTTCTTTTTATTTTATACCAAAACGAACAATTCATAGACTTTGACACGTATTTAAATATTTCTAGAAACTTATTTAAATATTTCTACAGTTCCTATATCTAATCAATTCGTTGTATTTAAAAAAAAAAACATTAATACTGAGAAAGAGTAGTACTTTTAAATGTTTGGGCCTGGTAATATTAAATGTAAGATGACAGTTTGCGAAATTTTCGGCGGACTTTTTTCACAGAACAATAACTTTGTTCGAGTGAAATTCAGCGGCTGTTAATATTATTTGCAAATTGATTCCCATTGGAATACAATTGGTGTAGTTTTATTTTTCAACTGTCTACGCAACTGGACAATATGAGAAATCATAGAGGTCCTTTGAGGTATATTTAGCTGCCGGGTTTTTTTTTTATTTATTCTTAAAGCACCGTCTGAAGACTGCAGGGTCATATAACGCCTCTCCTTCAAAAAAAGCTTTTTGTTCCTATCTATACGATTAGTCTTGAAGAATGAGACTTGAGGAGACTTGGGATTTGAGGATTATTGAGTCCTCCTCCTCTCTTCGAACTTCAGATAACCCTTTAATACTCCATCGTAAACTGCTCAATTCCTCTTCGAGTTTGGTGATTTTTTCGTCGGTCCGGAGTGTGCGCGTGTTGTACGTTGCCAGGTCCGGTCGTCGGTATTTGTTGGGGTAGCCGGATCTCGTCCGGGATTCTTAGCACCCCTTGCCATACAGTAACTTCGGCCGCTCGTAGTCGAGGGTACAGGCTGCAATAGGGGCTATGTTTTATTTGTGCTATTCATGGGGAGTGCTTTGCAGACGGGTTGGCGATCGCAGTATAGTTGTTACAAATGCACAGAGAACGCTGCTGGCCATTCTCTGGTTTTTCCTATAATCGCCTCTTACGACAACCACGGGCAAACATGGGATGGTGAAATTCTTTACGCCCGACACCATACGGTTAGTGATGTAGATACCAAAAAATATGAACACATTTGTTTATTATCTTTTAGTTAGGTAGGTTAAAGCAGCGCAGTTAGGTAGCATCAATATATCGGGATACTTAAACTATCGTTTTTACAATTAATTTGTCCCGTGTTCTGTTTGGTCATGGTCACCTCATTAGAAAGAGACACACTACCAGCGGGAACCCTCTCGCTCGGACCGGTTTTTGCGCTATAGTGCACAGTCTAGTAGTAAGAAGTATAAGGTCTTTGGTTCCTATAGACACAGAAAATATAGACGCGTGTTTGGTCTCCGAAACGCACTTCACTAAGCAATCTTTTGTCAAATTTAGAGGATACCTGGTATATAATTCGCTCCACCCTGACAACTCTGCCAGAGGAGGTAGCGCGGTTATAATCAAAGACAACATTAGTCATTACGTGCAGTGTAAATATGAAGAACAAGACATACAAGCTGTGGCAATATCTGTTAAAACCAAATATTGCCACGTGTCTATTGCAGCCATATACTGTCCTCCATGGCATATGATAAGAAAAGAGCGATATTTACATCTCTTTGAACTATTAGGCCGGAGATTTATCCTAGGTGGCGTATTTAATGCTAAACACACGCATTTGGGTTCAAGACTTACTACGACTAAGGGAAGGCAGCTCTTAAGTGCAGTTAAAGAAACACATTCAGAAGTCATGAGCACGGGTAAACCAACGTACTGGCCCACTGACCACCAGAAAATACCGGATCTTATAGATTTTTTCATATGCAAAAATATATCCGCCAACTACATCAGTTTAGAGGAAGGTTTTCATATGAACTCGGACCACTCTTCGATTATATTAATGCTTAGTCAAAAAAGCCTACTCCAAAAAAGCCACTTAACCCTGGTTAATAAGTTTACAGATTAGGAAAGTTTTGCCCTTGATCTAGATAATATTATCGACCTTAAAACTCCGATAAAAAAGCAAGATCAGCTTGACTCAGAAGTAAACAAATATACTCTAAAATAAAAAAAAAATAATACTACTTTTCAAAGCAGTTTTTTATTAAGAATTTAGTTCTTACTAATAAAGTATATAAAAAAAACATGAGTGTACTTTAGCTAGTCTATAAGATGGATGATCTATCTTATATTTATTTCTCGTATTACAATTGTGTCTATCACTGACTTTACTAAAGAGATGTATATTTTTCCTTACATCCATAATATTTTCATAAATGAATTGGCTTTTCGTCATTCGGTACTTCTGACATTCGGCAATGTGAATCTAATACATTTGGTTTTTTTTTTCATTTAGTACCTAATTGTTTGCCGTGAATCAATTTTGGACCAGATGAATAGAGTTATTCACATCATCAAGATTTTGTGACCGGCGATCTATTTTAAATATCAAGGATGTGTCATCAGCAAACAACAACATCTTCGGTTGATTTTTTAGTAATTGGGGTAAATCGTTAATATAAACTAAAAAGAGGAATGGACCCAATATCGGGCCTTTAGGAACACCCATTGTCATTTCAGACCCTAGTGAGTTTACGCCGTTTACATGAACTTTAACTTGTCTGGCTTTTAAATATGATCTAAGTAACTCAAGAGCTGTATGTCTAATTCCATAGTGTTTATAGCTTCACCAATAGTGTCTCATGGTCAACACAATCGAACGCCTTCGAGAGGTCGCAAAAGATTCCAATAGCGTCTTGTGCTTCCTCCCAGGCCTTAAAGATGTTCTTTATTAGGGTGACACCGGCGTCAGTTGTGCAAAGCCCTTTGATAAAACCGTACTATTGATCATAAAAGATGGAATATTTGTTAAAATTACGCAACAATTGGTTGAGCATTAACTTTTCTAAGACCTTAATGAGAACCGGCAGAATTGACACTGGCCTAATCATTGGCTTCTTTGCTATCCCCGGATTTAAATAATGGAACTACTTTACTGTGTTTCATGTTGTCCGAAAAAACTCCTTGATCGACACTAGTGTTAAATATGAAAGCTAAATAGGGTGCAATAGTTTCAATGATTGGTTTACACACTTTTACGGATAGCCCCCAAAGATCTTCTGTGGATCAAATTTTAAGATATTTAAAAGCTTTTAAAATTCCTGGGGGTTTGTATGTTGAAATTTGAACTCCGAAGGGCACGCATTTACGTTATTTCTAAGTAAGGCAGCAGAGAGTGCGGGTGAGGAGTTTAAGGCTGCTGTAGTTTTAAGAGGAATATTTACAAAAAAGTTTTCAAAGCCTGAGCTACCTCTATATCCGAGTATATGGGGCCATGTGCAGTCGCTAAATTAAATTCAATATTACGGTGTTTTTACATACTTGTTTTATAATTTTCAGATAGTTTTATTTTATCGTCTGCTGATTTTATTTTATTGCTAATATACAGCGTTTTGGCTATTTTGCATGCAATGTGGTTTTTGAATATTTAAGCCAATAAACACCACCTACTCCATACAGTAGTGGTCATCGGTAGGGTTTCGTCGTAACTTTTGTAAGGATGGTGATTCTCAATTTTGAAATGGGTTTCGTGGACTTAGAAGGAATTTAAAAAAAAAACAAGTGTATTTCTAAGTAGAATTTATTTTACTATATTTTTAATAATATTAGTCAGATCACATGAGAAATATTTACACTTAAAACATATATTTTAGCTTATACATAATTGATCAGGTACAAATAATATATTACGAATTTAAATATACAGATGAACTGGGAAAATACAAAATCAGAATGTATTAAAAACGGACAAGATAATAAACGGAGGATTAAGATGGAGGAAACCAGATGTTATTTCACTTGTATGTACAGTCGGTGACCTGAGATGTCCACCTTACCAAGTAAACTGCTCAGTAAGTGTGGTTGCTTATCCCCCATCATGATTACAATGCGAGAAAAAGACGGGGCCATACATGCCTGATAGCCGCATCCTATTTTTGCAACGGAATCATGATAGCAT
This sequence comes from Orthosia cruda, assembly GCA_964057195.1. Taxonomy (NCBI): domain Eukaryota; kingdom Metazoa; phylum Arthropoda; class Insecta; order Lepidoptera; family Noctuidae; genus Orthosia; species Orthosia cruda. Next base: position 50,854,724 of record OZ059827.1, read on the forward strand.
TAACATAATGTAGCCCCATGTCAACAAAACCATTCAAACCACCAATGGGAACCATTTCAATTTGAGCAAGTTTGTTCTCCATTTACTAACCAATCCGTGGTATCATGTAACGCTACACCATAATCTTTACAAGTCACAATATTAGACTAACACACTAATTTGTCACTATCACTGTAATTTGTGAAGAACACTTCCTTGAAAAGGGCATTTCTTATTCGAAATAGGCTGTGATAGCCACCAGTCTTCTGTCAAGGAAGCTCTGCTCGACCTCTACTGTGCCGCCGACCTTCTTGGCTAGCGCTAAGATCTGAAACAATAGAAAAATAATTATTAGCACCAAAATTTGGCTTTTTTCGGTTGACCACAATTTCGCCTGATGTTAAGCAATGATGTGGTCGACGGTGAAGCACGCTTGCCTAGAATTAACCTATTCACTCTTGACTTAGACCCCTAGGTTGTAGCTTGTAGCTAACAGGAAAATAAGACTCCGGCAGGGAATCCCACTCCTTAGCTGCCTACGCACAATGAAAGTATTCGCAAAACGCTTTGTGCGTATGGGTGGGATGTCTACCATGTACCGATGGCACATTGCCGTACGTCTTTTAGTCCAATGATGGAAAGGGCTAGGCGGCATCAAATTGTATACCTACTAATATTCTAAATGTCAAAGTCTGTATTTTCGGCTGACTGGATTCCGATGGTGGTTACTGGAAGTTTATAAATATAATACAGTTATAGAAAATAATGATATCTTACTTGATCCGGCCTTGAATTTCTCGGAATATACAGTGCAATGGTAGGCGCGATCGTCCTCGCCACCCTCATTAGTACCGATGCGGGTTGTGGTTCTAGCATCGCCTCCAAGTCGTACTCGATATTCTGTGGAGGAAAATGTAAGTTTTATTAACGTAACTTGTAGAAGTCAGAAAAATATGTCGCCGACTATAGACACAGTTTGAATCCTGTGAAGTAGTTGTGAGCAGAGTCCCTGTCAAGAGCCTGTAATGCTACACGAGTAATTTTTAACCAGACCTGCTAATCCAGGCCCCTAGACATGTGACATTCTAACATCGAAATAGTCGCTTATAATAAAAATAATTAAAGATCATCGATATAGGTCACCGCAATCGAGTTATACTTACATCGCTATAACTGGGGCCGCCCCAGGGCGGACTCAGGAACACCATATCAGCCTTCAGCGTCGGCGCCAGCTCGAAGAAGTCTCCCACTATGAACTCGATACGATCGGCGACGCCGTACACTGACGCGTTGTGCCGAGCCATCGCTATCTTTTTAGGGTCTATATCGACTGCTATTACTGTTGGAAAAATAAGATAATTTTAGTCTCACTTAAAATATACAGTAGTTTGATGTCCAAGTTACAAACTTCTTTTATATAATTCAGACAATTTTATTTTATTTTTTAAGACAACATGAAGTCTGTATTTGTGTTCTATTGACGGTGATAGACTGCGTCCAATAAATGCTGGCACTTGAACATATGCATATGCAAGTTTTAGCGTGTGATGTTCTGCTAGCTTACCTCTCCTGCTGGTGCGCGCGAACTGGATGGTGTTGCCGCCGGCGCCGCAGAAAGCGTCCAACACTACGTCATACGCGTACTTGTTGGCGATGTGCCGCGCTACTTTCTCTGGCGTCACGCTGAACCAACTCTCGCGGTCCAGCTTTATTCCTTCATCGAACCTGTTGGAGAACGAAGGTATTTTGACGATCATTACAGGAATAGAAGAGGGCCTCACACACTATTTCCAAAAACAAAAGTGTGTGTTTGTTTGAATGTCGGTGTTTTATCAAAACAGCCGAATGTTTTTAAATTAGACACAGAAGCAGACGGATGAAAGGAGGTAAAACTACCAAAGATAAGATAAATGGAATGTCCGAGGCGGAACATTTAACAAGGTTTGACAAATCGGGACAGGTGAAACTAAAAAAAAACGCTTGTTAAATGGAAACAGAGAACTAGATCTGGATGTTTTCCAGATAATTACTGACCTGTGGAAGAGGGAGTACCGCTTATTCCAATATTTTAAAAGCATCGGGTGATCACGCAACTTCACGGGAACTACTTCTTTTCTTGTGATTTCCTTCCGGCAGTCCTCTAGGTGGATCGTCGATAGCGACCAATACTTTGCGGAGTACATTATTGATCGGGCACTTTTCACTGACTGAATTGTATTTAATTTTGGTAGTCCCTTTTATACAAAAGTTAAAAACTTACTAGTACTTAGCTAATTACTGTTCCTGGTAAAGGGCCTTTGTTAATGGGCCAAATAGTGATACGTCATAATATTGCATAACCCTGAAGACTTGAATTGTTTAAAGTCATTAAAAGGATCACTAATCGTGTAAAGGTTTTGCATTTAATAGACAATTAGTTAGTTAATTATACGATTACTTTCATAGGAGAAAATTTACTTAATGAAGTTGCCAATTTCAGTAGAGATTATTTTGGTAATTACCGTATGAAGACTTGCCCCCAGTTTCCCAGCTCGAAATTATCGGAGAATTAATGTGACAAATTGTCAAGCACGCGTTATTTGCTGTGATTGGCTGTTGAAAATTCATTCAACCAATCACAGCAGATAAAGCGTGCTTGACAATTTGTCACATTAATTCTCCGATAATTTTGAGCTGGGAAACTGGGGGTTAATCTAAGAATGCAGTGAATCCGCATCTTATTTGTGGATAATTAACCATTTATGATAATAATAATAATTATTTTTATTGTTCTCAATGTTCTCATGACATGTCAGTGGCAATTGTCCTAATGTTCTAAATTGTATTGACTTATAGAACGTATCTTAAGTTTTAAAATTTATAAGCGTAATACGAAAATAACAATACCTGCACCCTCTCCCTCTTCAAGCCATCATTCGAGTCATCAGCATTTCGGCATCGACATAGCAAAGGTACCGCGGATGCGTCAGCCAGCTTCATGCTCTCGTCATCTAAGCTGGTGTCTTGGGTTCGCGGACTTCCTGAAGGGGACATGTACGACCTGCTCAGTATCCGATTTCACTTCTGTGCTATCGACGTCTGTCTGTATTTCTTCTTCGTCTTGAGAATCCTTAGACTGGTTGAAAGTAAGATATAAATGTTTTGTGCAACAATAAGTGCAATTTAAAGAACATTCATAAAATTTGCTTAATTACACCAATAGGACTTCATGTGAATCGGTTGCCAAGACTCACAAGCTCTAACCTCCTCCTAACGCTGTCACTATTGAACAAATATCAGATCTAGAGTGGAGCTACTAGCCGCATAAGTCTAGGAGAACTAACTTTGCAAGCCTTAAAGTTAAAAACCCAACATCTTGGTAAAAACAGTATATGGCCTGTCAAAGTCAAATGTATTTATTTCAACTGCGCCATTAAGCGGCCCTTTTGAACGTTAATAATTATTTACAAGTAATAAAAATTGATTCTACCGTGCATTCGGAAAAGTAGCTTGTTATGGAGAAGAACGCACCAGAAACTCCATACTTAGTATTTTAAAAAAATAAGTGTTTTACAATATTTACATAAGTACAAACATTAATACATTCATATACGTGAGAACGATGCACCCAGAATCACTATACTTACTACATATAGGTACAAAGTATTACAAACACTAAATGGTAAATTCCTTCACTTGATAAATAGGAAAATGGTTCTCACATACTAACAAATATTGCAAACATAGGTAAATTACCTAATTCAATAAAATGGAACAGTCTGCGAGTCATTTTTTTTAAACAAAATGAGAAGAAAAAAATAAAGCGCTACTACAATTATGAATATAATACAAATTAACCAGTTTGATTTTGTCTACACTAAAGATTGCCCTATGGAGCAGGACCAGCATGTTTCCAAGCATTTTTATCTTGAATATAATCATCTAATTTGTAATATGTAACGAAGCAGAAATCATGCAATGAACCAGCCAAGAAATTACGTAATAAAAGAAAAGCAAAGCAAAAGGAAACTATGTGTCCTTAGTAACTGCAACAACTATAGGCCGGTGGAAATTATAGAAGATACTTTTTGTGAACAGTTTGAGTATTGCCATTATGTGTCGCCTAATTGTAAAGTGAAAGAAATGCTCACAAATATTACGAACAAGGTTCAAGATTTTAACATGGACGACTATTGCTTAGTAATGATTGGCGAAAGTGACTTTAAAGATAATGAAGACTACATCGAACTTGTAAGACTAAATAGAGAATCCTTAGAACAAACAACTCATACAAATGTGATAGTAGAATTGTTTAATAATTTACTTTACATGGACATACAAAATTATAATTATGCATATTTCTTTGATACGAATCGTGACCTCTCCTTGGAAATGTTCTCATATAAAACAGGCAAACTTAATAAACTAGGTATAAAGTGTATATTTGGAAGTATTTTCAGTCGCATACATAAAAAAAATCCCAATGGATTATGACGAAACGAGTAAAGCTCATGTACAAAATAAGTTTTTTCGTCCTCCCTTTAAAAACAATGCCAGTAATGATAAACAACAACTTACATTGTTGCATCTGTTGTCGATATCTGAGTTGACGAAAGAGATGGGTGTTATAGACTTTATATGTCTTAGCGAAACCTTTATACAATCCGGTCATGAATGTAATCTTAAACTTACAAACTACAAGTTAGCTGCAAATTACTCAAGATCCAATAAAAAACGGGGCGGCACGTGTATATTGGTGAAGGAGGATTTCGTTTTTAGCCCTTTACAAATAATAAATGAAATGTCTAGCGATTATTCTTTCGAATGCTGCGGCATAGAAGTGCCGAGTCAAAACTTAATACTAGTATGTGTTTATAGAATCCCGGATTCCGATGCTGGTATATTTCTAAAAGAAATGGAAGTTTTGTTACACAAATTAACTCATAAAAATAGGAATCGTATCGTAATATGCGGAGACTGGAATATTGTTATTCTAAAAGACACTACACAAAAAAGAGAATTAATATCTATTTTGCATAATTACAACTTATTGACACATATTAAAATGCCCACTTGGAAAAAAAGCTGCATAGATTAAATAGCCAGTAATATCTCGATCCTAGACACAAAAAGCAGTATACATAACCTAACCCTCTCAGATCATGATACTGGGCAGTCATTAACGTTCTTTCTTCCGATATCTAATAATAAGCCGAAGATGCCAAATTTCATTTATGAAGTCAAAAGAGATTACAATAAAAACAATATTAAAAAAAATTCTTGACTGTATATCTGCTTTAAGTTTTAATGAAATATATGAAGAAACAGATTTCAACATTGCATTTAACATATTTCATGACCTATATATTCTCTTTTACAAACTATGTTTCCCAGAAATAACAATAAAAAAATATAATAAACCAATAAAAAATAAATAGATAAGTAAAGGTATAAAAATATCGTGCATAAAAAAGAGAACTTTATATTATAATAACAACATGATGCCTTAAGCAAAAAATATCATAAAAGAAGATACCTGACCTATTCTAGAATTTTAAAAACATGTATATCACATTCACAATTGATAAATAACAAAAAATATTTATATAATTCTAAAAATAAATGCAAATCAACATGGTATATTATAAAAAATAATATAAATAATAATGATAATTATAAAAATGACATCAAAGAATTAATAATAAATGATAATAAATTAATGATCCTTATGACATGTGCAATCAATTTAATAACTATTTTATAGAAATGACCAATACATTTGATCTTAGCAATAGTAATAACGTAAGTAACATTGACATTACCACTAACACTGGCAGTATCATTTTGACTCCAGTGAATGAACAAGACATTATAAAAATTATCAACTCTTTAAATGATACTAACGCTACTGGATATGATGAAATAAACACAATAATAATAAAACTAAGCAGCAAAATCATAGTAGAACCTTTAAGTTATTTAATTAATCTGTCATTTGAGACAGGCACATTTCCTACTAGATTAAAACAATATATTGTCAAACCGCTATACAAAAAAGGTAACCGCACGGATATGTCCAATTATAGACCCATATATGTCCATTGGTCCCTATCCTATCAACGATTTTTGAAAAGGCAATGTACGGGAAAATCATTAACTTTTTAAACAAAAACAGCATTCTTACTGAGAACCAATTTGGTTTTAGGAAGAATAGTTCAACATCTCTTGCTTGTTTTACTTTGGTCAAACTGATTTCTGAAGCCCTTAATAATAAAATGCCTGTATTGTCAGTGTTTTTAGATATGAGCAAAGCATTTGATTTTGTACCACATAATCGCCTACTTTGCAAAATGGAGAAATACGGCATAAGAGGCAAGGCACATGACTGGCTTCAAAGTTATGTATCGAGTCGCCAGCAAAGGACAGTAGTAACAAAAATTAATAATAACACAAACAAAACATACAGTTCAGATTTAAAAATAAATAGCTGTGGTGTTCCTCAGGGAAGCGTATTAGGGGCCCCATTATTTATAATATACATAAATGACTTTTGCAAGAACCTAAAACATAATTGTACACTATTTGCTGATGACACTACTCTCACAATAAAATCTTCAAATAGAAATGACCCAGAAACTGACACTAACAATGAAATACTAAAAGCAATTAAATGGCTGGAATCTAATAATTTACGTGTAAATATTGAAAAAACAAAGTTAGTACAATTTCAAACATACAATTATTTAGTAAAACCACCTCAAATACATTACAATAATTCAATTTTGGAACCTGTACCTTCAACTTTATTCTTGGGAATAGTTATTGATGAAAAATTAAATTGGAAAGAACATGTAAAAAAAGTCTGCACTCGTCTCGACAAATTTGTGTATGCGCTTCGAAAACTCAGAAGAATAGCCAGTAAAGAAACAGCCCTAAGTGCTTATCATGGCTATGTTGCATCAGTGCTGCGTTACGGCCTCGTGACATGGGGTAATTCAGTAGATGTGAACAGTGCATTCATTGCACAAAAAAAATGTGTCAGAGCTGTGTATGGAGCTGAATATTTAGATCATTGTAAGCCATTATTTAAAGCACTGAAAATTCTTCCACTTCCTTGCCTATATATTTTTGAGATTTGTATTTTTATTAAAAAGTATTCGCATATGTTCCCATTGTATGAACACATTTCTAAAAGAGTGAAAAGCAGAAGCCCAAACAAATTACTTGTACCTAGCCAGAGACTACAATTGTATAGCAGGAATTCCAATTGCATGGCAATCAAAATATTTAACGCATCAGAGTGTTGCCCACTAATAAATTTAGGAAAACAATATTTGCCTGGCTTTTAGACAATTGTTTCTATTCAGTTAATGAATTTTTAAATTATAAATTTTGACATTTCATTTTATTAATACTTATTTACACTTGTTAACTTGAATTGATTATTATTATTTTTTTTAAGCATTTGACATTATATAATTATTAAATTTTGATATTTAATTCATAATTATCTTGTATAAAAATTATCTTTTTTTTAACTAAACTAATTTATAATATTGTCCGCCTCAAACGTCGCGCGCACACCATGTATGCGTAAGCTATTTTGGTTTCTATTGTGTCTGCTTGTTGACGCGCAATGGGGAAATATAGCCTCTTCTTAGCGTTCGATGACAAACTACTTCCTACAGTTATATTGTTGTGGCCTAGAACTTAGACACTTTGATTTTGTAAGTTACTTTAAATATTTCTACACCGGCAACGGTAGTGTATGTGAAACTGTTTATTATTAAGATCTTAATGTACCATATACTCAGAAATAAATATATCTTATCTTATCTTATGCTTGCTTACAAAGTGTGCTTTTAACTATTGTTTTAAATTTCTCTTTCATTAAGTTTTAAAATACCGTATGACATAATGCTGTGAAAGTAACTAAAATAGTAAGAAAAAACGCGCGGTTTCTAGATCCGTTAACTGTCTTATCTCTCTAACAGCATAAGCTGCTGAGCTCAGCCGACCCGCAAGAGATGTTATGTGAGGCCCCCATTGTAATTTGTCATCTACTGTGATTCCTAGGAAAACTTTTTGATTTATATATTCCAGCTTTTCTCCATTAAATATGATGCCGCATTCGCTACTTCTTACATTCGGCAATGTGAATCTAATACATTTGGTTTTATTCCATTATGTACCAAAAAAAAGTAAACATTCCAAATCAATACAATTTTGAAGTGCTCCTTGAGTGAGCTGTTCTGTTGTATTCTTCGGTTTAAATGTCTTTATTCCCATTATGACAACTGTCACTTACATGACTATAATCAAACAAATTATCATTACAAATAGTAAATATATTGTCAACAAGTAAGAAGCGGATTCACTGCATTCTTGAAATATGGCTTCTTAAGGTAATTACCATAATTACGAGTATTTCTGCTAAAATTCGCAACTTACCTAATTATGATCACTTTCTTTCTCCTATGTAAATAATTGTTTAATTAACTAATCGTCTCTTGAATGAAACCCTTTAAATGATTTTTAAACAATTCAAGTCTTTAGAGTGATTATGTAAAATATGACGTGTCACTAATTGTTCTATTAACTAAGCGTCTTAATAATGCAACCCTTTACCAGGTACAGTAATTAGCTAAGTACTAGTAAGTTTTTAACTTTAGTATAAAATGGACTGCCAAAATTAAATACAATTCAGTTGCAGTGCCCGATCAATAATAATGTACTCGGCAAAGTATTGGTCCCTATCGACGGTCCACCTAGAGGATTCCCGGAAGGAAATTAAAAGAAAAGAAGTAGTTCCTGTGGAGTTGCGTGATCGCCTGATGCTTTTGAAATATTGGAAGAAGCGGTACTCCCTCTTTCAGCATCCAACACCCAGATCTAGTTCTCTGCCCCCATTTAACAAGCTTTTACTTAGTTTCACCTGTCCTGACCTGTCAAAACTTTTTCAATTCGCCGCGTCGCACAATTCATTTATCTTTACTTTCATCCATCTGCTTCTGTGTCTAATTTAAAAACATACGACTGTTTTGATTAGTCGTTAAAACACCAGCATACAAACAAACACACACTTGCTTTTGTTTCAGGCAATTCGTGTGTGTATTTTATTAACAGAATGCACCAACTCCAAAAGGAGGGTTCTGTTCTTATTAGGTAGGCTAGTTATTATGCATTCTACTTTTTCCCCTTTGTGTATTATAGTTCATTGATTGATTGATTTGTCTCTGCAATGTTTGCTTGGCACACATAGGCCCCGTTCTATTCCTGTGAATCATCGTCATCATAACTTCCTTCTCCAACAGGTTCGACAAGGGCATAAAGCTGGACCGCGAGACTTGGTTCAGCGTGACGTCAGAGAACGTAGCGCGGCACATCGCCAACAAGTACGAGTATGACGTAGTGTTGAACGCACACACTACTTAGAGATACTACGTATGTTGGACGCCTTCTGCGGCGCCGGCGGCAACACCATCCAGTTCGCGCGCACCAGCAGGAGAGGTAAGCTAGCAGAACATCACACGCTAAAACATGCATATGCATATGTTCAAGTGCCAGCATTAATTGGACGCAGTCTATCACCGTCAATAGAACAAAAATACAGACTTCATGCTGTCTTAAAAAATAAAATAAAATTGTCTGAAATATATAAAGAAGTTTGCAACTTGGACATCAAACTACTGTATATTTTAAATGTGACTAAAATTATCTTATTTTTCCAACAGTAATAGCAGTCGATATAGACCCTTAAAAGATAGCGATGGCTCGGCACAACGCGTCAGTGTAAGGCGTCGCCGATCGCATCGAGCTCATAGTGGGAGACTTCTTCGAGCTGGCGCCGACGCTGAAGGCTGATATAGTGTTCCTGAGTCCTCCCTGGGGCGGCCCCAGTTATAGCGATGTAAATATAACTCGATTGCGGTGACCTATATCGATGATCATTAATTATTTTCATCACACTTGCACGTAAAAAGTATCTAAACATACAGGTTAAATTGGCCGTAATGCCCCATATAAAACCCTCGGGCTTTCTTTTTGTCATGAAACCCTAGGGCGGTAAGTAATATTTTTTTAATTTATGGCACAGCACACAGGTCATGCAAGTTCAAGCAAGGAGTTTACACGCAATTGAAAAATTGTCTTAAAATGTTATCTAAACAGGAATTTCTTTGCAATCTCGCTACATGTTACTTAAATACTCAACTAATGTTCTTAATAATCGATTTTAATAGTTATAGTATGAAAACGTCGAAATTATTTAATTCTTTTTACACTCCGTCATGGCTGTATACCTACGTAAGTATTTGCCCTCAAAGTTTCTGAACGAAACACTGTATAATCTGTGGTGTGGGCAAAAATTCGCCAACCGCTTAAAAAAAGTTCACGTATTTCGTAATAACAGCTGTGCTGACTTGTGTATTAAAGCTATAATTCATAATTATTACTCGCAAATGTGATGGAAAACATTGTATGTATCACGGGCGGTACGGGAATTACGAACCTCGACTCAGAAAGCCCTCAGTCTTCGACTTCGGGCTTCTACTAGAGTCTCGATCGTAATTCCTTACTTACCGCCCTTAATACACAATGTACTGTTTCATTATAAGCTTAGTAATAGTCCCTTAATTGATAATATTGCCACGATTACATCGATTCGAAAAAGGTGATCTTTTAGAATTCTCTCATTAACTTACGTATGAATAGAGAGTGTTTGGTATAGGAATAAAGGATGAATATTGAAACTTATCAACGCAAAACTGATCCTGAGGCTCTAGCGCCTGAGAATCAGTTTTGGCAAGTGGGATTAGGCTTCAGCTAAGGCGATAGTCATATCGCCAAAATGTATGAGATTGATCACGTGATTTTTCGATATCGCTTGTCAATCCCATACAATTTTGTCTTTTTGACAATCACTATCGCGACGCTTTCGATGTTAGAATGTCACATGTCTAGGGGCCTGGATTAGCAGGTCTGGTTAAAAAGTACTCGTGTAGCATTACAGGCTCTTGACAGGGACTCTACTCACAACTAGTTCTTCGGGGACTTCGACACCCTGGGGATTGAGTCGCCGATTGCTCTTGAGGAGAGCCAGGCGATGGAGGACGAGCCTCAAAACTAAGGCCCTCCTATATTAACACAGGCCCATCAAAATCATCCAAGATTGAGGGACTAAGGTGTGTACAAATTAATTTGCTTCATTGCAGAGCCGCTACTGCCCTTCTGGCTCGGCAACTGAAGCTTAACACATATGACGTTGCCTTGATACAGGAACCTTATCTGTATAAGGGGACTATAAATGCCTTAGGTGGGACAGGAGGTATGGTGCTCTATGACTGTCCAACTAATGACGCGAGGACTTGCATCTATATCAGGGGCGGTATAGAGGCAATGCCCTTACGTACTTTCTGTTACAGGGATCTCACAACAACTTTGATCCAAGTGGGGATAGGCACAGAGAAAAGAAAATTATCCTTGCCTCTGCCTACCTCCCATATGAACAAAAGGAACCAGTAACACCACTAATCAGAAGACTGGTTGACTACGGCAACCAAGAAAACCTCGACCTGATACTTGGCTGCGATGCGAATGCACACCATGTCGTTTGGGGCAGCTCGGATGTCAACAGAATCCTAAAAGGCATATTCAATCAATGTTTGGACAGCGGCACTTTTCCTGACTTAATGAAACACAGTAAAAATAGTACCAATTTTCAAATCAGGCTGTAAGAGTGATCCTTCTAATTATAGACCTATATCCGTGCTTCCAGCATTGAGTAAAATCTATGAAAAAATCATGCTGGAACAGATGTTGTCTCACTTAAATTCAAATAGGATCCTGCATAGTCAACAGTTTGGTTTCACGAAAGGTAGGTCGACAACGGACGCGGGAGTAAAACTCATCAGCCACATCTTGGAGGCTTGGGAGAGGTCCCAGGATGCTATTGGCATTTTCTGTGATCTCTCAAAAGCTTTCGACTGCGTCGACCATAACACACTGATCTGGAAATTACACCACTACGGAATTCGTGGAAAATCTGCTGATCTCGTGCTTTCCTATTTATCAAACAGACAGCAAAAAGTAAATGTTAATGGGGCAACGTCAATGGTTCGCAGCTAACAATCTATAACTGAATGCGAAAAAAAAAAAATGTCTAAAGTTCTCTTTACCAAATGTACAACAACAGGACCTAAACTTAAATCTTGACGGCAAAAATCTTGAAGTTATAACGGAAACTGTATTCTTGGGGATTACTATCAATTCAAAAATGCAGTGGGGCGCGCACATTAGAACTCTTTCGGGTAGGTTAAGTTCGGCTGCATATGCAATAAGGAAAAAAAGGCAGCTAACCGATGTAGCTACAGCTAGGTTAGTATACTATGCTTATTTCCACAGTATTATGTCTTATGGCATTCTGCTGTGGGGATCAGCAGCAGACGTTGACTCAATTTTCATCCTACAAAAGAGGGCAATCCGCGCAATCTATAAAATGGGTCCTCGCGATTCCCTCAGAGAAAAATTTATATTTTGGAATGTATTTTGTATGTCCGTAAAAATCGAGGGCTTTTCAAAACTAGAAGCGACTTCCATAATTTAAATACACGCAGTAAGCACGAAATTGTAATACACAATTTCAGATTAACGAAAACTATCAAGTCTTTTCTTATAAACAGTATACGCTTTTATAACAAGTTGCCAAAGTCATTTATAGAACTGACCGATGGAAAGTTCAGAAACTACATCAAACGTATCCTTATTAAAAAAGCATATTATAAAATCAAGGACTACGTTGAAGATAAAAACATTTGGCCTTAGCTCCTTCTGCGCATGCAGCTTCCCTGGTAACTTATATGCAAGACTAAATTTAACATGTGGCACAAATATGTGGATGTCTCCTACTATTCTCAATCTCATTTCTAAGAATAGTTACAGCACTGATAACAACATTTGTGCCACATGTTAAATTTAGTCTTGTTATACTTATTTTTTTTTTTACCTTTGTATAGATTCTTTTACCGATTGTTTTGTGAATGTGTGAACATTGTAGGCATTCTAGATGCTAGTTAACATTTGTTAACTTTTTTATATAATATATTTTTTTTTTTTTTTTTGTTTCTTAAGACTTATTGTCATCAGTCGGGCCTACGTTGTCCTCCCATATCTAAGTACTAATGCTGTAACATGGAAATATTGTAAAACCAAACCATTTTTAAAAGAGTAACCATGGAGTTTCTTGCCGGTTCTACTCCATAGGAAACGACCAACCCGAATCGTGCACCTTTTGTCGACGTTTTATAAGTGCTAAAAAATATTTTGATTTTGAACAAACGAGGGGAGGATTTGTTGGACTTTGCGGTAAGCTCTTCTTTACAAATCCTTAACGCAGGCAATAAACCTACTTTCAGGACCTCGGCGAGAACTGAAGTTATTGACCTGACACTGGCTTCAAACAAGGCCAGCGCTTACATCGAAAATTGGCATGTATCGGCATTGAGGTAATAATGTACTACGGTATCGGACGAAATCTCTCTGTCTGACCATAATTATATATATATGCTTTAGGTTTAGGCCGGCGGGAGAAGCCGAAACTAGACGAAGGCGAAACCCAAGGTATACAAATTGGGACTCGTAAAGAAGGGACCAAAAAGTAAATCTAGGGAGCCCTAAAGGTAAGCTTAATTTAATTAATTTTTGACATTTATATTATTATACTCGAAATTTATATTATTTGGATGTAATTTTAATTTATCATTTATTGTTAACTGTTAGTGTTGATGCAATATTTATTATTTTTAGTTGTTTGTTTATTTGTGTAGTTACTAACAATAGTTCTAAGTTTTTTCTACTAACAGATAATGAATCACGTTGTTCGATAAATAAATAAATTTAATTTAATTCCATACTAGATATAGAATTTGAAGCTGATAGAATCAAGGTAGGCACCATCGGTGCATGGGTAGATAGTTGCCCAGAGAAAAAGGCCTTTTGCAAAAAGGTAGCATGGTGGACTCCTGAACTAGCTAAAATACGTCAGGAAATACGACAGGACTTTAATGATGCAAAAGCCAGGTAATATTTTTTCTGGCTATCATAGCATGCTGACGAGGTATAAGACGGCGATACGCAAGGCCAAAAGAACTAGATGGCGGCAGCATTGCACCTCCATCGAAGCTCTGCCAAATGGAATGAGGTTGTGCAAAGCAATGTCCATGACTAAGACAAACCCACTATCATCTGTAAAGGATGAGAATGGGTATCTAACGGAAACCGGACATGACACTCTGGGCGTTATGTTTAGAACTCACTTCCCGGAATGTATACTGCGCGACAGCGATGAAGAGGAACCAGTCACAAGGGACGAGCTCACAAGGCACACGTCCAAAAATAACTGGCTCACGGCAAAGAAAGTGGTAGATGAAAATAAACTGAAGCTTGCCATAGCGGGCTTCCAGCCTCTTAAATCTCCTGGTCGGGATTGCATCAACCCAATACTATTGCAAGAAAGCTATTGCTAGGGCATCTGTTTTGATACCTCATTTCAGTAAGCTCTACAGAGCCTGCATAGCCTTTGGGTACGTACCCAAGGCATGGAGGGAGGTCAAAGTCACCTGTATACCGAAGGTGGGTAGACCGACTTACGAAGAGGCTAAAGCTTACAGGCCAATTAGTCTATCATCCTTTCTCTTAAAAGCTCTGGAGAAAGTGGTAGACAGGTACCTAAGAGAGGGACCCCTTAAAGTATTCCCTCTACATAAACTACAGAGCGCCTACAGCCCTGGCAAATCTACAGAAACGGTATTGCACTATGTTGCGAGTTGAGCCGAGGCCGCGCTAGAGGGACAAGCGATCTGTGTCGGGGCTTTTCTCGACATAGAGGGAGCCTTCGACAAGACAACATTTGAGTCCATATGCATCGCTGCAAAGGAACATGGCATCAATGATACCACGTGCAACTGGATTGACTATATGCTGAGAAGCAGAATAGTCAGATGGGAACTGATGGGAGACAGACTTAGTGCAAAAACAACAAGAGGTTGTCCGCAGGGTGGAGTGCTGTCACCATTATTGTGGTGCTTGGTAGTAGACTTGCTACTTACCAAGCTCAATACCGGACCATTCTACACAGTAGGCTATGCAGATGACATAGCTATAATGGTTAATGGTAAATTCCCGAACATAGTCTCTGGATTATTACAACAGGCATTGAGGATGAAAGAGGAATGGTGTACAAAGAACCACCTCTCTATCAACACAAGCAAAGCGCTCATTGTTCCATTCACGAGGAAGAGACAACTAGGAAACCTAGGAGAGCTCTCCCTCAATGGAATAAAGCTGCCCCGGTCCACTGAAGTTAAATATCTGGGTGTAACGCTTGATAGAGAACTCAGGTGGAAAACTCATGTGGAAAATATTACGACGAAAGCCCTACGAGTGTTCGGCATGTGTCGTTCCACCTACGGTAAAACTGATACGGGGGTTAAAGCCCAAAGTGATACGATGGCTGTACCGGACAATGATAATACCTATTATCACATACGGCAGCATAGTGTGGTGGCCCAGAACAAAGCTTGCCTCGTGCAAAGCGCCACTCACCAGATTACAAAGAACAGTGTGTCTAGGCATCACGGGTGCTTTCTGGACATCACCTACGGCAGCGTTTGAGAGATACCTCAATATCGCTCCTCTGCATATGATGGTTGAATTCGAGGCAAGGAAGACATTACATCTACTTGCTGTAGCTGAACTATGGGATGCCTCTAAGCCAAAGACCAACCATACAAAGTTCGACGGGAATGAAGGCCTGGATCGGGTAACAAGCATGTTATCCGATAAAATGCAAACTATGTTTGTGTTTGAAAGATCATTCAAGGTCCAAATCCCTACAATAGAGAACTGGACGAAGGGAATCGATCCACCAGAACAAGACAGTCTGGTGTGGTACACTGATGGATCCAAAATGGAATCAGGTACAGGGGCGGGAATATACGCAAAAGGTTACAAATGTAGCAAAAGCCTAGGGAAGATGGCAACTGTATTCCAATCAGAAACTTATGCCATAATAACCTGTGCTCAAGAGAATATAGGTAGAGGAACCAGAGGTAAATCCATATATATTCTTAGTGACAGTCAGGCTGCAATCAAAGCCATGGCTGGATGTCTGGATGCTGTCCAGACCCTAAACAGGCTTGGGAAGCACAACAGGGTAAGACTGATGTGGGTCCCTGGGCACAAAGGAATCCATGGTAACGAAATGGCACATGAACTGGCAAGAGAGGGCACAGCAAATGACTTTGTGGGTCCAGAACCATGTGTAGGCATCTCGACGTGCCTCGTAAAAGCCGCATTTAGGGAGTTTGCAGGTCACAGACAGCGAACTCATTGGCTATCTAGCACCGGTCTACAATACTCCAAGAAATTCCTAGGCTATACGTTCAAAGCCCAGGAATGCATTTGGAACATGAGTAGGGGGCAAATCCGCTACTTGCTTGGGGCCTTTACTGGGTACTTTGGAACCAACGACATGCTCAAGCAGATGGGTCTAACCGCGACACCCATGTGCAGGTTGTGTGGGGAACATACGGAACGCATGGAGCACCTTCTTTGCACATGCGATGCACTGGCTGGTAAGCGAATTAGTCTCTTAGGGGTTGGATATCCAAGACCAGAAGTCTATAGGCTCATATCTCCCAGTCTCGTTGTAAAACTCATGAAAAGAGTTTTCAACGAGATTGGGGAAGAGCAAGTTATCTAGGGGACCACAATAGATCCCAATGGGTCGAAGTGTCCGAGTTGTTTCTCGGCCCCTCCACAAGATAAGATAAGATAACCACCATCGGAGTCCAGTCAGCCAAAAATACAGACTTTGACATTTAGAATATTAGTAGGTATACAATTTGATTCTACCTAGCCCTTTCCATCATCGGACTAAAAGACGTACGGCAATGCGCCATCGGTACGTGGTGGACATCTCACCCACACGCACAAAGCGTTTTGCGAATACTTTCATTGTGCGTAGGTACAGCTAAGGAGTGGAATTCTCTGCCGGAATCTTATTTTTCTGATAGCTACAAGCTACAACCTAGGGGTCTAAGTCAAGAGTGAATAGGTTACTTCTTGGCAAGCGTGCTTTACCGTCGACCACATCATTGCTTAACATCAGGCGAAATTGTGGTCTACCGAAAAAAAGCCAAATTTTGGTGCTAATAATTATTTTCCTATTGTTTCAGATTTTAGCGCTAGCAAAGAATGTCGGCGGCACAGTAAAGGTCGAGCAGAGCTTTCTTGACAGAAGACTGGTGGCTATCACAGCCTATTTCGAATAAGTGATGCACTTATCAAGGAAGTTTTCTTCACAAATTACAGTGATAGTGACAAATTAGTGTGTTAGTCTAATATTGTGACTTGTAAAGATTATGGTATAGCGTTACATGATACCACGGATTGGTTAGTAAATGGAAAACAAACTTGCTCAAATTGAAATGGTTCCCATTGGTGGTTTGAATGGTTTTGTTAAGATATATTTAGGTCCAGCGGTTTTGATCGATAAGTGTGAAGTTGCATAAATTTTGTTTTATTAATATTATAAACTCTTAAATTATTAGTCTTTAGCCAATCTATAGTTTTTAGACAGCTTAAGAGCAATATATATTTCTTGTTCGTACGAACTTTTATCATGTCCTTTGATTATGACTGTAGTATCGCCGGCAAACAGTACACATTTATGATTTATAATTTCTGGAACTTCATTTATGTAGAGCAAAAACATTGGCGGTCCCAAAATATTTCCCTGTGGCACGCCATATCTATTAAACATAAACGAAGATTGGGATGATTCTAAGGTTTGTGTTGGTTCTCTTTTGAAATATTCAAAACTATATCAGTTTTTTTAGTAAATAAACATTTATTAATCTCTATATTAATTAATACCATACGAATAATAAGTAATACTGTTCTGTTTTTGTTGCCCCCGTTACCGGTGGACTACTATTTTTTTTTTCTTTTTTTTTTGTATTTTATAAAAATGTAACAAATAAGAAAGAAATTAAATAAAGGACTTATTAAATAATATTACGTATTTATGTGAATCTCCTTTATTTTGAAAGCGCCTTTTAAGCACCTGATTTTTTTATTTCATTATACCTACTTTCCCTCTACCCGCAACACCCCTCTATAGTCATACAGTGCTGACTAAATATGCTGATGTTGGTTAGCGCATGACAATTTTGTATCAATAACATAAACAATTATTGTTAAATGGGTATCTTGTACGCTTAGGCTTACTTGTGGAATCGATGTCAATAACTACAAAAAACTAACTTCATTGTGGTCACATAGATGACGCGCACGCGGCCCACGTAAAAGTCGTAGTATATTCTCCTGCCCATAGGTGTCGCTTTTTATACACTACTAGGGGTGAGGATTGTCTGTTGTTTTTTGTACACTGCGGCGAACCAACTGTCTGCTGATAAGATAAGGTCGCAAGCGCAGGAACGCGGGTCGGGGGCGAGGTATTTTGTAACCACTTATCTTTACGTGGATGGCGCCACTCCTTTGCACTAATGATTAAATACATGAGTAGTTAGGTATTTTACAATTACTCGTCAATAATACGTAAATGAAATAGTTGTAAAAACATTAGATACCACGTCATTAGGCCACGTCCCGCGTATAGTTACATACAACAAATTATCATGTTGTCAAGATATATTGTTACAAATTATCATGTTGTCAGAAACAAACGTCGCAAACATGTAGTCTGCTCTGCATCGTCTTTCAAAACTAAGTTTTCACATCGGTTTTTCTGCTACCAGGGTTCAAACTTATACAATAAGTTAAACCGGGCCTTAAATATATATCCTTTACCAAAAACCAAATGTAAGTCTTTGGTGTCGAACTGGTTGCAAAATTTGGATTATAGTTTTACAGAAAGTCTACTTAATTCAAACTAAATTAATACGGTATAAGTTTATAACTTACACCCAATTCCTCACACATACACATAGGCACACTACACCTGATATTCACCAACTCAACACTACACAGTGACATCACATAGACACTAACATCATACACTCTCTTAGACACACACATACACACACTAGCACTCTGCCCGCGACTTCGTTCGCGTGATTTCATAAAATCATAAATCATAAATCATTTATTTATCTGCAAACATGGGTAAAAATATACATTGATGTTTTCTGTTCATTAATAAAGTTCTCCATGTTTAACCATCACATGGGTATGCAAATAATGAAAACTAAGTAGGTACAGAATAAAAATTTGATTAAATATGTCAGCCTTATGTAATAATTATGATAATATTTAAATGTCAGAATATGAAAATAAAAAAAATAAAACAAACAGAAAATTAAATTACATGCAAATATAAGTTAAATTCGATACAATTGAAAAAAAAAAAGAAAAAATACATTACAGTCAGATTTAAAACTAATACAAATCAAATAAAAATTAATACATTGATTATTCATAAGACCAATATTGATTTTCCTCTAATATAATAAATCGGATGTAGTAGGCCTAGCATTTTTCATTTAAATAGTCATTAATATGATAGTAACACTTTGCAACTAGATATTTGTGTAGTATTTTTTTAAATTGATCCGTACTTTTAATTTCTATTATGTGTTTAGGTAGCTTATTATAGATTTTGGGTGCCATACCAAGAATATTTTTATCAAAAATTGCTTTTTTATGTGGTATTGTGCATATTTTATTTTTGTGACGTAAACTTTTTGGGTGATTGTATAGGTGTAAATTTGTCTTAACATAGTTTGCTACTTCGTATATGTAGAGACAGGGGAGTGTAAGTAGCTGGAGTTTTTGGAAATGTGGCTTACAGCTGTCTGTACTTTGAATGCCACATATTGCCCTTAAGCATTTTTTTTGTGCTTTGAACGCCATTTCTCTATCGGGCGAGTTCCCCCAAAATATGAGTCCATATCGCAAAGAAGACAACACATATCCGTGGTATGCCATTAATAATGTTGACAGATTTGATATTTTCCTTAAGTTATAAAGGGCATATGAACACTGGCTAAGTTTTTTGCATACATTCTCAATATGTATTTTCCAGTTCATCTTTTTATCGATCCAGATACCTAAGAATTTTGTACTATCAGTCTCCTGAATATATTTGTCACCATATCGAACATCTAGTTTTTTATTGTTTGTTCTTTGTTCAAACGAAATGTAGGTTGTTTTTCCTAGATTTATTTTGAGATTATTTTCAGTGAGCCAGTTTATTATGTCATTCAAGTTATTGTTTATGTCATTTTCGAAAGTCTCATCATTTTCGCTACTAAATAATATTGTGCTATCGTCCGCAAATAAGATCATCGGATTAGAAATAATTTTGGGCATGTCGTTAATATATACAATGAATAATAATGGCGCTAGGACTCCTCCCTGTGGTACTCCAAATAAGGATTTGCGATATTCAGACGTGTATGTAATTTCTGTTTTAGTGTATGGGCAGATTTTCTTGACACATGTACATTGTTGCCGATTCATTAGGTATGATTTGATAAGTTGAAGAACATTACCTCTGATGCCATATTTCTCTAATTTGTTAAGGAGTATTTTGTGGCTAACGTGGTCAAAGGCCTTAGTCATGTCCATAAATAATGCAACAGCAGGAGTTCTATTGTCGATACTTGTAAGTGCATGTTTGACAAGCTCGTATATAGCGGAATTAATGTTTTTACTTTGCCTAAAACCATATTGTTCGCTGATTAAGATTTTTTTGGTATCTAAAAAGGAATATATACTTTTATAAATAATTTTTTCAAATATTTTAGAAAAGATTGGGATAAGGGCAATGGGTCGGTAATTACTAGGATCTTGCCTGTCACCTTTTTTAAACATTGGTTTTATTACAGATATTTTTAGTTTTTCTGGGAATACACCCTTTTCAATGCAATCATTGATAATGTGACTAAGTACGGGTGCAATAGTGAAAGATGTAGCTTTAATCACTTTGGTGGTTATATCGTCATATCCAGCGCTGTTTGTATTTTTCAGAGAATTTATTATTTTAATAATGTCAGCTGGTACCGTTGGTATCATAAATATTGAATGGGGTATTGTGTCAAATGTCAGCATATTATTATAGTTAATGTCATTCTGAGATTGAATTTGATTGATAAAATATTCATTAAATGATTCCGCTATTTGTTCTGGACTATCAATAATTGTATCGTCAACAATTATCTTGTCTATTCCTTCTTTTGGAACATTTACTTTCTGTTGATTAATTATACTCCATGTAGCTTTGCTCTTGTTTTCAGAATTGTGTATAGTATGAGAATTTTGGGCTTTTTGTGTTTGTTTAATTATGTGTTTTAATCGATTAGTGTAGGTTTTAAGTTTGTTTTTGTTTACTGGGTTAGGTGATTTTCGATATTCCCATAGCATGTCCCTTTTCCTTCTGGAACATTTTTTTAGTCCCGTTGATATCCATTTAGGTCTTTTAATTACCGAAATTTTTATTTTATTAATTGGAAAACATAAGTCATAAAACAATTTATATACGTCATGAAATTCATCAAATGCATCATTGGGATCGGAGCACATATATACATCGTGAAAAGTGAGACTTTGAAGACATTCTCTAAATTTTTTAATATTTTCATCGCTATAGTCACGTTTTTGAATAAACCAATGAGATAGCGTGCAGGTTTTCTTGACACGACATTTTAGTAGTTGCGCCGTGTGATCCGATATTGCGAATTCTTTAATCTCACATCTGCTGCCTCTGGTATTGTGGATTATGTTATCGATGCAGGTCCCACTGCACAGACGTGTTGGTGATCGAGTACCCAAAATTAGATTATGACTGCGTAGTAAATTTTGAAATGTCAAGGAGGCTTTGCTATTTTTGCAGATATCTATATTAAAATCTCCACAGAGTATGATTTTATTATTTGGTTTCAAACAAATTTCTTTTAAGATCATGTCCAAATTATCAAAAAACATAGATAGTTTATCTTTTTTATTATCTGGCGGTCTGTATATACAAATAATTATGATCGAGTGAGACAAGAGCTTAATCGCACAACATTCTATTAGATTGGGTATAGCCCATTTCCATACGTTAATAACCTCAAATGTATGTGTGTTTTTGATTAGAATGCATGACCCCCCATTTCTATCATCTCTAGTGTAGGATGTTGCTAGTGAATAATTAGCAATATGTAAGTGTTGATGGTCACCCTGTTTCATGTTGTGTTCCGTTATACAAAGGATATCAATTGACTTACCTTCTTCTGAGAGTTCACTAAGATGTATGCCTAATAGATCCGATTTACTTATTAGACCATTTATGTTTTGGTGCATAATAAATATGTGATTATAAACGAAAAAAGTCGCGATTATCTATAACCTTATCTACATGCTTATATTTTATTGGTATTTCGTCTGCTTGTTTAAATAGATCTAGATCGTAGAGTATATTGCTTACAATTCGGTTGTGTATGTTTCTCATTCCGTAGTTATTTATTTTACCAGTTCTGTAAGAGAGCATCTCAAGGGTCAGATCATAGTTGCTATCAAAGAAATATGCGTATTCATTGCTTTGTATATCTGAATATAGGAGATTATTAAACATATCTACTTTATAATTATATATAGGAGCACCTGCCACATAGGTGGCTGCACATACAATTACATTTGTATGTTTAACTCTTTGCAGGGATACTCTTATTTTGTTTATTATGTCTTTGTAGTCTCTTTCTTCTTTTATATCATTTTCCCCGATGAAAAGTATGCAATAGTCGATTTTTGTGTACCCTTTTAGTTTAAGCTCAATATCGCTGAGAAGGCCAGCTGCAGTGCTGTTTGTCCTGATGTATCGGCAGTAGTGAGAACAGTTTGAATAAACTTCCTGTACAATAGATAAGGACCCCTTAGTTGTTCCGCTGCTTAATATACACAATTTGTTTTTTTGTCTAGGTTTTAGTGACGAGATTATGGGCATTTTCTTCAGTTTACTCGGTGTTATAATTGTTTGAGTCTCTTTATTCTCCTTGATACTCGATGTGAAAGTGGTTTGAGTCTCTTTATTTTGCATTATTTTGGATTCAGTTCTTGAGCGGTTTATTTGCGGGTCACTTATAATCGTTTCATTAATACTTCGCCTGCTTCGGTCTTTATTTTGGTTTGGAGTTTTATTACCGGGTATCGGTGACATGGTTTTTCGGCATGGTGTTGAGCATATTTTCTTGTATGTGTTAGTGGTTTTGATCATTTGTTGTAGGTCTGATTTTAAACGAAAGTTTTCAATGTTCAGATTTTCTATTTCATTGTGTGCGCTCGCTAATTGCGTCGTGAGTTTTTTTATTTGTTCATTTAAATCGCCTATAATGTAGCTATTATCATGCAGACTATCTGGAATGCTCATCATAGTGGCATCAAATATAGCCTTCTCGCTGCTATTTGTTATGTTGGATAGGTTAGTTAGTGAGGTCGACCTACATGGTTTGCGATAAGTGACATTATCGTTCGGTGAAGCCATTTTCCTCGACTAATAAATTATTTATTTATTTTAAAATGATCTTGTTATTATTTTTCAACTCCAACACCCTCTCACATAAATTTCTACCAAACCCAGATATATTTTTCTATGTGGTATCACTTTTAATTCTTCTACTTGCCACTGGACGTTGTAATGGCGCTAGTTATACATAGAATGGTAACACTTTTTTATAAAATGGTAACACTTTAGTTCTTCTATTTGCCGCTTGTGGTTGTAATGGCACTAGTAGTACCAGTAATTAGTTTGTCTATTCGCTGCTTGGGGAAATTATGGCGCTAGTTGTTAGATAATATCAGAGTTCAAAGTCCAAATTTTGAATTGTTTTCGTTAACTGTTTTTTACTGTAACAGTTTTTCAATATAATGGTATAATATTCACTAAAACTTATTGATTTTGTCACTGTTTGTAGATTAATGTTATTGTACTGTAATAAATCAAAGATTGATTGTTTACGATGTCACTTAGTATTGAAAACTGAACTTTTTTCTGACCATTGTCTTAAATCCTTCCGCATCATTCATAACGTGTCAAAAATAATATCACGGGTAAATTATCGTAACTGCACTTTGTCACACTAATATTTATACAATTTGGATGTTTATTTATATTTTTGCAAAATTTAAAATATGCGGTCAAGTGTCACTCAGCCAGTGTTGCCACAGTAATGGCAATTTCGTTTATGCTATAAATGATATTCTTATATGCAGTTAGTGAAGGAAACCAAAAATAAGCTATTATTAAAACAATAAAAAAGGGGATCGTAGATATACAGGGTTTATTGGATTTGGACGATTCGTTATTTGACTTAAAGAATAATAAATTTTAGGTTACCGCCACGAAGTAAAATCCTCCCTATAACTAAAACTTATCAACCCCTTTTTGCCCCGTTGGGGGTCGAGTTTTGAAAAACCTAAATATGCTATTCACTCTTTTCTTCTCTTTTTTATTTATCGTTTATGTTAGTCAGATAGCGCAGTGAGATTCCTCAAAAAAACTTTAAATCCCCAAACCCTATCTGGGAGAAAGTTTTAAAAATATTTTATGTAAATTTTGAGTATCAACCTTATCCCCAAGGAATTTGATTTTACATACAAACTAATTTTTACCCTTTTCAGCTCCTTAAAGGTTGAATGGCCGCAAAATTGCGCCTTAGTGCTCCCCTAGGACCCCACGCCAAAAACGAAACCCTGTCCAGTAAGATTCTTAGCTTGAGTTAGTTTCGAAAAACTTATAATGACAACCTTTATTGTATCCTTATGTTGGTTAAGTTTTTTTTTTTTTTTTTTTTTGCATACGATTCTTCAAAAAAACTTTAACACCTCCTTAACCGTATTTAAAACTAATAATGACAACCTTTATTGTTTATTTAGGTTGGTATTTATGTCAAGTTTCATGTTTATTTACCCAAGAAATCAGATTCTTCCATACAAACTTCAACATCCCCTAAATCATCATTTGGGCATAGTTTCGAAAAATTAATAAAGACAACCTTTATTGTTTACTTAGGATGGTATTTATGTCAACTTTCAAATGTATTAACCCAATAAATAAGATTCTTCAAAAACACTGTATTAAATCGTTTTTTGAGGGTAGTTGCAAAAAACTAATAACGAAACCTTTATTGTTCATTGAGGTTGGTGTTTATGTCAAGTTTCATGCTTATTAACCGAAGATATAAGATTCTGCAAAACAATTAACATCCCCTAAATCATCTTTTGGGGGTAGTTTCGAAAAACCAAAAATGAAAGCCTTTATTGTTTATGTCAAGTCTTTATTGTTTATTAACTGAAGTAATAAGATTCTTCAAAAAAGATTTAAAACCCCTTAATCGAATAATGACAACCTTTATTGTTTATTTAGGTTGGTATTTATGTCAAGTTTCATGTTCATATACCCAAAAAAACAGATTCTTCCATACAAACTTCAACACCCCCTAAATCGACTTTGGGGGTTGTTTCAACCTCTATTGTTTATTGAGGTTGGTGTTTATGTCAAGTTTCATGCTAATTAACCGAAGACATAAGATTCTGCAAAAAAAATAACATCCCCTAAATCATTTTTGGGGGTAGTTTCAAATAATAACAATAACAACCTTTATTATTCATATAAGTTAGTATTTGTAGCAAACTTCAAGTTTATTGACCCAATAAATCAGATTTTTCCATACAAACTTCAACACCCCCTAAATCGACTTTGGGGGTTGTTTCAAAAGACGAATAATGATAACCTTTGTTGTTTATTGAAGTTAGTATTTATGTCAAGTTTCAAGTTCATTAATCCAAGAAATAAGATTCTTCGAAAAAAATAACATCCCCTAAATCATGCTTTGGGGGTAGTTTCGAAAACTAACAATGAAATTCTTTATTGTTTATTTAGTTTGTTATTTATGTCAAGTTTCATGTTTATTGACCGAGGAAATCAGATTTTTTCATACAAACTTCAACACCCCCTAAATCATTATTTGGGGGTAGTTTCGAAATACTAATAATGTCAATCTTTATCATTTATAAATAATAATATTTTAACTAAGTTTCAAGAATTTTGGCCGAAGGAATTAGATTTTTCATACAAACTTTCAACCCCCTTTTTACCCCCTTGGGGGTGGAATTTCCAAAAATCCTTTCTTAGTGCACACTTACGTCACTTGAGGAACCTTTCTGCCAAATTTCATGCTTCTAGGCTTAGCAGTTTTGGCTGTGCGTTGATTGATCAGTCAGTCAGTCAGTCAGTGAGTCAGTCAGTCACCTTTCGCTTTTATATATATTTTATAAATAATAATATTTTAACTAAGTTTCAAGAATTTTGGCCGAAGGAATTAGATTTTTCATACAAACTTTCAACCCCCTTTTTACCCCCTTGGGGGTGGAATTTCCAAAAATCCTTTCTTAGTGCACACTTACGTCACTTGAGGAACCTTTCTGCCAAATTTCATGCTTCTAGGCTTAGCAGTTTTGGCTGTGCGTTGATTGATCAGTCAGTCAGTCAGTCAGTGAGTCAGTCAGTCACCTTTCGCTTTTATATATATAGATAGATAGATAGATAGATAGAAGATACAGGCGCTCTGCTTAACTTTTTGTTTATAGCTTCGTTTTTATTACTTCTACCGTCAAAATGTTTTAAATTCTTAATAATTAATCTCCATATCTATAACTTTGAATTGTAATACCATATTTTTTGATGAAAACTATCTTTCCTTCCGTGGGGTGGGGACCTGGTGATTTGTAATACAGGCATTTTATGCCTAACTCAGACACCAGCTCCTCACATTGTTATTAAGACATATAGAATGTAAAACATAGAATAAGCTTGTCATTGTGAGGAGAAATAAAGAATTTTATTATTATTATCAATTATACTACATTTTATTTTTGTTGATGGGTGGGGACGATTCCGCCCATGGTCCTTTGATTTTGTCTACACTAAAGATTGCCCTATGGGGCAGGATCAGCATGTTTCCAAGCATTCTTATCTTGAATATAATCATCTAATTTGTGATATGCTTTACAAAGTGTGCTTTTAACTAAAGTTTAAAATTTACATTCATTTAGTTTTAGTTTTTGTAGTTTTTATCACAAGGTATTTTGTTATAGAACTTAGCATAGTACCCCATGAAAGATGAGTGTACTTTAGTTACTGCCAGTTTCCCACGTCTCAATTATCGGGCTGTTAACGTAATCGACGATTAATCGCCTGTTAATTCTACTTTCAGTTTCTCAACACCCAACTGTGACAAGCGTTTAACAATTTGTCACATTTGAGAAAAATCTCGAATTAACCACATGTTACAGCAGTTTTGGGTTTCTGAGAACCATTTTCAATGTTAATCTCTTGTCAACGAGCCTAATTTATAATTGTTGGAAATTGGTCGATTATTCGCAGATTAAAATTAATATTATGATTTTTTTATTTTTTTATAATTTATTACGATAAAAAAGATAATAGGGGTCGTCGAAAACTGTGGTATGGGTTGAGTTATAAAAAATATGTTAATTTAGATCAATTATTAATTAGCAAGATTTAAAAAAAATAGGATGTTACAAACTTTTTAAATTAATTACATTATAAAAACTTGACACAATTATCAAAAATAGTTATTTTGTATTTAGGTAAATAATAATAAAATAAAATAAATTACTGACCTGGGAATCGAACCTTCCTCACGCGCATTAATTTTAACTGTACCCTGTATTTAGTACTTATCGAGGTCAGTTTCTGGATAGATTTGTGTTTAGCTTGAAGCGGCTGGGGTGGTGACCGCGCCAGGGTAAGCAACACTTGCCAAGGTCAGTCTTGGGATGGGTGACCACTTTTTTTTTGGATCGCTTGTTTATGGATAGGTGACTCCGCCAGGGTAAGCAACACTACCAAGGTCAGTGTTTGGATGGGTGACCATCACCACAAAAATTTAATTATTAATTAACATTACCAAGGTCACCCAACCAAAAACAAGCTAACCCAAAAAAAGTGGTCACCCATCCAAACACTGACCTTGGTAAGTGTTGCTTACCCTGGCATGGTCACCCATCCAAAAACAAGCGAACCCAAAAAAAGTGGTCACCCATCCAAACACTGACCTTGGTAAGTGTTGCTTACCCTGGCGGGGTCAGCCATCCAAAACAAACGAACCAAAAAAAAGCGGTCACCCATCCAAAAAAACCTTGGTAAGTGTTGCTTAACCTGTGTGGGGTCACCTATACAAAAAAAAGCAAACCAAAAAAAAACGTGGTTACCCATCCAAAAATTGTCCCTGGTAAGGTTTGCTTAACTTGCGGGCTACACCAACCCAGCCGCTCAAGATAAAATACTATTACGTTATAGTAGTGAAGGAAATGAATGAATACTAGCTAGGGTAGCCAACCGAAATAAATTATTAAATGTAACAAGCGATTACGTAATTTCTCGATGATGCAGAGTTGAGAAACTCACTGACAACTGACGGCTGGTTAATTTGTGACAAATTGTCAGCTGATTTGAGTTGTGACGTCGACTTCAGAAACTCGCCCTTACCCTCAGTTTCCCACCTTAAAATTATCGGAGAATTAATGTGACAAATTGTCAAGCACGCGTTATTTGCTGTGATTGGTTGAATGAATTTTCGACAGCCAATCACAGAAGATAACGCGTGTTTGACAATTTGTCACATTAATTCTCCGATAATTCTAAGGTGGGAAACTGAGGGTTAGTCTTTAAGATGCTTGATCTAACTTATCTTTATTTCTCGTGTGTGTATCACTGACTTGACTAAAGAGATGTATATTTTTCCTTACATCCATAATATTTTCATAAATGAATTGGCTTTTCACCATTCAATACGATGTCGCATTCGGTACTTGTAACATTCGGCAACGTGAATCTAATATATTTGTTTTTTTTTTTTTCATTTTGTACCAAATTGTTTGTCGTGAACCAATTTTGGACCAGATGAATAGAGTTATTCACATCATCAAGATTTTGTGAACGGCGATCTATTTTAAATATCAAAGATGTGTCATCAGCAAACAACAACATCTTCGGTTGATTTTGTAGTAATTGAGGTAAATCGTTAATATAAACTAAAAAGAGGAATGGACCCAATATCGGGCCTTTAGGAACACCCATTGTCATTTCAGACCCTAGTGAGTTTACGCCGTTTACATGAACTTCAACTTGTCTGGCCTTTAAATATGATCTAAGAAACTCAAGAGCTGTATGTCTAATTCCATAGTGTTTACAGCTTCAACAATAGTGTCTCATGGTTAACGCAATCGAACGTCTTCGAGAGTTCGCAAAAAAATCCTATAGCGTCTTGTGCTTCCTCCCAGGCGTTAAAGATGTTCTTTATTAGGGTGACACCGGCGTCAGTTGTGCAACGCCCTTTGGTAAAACCGTACTGTTGATCATAAAAGATGGAATATTTGTTAAAATGATGCAACAATTTGTGAGTGGTTGACCAAAAAGGGACCTGGAGGGATTGGAAACCGTTAATTTTTTTTTTTGAATTTTTTAATCTGTGGTCTTTTAGCTTTGTTTTGGTCTAACCAGAATATTTTTAGGTGCTGTAGTGTTTTTTTTATGATTTTTTTTGTGAGCCGAGGCAGTTAGAAATACATCAAGCACACGAAATTTCAAATTTTGGTATCTTCTCGTCCAATTTACCGCAGTGTCTCAAGACAAAAGTCTATGACCAGTGTGTGTTGCCAGTGATCACCTATGGGACCGAGACGTGGTCGCTCACAATGGGCCTTATCAGAAAGCTCAAAGTCACCCAAAGGGCAATGGAGAGGGCTATGCTCGGAATTTCCTTGCGTGATCACGTCAGGAATGATGATATCCGCAGGAGAACCAAAGTTACCGACATAGCCCGAAAAATTGCCAAACTTAAGTGGCAGTGGGCAGGGCACATTGCTCGCAGAACGGATGGCCGATGGGGCCGAAAGGTTCTGGAATGGCGACCGCGAACCGGAAGACGATACGTTGGAAGGCCTCCCACTAGGTGGACGGATGACCTGGTTAAGGTTGCGGGAAGGCGCTGGATGCGAGACGCACGGGATCGGTCAATGTGGCGACGCCTGGGGGAGGCCTATGTCCAGCAGTGGACGTCTTTCGGCTGAAATGATGATGATGATGATGACACGAAATTTCAAACGCGATTTACTCGAAATCAATTATTTTCCCTTGAGGTCCCTTTTTGGTCAACCACTCACATTTTATTGGTTGAGCATTAACTATTCGAAGACCTCACTGAGAACCGGCAGAATTGACACTGGCCTATAATCATTGGCTTTGGCTTCTTTGCTATCCCGGATTTAAACAATGGAACTACTTTACTGTGTTTCATGAGGTCCGGAAAAACTCCTTGATCGACACTGGTGTTAAATATGAAAACTAAATAGGGTGCAATAGTTTCAATGATTGGTTTACACACTTTTACGGATAGTCCCCGAAGATCTTCTGTGGATTAAATTTTAAGATACTCGTTTTTAGAAGCTTTTAAAATAGTCTGGGGGTTTGTATGTTCAAACTTGAACTCCGAAGAGCACGTATTTACGTTCTTTCTAAGTAAGGCAGCAGGAAGTGCGGGTGAGGAGTTTAAGGCTGCTGTAGTTTTAAGAGGAATATTAACAAAAAAGTTTTCAAATTCCTGAGCTACCTCTATATCCGAGTATACGGGGCCATGTGCAGTCGCTAAATTAAATTCAGTATAACGGTGTTTTGTCCTACTTGTTTCATTATTTATTATTATCCAGGTAGTTTTATTTTACCGTCTGCTGATTTTATTTTATTGCTAATATACGTTTTAGCCATTTTGCATGCAATGTTAAAGGTTTTTGAATATTTAAGCCAATAAGCACCACCTTACTCCATTCAGTAGTGGGTCACGGGTCATCGGTAGGGTTTTGTCATTACTTTTGAAATAATGGTGATTCTCATTTTTGAAATGGCTGTCGTGGACTTAGGAGTAAAGAAAAAAGACAAGTGTATTTCTAAGTAGAATGTATTGTACTATATACTTTTTCAATAATATTAGTCACATTTCACGGGAACTATTTACACTTAAAACATATATTTTAGCTCACACATAATTGGTTAGGTACAAATAATATATTACGAGTTTAAATAGACAGATGAACTGGGAAAATACAAAATCAGAATGTATTAAAAACGGAGAAGATAATAAATGCAGCAATAAGATGGAGGAAACCAGATGTTATTTCACTTGTATGTACAGTAGGTGACCTGAGATGTCCACCTTACCAAGTAAACTGCTCAGTAAGTGTGGATGCTTATCCCGGGTCATGACGTTTTACCAGCATCATGACGCATCCTCTTTTTGCAACGGAATCATGATAGCATTAACATAATGTAACCCCAGGTCAACAAAACCATTCAAACATTTCAATTTAAGCAAGTTTGATCTCCATTTACTAACCAATCCGTGGTATCATGTAACGCTACACCATAATCTTTACAAGGCACAATATAAGACTAACACACTAATTTGTCACTATCACTGTAATTTGTGAAGAAAACTTCCTTGACAAGTGCATTACTTATTCGAAATAGGCTGTGATAGCCACCAGTTTTCTGTCAAGGAATCTCTGCTCGACCTTTACTGTGCCGCCGACCTTCTTTGCTAGCGCTAAGATCTGAAACAATAGGAAAATAATTATTAGCACCAAAATTTGGCTTTTTTTTCGGTTGACCACAATTTCGCCTGATGTTAAGCAATGATGTGGTCGGCGGTAAAGCACGCTTGCCTAGAAGTAACCTATTCACTCTTGACTTAGACCCCTAGGTTGTAGCTTGTAGCTATCAGAAAAATAAGACTCCGGCAGGGAATTCCACCCCTTAGCTGTAACTACGCACAATGAAAGTACTCGCAAAACGCTTTGTGCGTAGGTATGTGTGGGATGTCCACCATGTACCGATGGCGCATTTCTTTTAGCACGTCTTTTAGTCCGATGATGGAAAGGGCTAGGCGGAATCAAATCGTATACCTATTAATATTCTAAATGTCAAAGTCTGTATTTTTGGCTGACTGGATTCCGATGGTGGTTACTTGAAGCTTATAAATATAATACAGTCATAGAAGATAATGATATCTTACTTGATCTGGCCTTGAATTTCTCGGAATATACAGTGCAATGGTAGGCGCGATCGTCCTCGCCACCCTCATTAGTACCGATGCGGGTTGAGGTTCTCGTCTAATAATAAGGGCCGGTTTCTGAAGTAGACTTCACATCTCAAATTAGCTGACAATTTGTCACAAATTAACCAGCCTTCAGTTGTCAGTGAGTTTCTCAACACTTCATCATCGAGAAATTACGTAATCGCTTGTTACAATAAATAATCGGCATTAATTTATTTCGGTTGGCCACCCTAGCTGGTATTCATTCACTTCATTCGCTACTATAACGTAAACAGTAACTTTAAATAGTATTTTATCTTGAGCGGCAGGGTTGGTTTAGCCGCCAAGTTAAGCAAATCTTACCAAGGACGATTTTTGGATGGGTAACCACTTTTTCTTGTTTTTGGATAGGTGACCGAACACTGGTTAAGCAACACTTAGCAAGGTTAGTATTTGGATGGGTGACCTCTTTTTTTGGGTAACTTTGTTTTGGATGGCTGACCCCGCCAGGGTAAGCAACACTTACCAAGGTCAGTCTTGGGATGGGTTACCAAATTTTTTTGGTTCGTTTGATTTTGGATGGGTGACCCTGCCAGGGTAAGCAACACTTACCAAGGTCAGTTTTTGGATGGGTGACCACTTTTTTTGGGTTCGCTTGTTTTTGGATGGGTGACCTTGGTAGATGTTGTTTAATCTAGCGGGGTGACTTTAGGATGGGTGATCAAATTTTTTTTGGTGAAGGTCACCCATCCAAAGTCTGACCTTGGTTAGTGTTGCTTAACCTGGCGGGGTCACCAATCCATAAAAAAGCGACCCAAAAAAAAAATTGGTCACCCATCCCAAGACTGACCTTGGTAAGTGTTGCTTACCCTGGCGCGGTCACCAACCGAGCCGCTTCAAGTTAAATACAAACCAATACAGAAACTGAACTTGTAAGTACCTACTAACCCTCAGTTTCCCACCTTAAAATTATCGGAGAATTAATGTGACAAATTGTCAAACACGCGTTATCTTCTGTGATTGGCTGTCGAAAATTCATTCAACCAATCACAGCAGATAACGCGTGCTTGACAATTTGTCACATTAATTCTCCGATAATTTTAAGGTGGGAAACTGAGGGTAAGTACAGGATACAGTCAACACTGACCATCGAACCTTCCTCACGCGCATTGGTGTGAGGTAGGTTCGATACCCAGGTCAGTAACAGTTTGTTTTTTATTTTTTTATTTACATAAATACAAAATAACATAATTTTATGCTGTAATTATTTTAAAAAGTTTGTAATATCCTATTTTTTTTTAAATCTTTGTAATTAAATAATTGCTCTAAATTTACATATTTTTTATAACTCAACCCATACCATAGTTTTCGCCGAACCCTATTATCTTTTTATCGTAATATAAGCCTTTAAAATAATAATATTAATTTTAATCTGCGAATAATCGACTAATTTCCAACAATTATAAATTAGGCTCGTTGACAAGAGATTAACATTGAAAAAGGTTCTCAGAAACCCAAAACTGCTGTAACATGTGGTTAATTCGAGATTTTTCTCAAATGTGACAAATAGTTAAACGTTTGTCACATTTGGGTGTTGAGAAACTGAAAGTAGAATTAACAGACGATTAATCGTCGATTACGTTAACAGCCCGATAATTGAGACCTGGGAAACTGGCAGTTAGAGAGACTGCGAGCATAGCCCTTTCCATAGCTCGCTGAGCAACTTTGAACCGATGAACCAGCCGTATTGTGTGGGAATAGGTCGTCATACAGATTTTAATCTGACAGCGTACCTGTTAATCAATATTATAATAGACGAGCAATAATAATGCACTCGCTATTTTTATTTGCCTACTATGAGCACAGTAAGAATATGAAAGTTGAAATACATTTTATATATTTTGTATAATTACTACTTAATCATGTTTTGTACTGTTATATAACCATAATTATTATATAATTACTAAATAATCATATTTTGTACTGTAAAATAAGCCTAATGTTAAAATAATTACAAGTGTAAAATGAAAATATAGTGTAATTAATAGTGTATTTAGTTAGTAAGATTTCAAATGTTTTTAATATTTGTTGTGCGCTTTTGTTAACTGTCCTACTGCCAGTTTCCCAGGTCAAAATTATCGGGCTGTTAACGTAATCGACGATTAATCGCCTGTTAATTCTACTTTCAGTTTCTCAACACCCAAATGTGACAAGCGGTTGACAATTTGTCACATTTGAGAAGAATCTCGAATTAACCACATGTTACAGCAGTTTTGGGTTTCTGAGAACCATTTTCAATGTTAATCTCTTGTCAACGAGCCTAATTTATAATTGTTGGAAATTGGTCGATTATTCGCAGATTAAAATTAATATTATGATTTTAAAGGCATACGATAAAAAGATAATAGGGGTCGGCGAAAACTATGGTATGGGTTGAGTTATAAAAAATATGTTAATTTAGATCAATTATATAATAAGCAAGATTTAAAAAAAATAGGATGTTACAAACTTTTTAAATTAATTACATTATAAAAACTTGACACAATTATCAAAAATAGTTATTTTGTATTTAGGTAAATCACATCATCATCATCAGCCTTTTAATGTTCCCACTGCTGGGACTCAGGCCTCCTCTCATAGAAGGAGTGGGCTATAATCCACCACGCGGGCCCAGTGCGGATTGGTAGATGTCACATGTCTTTGAATTTTTGGTTCTAGGACATGCCGGTTTCCTCACGATGTTTTCCTTCACCGTTTTGAGAGCAGTGGTGATGAAATAAATTACACAAAGTAAAGCGCCTGCTCGGGTTCGAACCCACGACCTACAACTCGTAAGTCGGGACCGTAACCACTGGGCCACCACTGCTCACTGGGCCACCACTGCTCACTGGGCCACCACTGCTTAGGTAAATAAAATAAAAAAAAATACTGACCTGGGAATCGAACCTTCCTCACGCGCATTAATGTTAACTGTACCCTGTACTTAGTACTTACCGAGGTCAGTTTCTGGATAGTTTTGTGTTTAACTTGAAGCGGCTGGGGTGGTGACCCTGCCAGGGTAAGCAACACTTGCCAAGGTCAGTCTTGGGATGGGTGACCATTTTTTTTGGATCGCTTGTTTATGGACAGATGACCCCGCCAGGGTAAGCAACACTAACCAAGGTCACTCTTTGGATGGGTGACCATCACCACAAAAATTTTGGTCACACATCATAAAGTCTAGTCATCTAAAGTCATCTAGGTTATACAACATCTACCAAGGTCACCCATCCGAAAACAAGCAATCCAAAAAAAAGTTGACACCCATCCCAAGACTGACCTTGGTATGTGTTGCTTACCCTGGCGGAGTCACCCATCTAAAAACAAGCGAACCCAAAAAAAAGTGGTCACCCATCCAAACACTGACCTTGGTAAGTGTTGCTTACCCTGGCAGCTTCACCCATCCAAAAACAAGCGAACCAAATAAAGTGGTCACCCATCCCAAAACTGACCTTGGTAAGTGTTGCTTACCCTGGCGGGGTCAGCAATCCAAAACAAACGAACCAAAAAAAAGCGGTCACCCATCCAAAGACTAACCTTGGTAGGTGTTGCTTAACCTGTGTGGGGTCACCTATCCAAAAACAAGCAAATAAAAAAAACGTGGTTACCCAAGTTGGTTGGTAAGGTTTTGCTTAACTTGGCAGCTACACCAACCCAGCCGCTCAAGATAAAATACTATTTAAAGTTACTGATTACGTTATAGTAGTGAAGGAATTGAATGAATACTAGCTAGGGTAGCCAACCGAAATACATTGTTAAATTTAACAAGCGATTACGTAATTTCTCGATGATGCAGAGTTGAGAAACTCACTGACAACTGACGGCTGTTTAATTTGTGACAAATTGTCAGCTGATTTGAGATGTGACGTCTACTTCAGAAACTGGCCCCTAATTTAGTAAATCTCTCTTTAGCACTGAGGTTTGCTGTCAGAGAACCCAATTATGGGTTAAGCTCGCCTGTGTACATAAGTTTTCCTTTTGTATTTTAAATGTATATTTTGTGTACAATAAAGAATATGAATATATACTTTAGGAACATATTAGCATCAGGTCCATATGTGTTGGTGGGTGGGCACGGAGCCCATACATTTTCTGCCCATCGTCCTTTGTTAATTTATATTCTATTCATAGTTATTGTACAATTTTTTTTATGAAATTGACTCACACACTGTTCCGTTGTTGTTGAATTAGGTATTTTACCTATGCTTGCAATATTTGTAAGTATGTGAGAATCATGTTCCTATTTATCAAATTAATTAATTTACCTGTTAATGCTTTTAATACTTTATACATGTACGTAGTATAGTGTGTAGTGCTATTCTGGGTGCATCGTCCTCACATATATGAATTTATTAACGAATGTACTTATGTAAGTATTGTAAAATATCTAGTTTTTCTAAAGAGTAAGTATGGACACATATAATATAATACTAGCATACAGATGTCTCATCCCATACAAAGAAACCGTGACACGTAACTAGCGATTTTCATCTGATTATACCGATTATTATTTGTAAATCGATCGCGTTCGGTTCCGTTCCACGGCGATAGACAGATCACCATCTAATAATCAATCGATATCGATAGATAAATCAAATAATCAGAGGCCTTAGGGCCAGTTTCTGAAGTCGACGTCACATCTCAAATCAGCTGACAATTTGTCACAAATTAACCAGCCGTCAGTTGTCAGTGAGTTTCTCAACTCTGCATCATCCAGAAATTACGTAATCGCTTGTTACAATAAATAATTGGCATTTATTTATTTCGGTTGGCTACCCTAGCTGGTATTCATTCAAATCATTCACTACTATGACGTAATCAGTAACTATGAATAGTATTTTATCTTGAGCGGCTGGGTTGGTGTAGCCCGCAAGTTAAGCAAACCTTACCAGGGACGATTTTTGGATGGGTAACCACGTTTTTTTTTGGTTTGCTTTTTTTTGGATAGGTGACCCCACACAGGTTAAGCAACACTTACCAAGGTTTTTTTTGGATGGGTGACCGCTTTTTTTTGGTTCGTTTGTTTTGGATGGCCGACCCCGCCAGGGTAAGCAACACTTACCAAGGTCAGTGTTTGGATGGATGACCACTTTTTTTGGATTCGCTTGTTTTTGGATGGGTGACTATGCCAG
This sequence comes from Orthosia cruda, assembly GCA_964057195.1. Lineage (NCBI taxonomy): Eukaryota > Metazoa > Arthropoda > Insecta > Lepidoptera > Noctuidae > Orthosia > Orthosia cruda. Next base: position 50,892,024 of record OZ059827.1, read on the forward strand.
GGTAAGCAACACTTACCAAGGTCAGTGTTTGGATGGGTGACCACTTTTTTTGGGTTAGCTTGTTTTTGGTTGGGTGACCTTGGTAATGTTAATTAATAATTACATTTTTGTGGTGATGGTCACCCATCCAAGTACTGACCTTGGTTAGTGTTGCTTACCCTGGCGGAGTCACCTATCCATAAACAAGCGATCCAAAAAAAAAGTGGTCACCCATCCCAAGACTGACCTTGGCAAGTGTTGCTTACCCTGGCGCGGTCACCACCCCAGCCGCTTCAAGCTAAACACAAATCTATCCAGAAACTGACCTCGATAAGTACTAAATACAGGGTACAGTTAAAATTAATGCGCGTGAGGAAGGTTCGATTCCCAGGTCAGTAATTTATTTTATTTTATTTTTATTTACCTAAATACAAAATAACTATTTTTGATAATTGTGTCAATTTTTTATAATGTAATTAATTTAAAAAGTTTGTAACATCCTATTTTTTTTAAATCTTGCTAATTAATAATTGATCTAAATTAACATATTTTTTATAACTCAACCCATACCACAGTTTTCGACGACCCCTATTATCTTTTTTATCGTAATATAAGAGCCTTTAAAATCATAATATTAATTTTAATCTGCGAATAATCGACCAATTTCCAACAATTATAAATTAGGCTCGTTGACAAGAGATTAACATTGAAAATGGTTCTCAGAAACCCAAAACTGCTGTAACATGTGGTTAATTCGAGAATTTTCTCAAATGTGACAAATTGTTAAACGCTTGTCACAGTTGGGTGTTGAGAAACTGAAAGTAGAATTAACAGGCGATTAATCGTCGATTACGTTAACAGCCCGATAATTGAGACGTGGGAAACTGGCAGTTACAGTGCGAGTTTTTACTCACGCTCACTCGTGATACGTAAACGATCTCTTATGTCAAAATGTATACAAAAAAGTGGTTTCTCCTTACCGTCACCAGACGGCGCTTATCCAGTTTCAATACAAAATGACGTTTACGTATCACGAGTGAGCGTGAGTAAAAACTCGCACTAAGGCCTCAGTACAGTACGTCGGGACAGTTTCTTTGTATAGGATGAGACCACGGTATGGAGTTTCTTGTGCGTTCTTCTCCATAACAAGCTACTTTTCCGAATGCACGGTAGAATCATTTTTTTATTAATAGTGAATTTTAATTGCTTCTCGTTCAATAGTGCCGCTTATTGGCCTATTTGAATAAATATATTTGACTTTTACTTTAATAATAACAGCCGCACGTTTTGATCTTCGGGGTTGAGAGGAAATGCGGTCGCAGATATTCTACTGAATTTCCTAAGTAGAAAATCATAATTCGAAGTTTTGCTCTCGCCTGTTTCCTCCTCCAATATTGGACCAATTTGAAAAATATTCCATTATCTTATAAGATAAGGTATACTGTGCCTCTATGTTCTGATTTTTTCATTTATAGTTGTCAAATTTGTACACTAGGACTCTCACAGCGTAATTTTGAGCATATTTTGAGAGTTCTAGTGCTTCTTAAGATGTATCACCAAATTTTTTTTCAAATATTGGAGGAGTAAACAGGCGAGAGCCAAACCTCGAATTATAAGTTTTTACTTAGGAAATTCAGTCGGATGTCATCGACCGCATTTCCTCCTTGCTGAGGTCGTTCGGTGCATGGGTGACTCGAGACTCCTCCCTGCCTCTGAAAGGATGTTAAGCCATTGTTCTCGGGTGTCATTTTTAGATCTTTGATAGCTGTTTCGGATAGTCATAAGCTAATAAAATGAAACCAGTCTTGTCAAGAGGTACCGTGTTACCCAGTTACTGGGTTGTGGAGGTCAGATAGGCAATTGCTTAAGGTAAAAAAAAATTCTTTTTAAACTAGGTAGGTACGTAATGTATCCATTGAAATACGTAATTAGGAGCTATGATGCAACAGACGAATACACAAATACACACTTCAAACCTATAACTCTGTAGGTACTCAGCTGAATCCGGACTGGAAACCCAGCCCAACATAGTTAAGACCTGGCTAGGCAGATTGATTACTGTATGGAATAGGTAGATCCATTTAACAAATTACATAGATCCTGAGCATGATTACATCATAGATAACATATAATACAATTGTAACTCAGCAATATTTAGAATTTTCGGTCAAGCAAGATCTTTGACAGTCGTTACGAGTAGTCAGAAGCTTGAGATCTGACACCAGTCTAGCCAAGGGGTATCGTGTTATCCAGTTACTGGGTTGTGGAGGTCAGATAGGCAGTTGCTTCATGTAAAACACTGGTACTCAGCTGAATCCGGTTAGACTGGACCGATTTTCTGTCAAACATGAGTTGTCCAATAAAATTGCAATTTTTCTACAGTTAACCACAATATTGTTCAAATTGCGCGGAATGGTAGATATAACATGTCTTCGATTTTTTGGTTCTATGACATGCCTGTTTCCTCACGATGTTTTCCTTCACAGTTTTAAGAGCAGTGGTAATGTAATAATTGACACAAAGTTTCGCGTCTGTCTGGGTTTGAGCCCACAACCTACGCATCATAAGCTGAGGCCGTAACCACTGGGCCACCATTGTTCTCTAGAGTGTGGGTTACGTCATTACCTATGCTAAACATATGGCACGGTTTTGCAAGACTAACTGCCAGTTTCCCACGTCTCAATTATCGGGCTGTTAACGTAATCGACGATTAATCGCCTGTTAATTCTACTTTCAGTTTCTCAACACCCAACTGTGACAAGCGTTTAACAATTTGTCACATTTGTGAAAAATCTCGAATTAACCACATGTTACAGCAGTTTTGGGTTTCTGAGAACCATTTTCAATGTTAATCTCTTGTCAACGAGCCTAATTTATAATTGTTGGAAATTGGTCGATTATTCGCAGATTAAAATTAATATTATGATTTTAAAGGCTTATATTACGATAAAAAAGATAATAGGGGTCGTCGAAAACTGTGGTATGGGTTGAGTTATAAAAAATATGTTAATTTAGATCAATTATTAATTAGCAAGATTAAAAAAAAATAGGATGTTACAAACTTTTTAAATTAATTACATTATAAAAACTTGACACAATTATCAAAAATAGTTATTTTGTATTTAGGTAAATAAAAATAAAATAAAATAAATTACTGACCTGGGAATCGAACCTTCCTCACGCGCATTAATTTTAACTGTACCCTGTATTTAGTACTTATCGAGGTCAGTTTCTGTATAGATTTGTGTTTAGCTTGAAGTGGCTGGGGTGGTGACCGCGCCAGGTTAAGCAACACTTGCCAAGGTCAGTCTTGGGATGGGTGACCACTTTTTTTTTGGATCGCTTGTTTATGGATAGGTGACTCCGCCAGGGTAAGCAACACTAACCAAGGTCAGTGTTTGGATGGGTGACCATCACCACAAAAATTTAATTATTAATTAACGTTACCAAGGTCACCCAACCAAAAACAAGCGAACCCAAAAAAAGTGGTCACCCATCCAAACACTGACCTTGGTAAGTGTTGCTTACCCTGGCATGGTCACCCATCCAAAAACAAGCGAACCCAAAAAAGTGGTCACCCATCCAAACACTGACCTTCGTAAGTGTTGCTTACCCTGGCATGGTCACCCATCCAAAAACAAGCGAACCCAAAAAAAGTGGTCACCCATCCAAACACTGACCTTGGTAAGTGTTGCTTACCCTGGCGGGGTCAGCCATCCAAAACAAACGAACCAAAAAAAAGCGGTCACCCATCCAAAAAAAACCTTGGTAAGTGTTGCTTAACCTGTGTGCGGTCACCTATCCAAAAAAAAGCAAACCAAAAAAAACGTGGTTACCCATCCAAAAATCGTCCCTGGTAAGGTTTGCTTAACTTGCGGGCTACACCAACCCAGCCGCTCAAGATAAAATACTATTACGTTATAGTAGTGAAGGAATTGAATGAATACTAGCTAGGGTAGCCAACCGAAATAAATTATTAAATGTAACAAGCGATTACGTAATTTCTCGATGATGCAGAGTTGAGAAACTCACTGACAACTGACGGCTGGTTAATTTGTGACAAATTGTCAGCTGATTTGAGATGTGACGTCGACTTCAGAAACTCGCCCTAACTGCCAGTTTCCCAGGTCAAAATTATCGGGCTGTTAACGTAATCGACGATTAATCGCCTGTTAATTCTACTTTCAGTTTCTCAACACCCAAATGTGACAAGCGTTTAACAATTTGTCACATTTGTGAAAAATCTCGAATTAACCACATGTTAAAGCATTTTTGGGTTTCTGAGAACCTTTTTCAATGTTAATCTCTTGTCAACGAGCCTAATTTATAATTGTTGGAAATTGGTTGATTATTCACAGATTAAAATTAATATTATGATTTTAAAGGCTTATATTACGATAAAAAGATAATAGGGGTCGGCAAGAACTATGGTATGGGTTGAGTTATAAAAAAATATGTTAATTTAGAGCAATAATTTAATTAAAAAGATTAAAAAAAATAGGATATTATAAACTTTTTAAATTAATTACAGTATAAAAACTTGACACAATTATCAAAAATACTTATTTTGTATTTAATAAATAAAAATAAAAAAAACAAACTGTTACTGACCTGGGAATCGAACCTTCCTCACGCTTATGCGTGTGAGGAAGGTTCGATCACTAGGTCAGTGTTGACTGTACCCTGCACTTAGTACTTATAAGGCCAGTTTATGGATAGGTTTGTGTTTAACTTGAAGCGGCTGGGGTGGTGACCGCGCCAGGGTAAGCAACACTTACCAAGGTCAGTCTTGGGATGGGTGACCACTTTTTTTTTGGATCGCTTGTTTATGGATAGGTGACTCCGCCAGGGTAAGCAACACTAACCAAGGTCAGTCTTTGGATGGGTGACCATCACCACAAAAATTTGGATCACCCATGTCACCCATCCAAAAATAAGCGAACCCAAAAAAAGTGGTCACCCATCCAAACACTGACCTTGGTAAGTGTTGCTTACCCTGGCATGGTCACCCATCCAAAAACAAGCGAACCCAAAAAAAGTGGTCACCCATCCAAACACTGACCTTGGTAAGTGTTGCTTACCCTGCCATGGTCACCCATCCAAAAACACGCGAACCCAAAAAAAGTGGTCACCCATCCAAACACTGACCTTAGTAAGTGTTGCATACCCTGGCAGGGTCAGCCATCCAAAACAAACGAACCAAAAAAAAGCGGTCACCCATCCAAAGAATAACCTTGGTAAGTGTTGCTTAACCTGTGTGGGGTCACCTATCCAAAAAAAAAGCAAACAAAAAAAACGTGGTTACCCATCTAAAAATCGTCCCTGGTAAGGTTTGCTTAACTTGGCGGCTACACCAACCCAGCCGCTCAAGATAAAATACTACTCATAGTTACTGATTACGTCATAGTAGTGAATGATTTGAATGAATACCAGCTAGGGTAGCCAACCGAAATAAATAAATGCCAATTATTTATTGTAACAAGCGATTACGTAATTTCTCGATGATGCAGAGTTGAGAAACTCACTGACAACTGACGGCTGGTTAATTTGTGACAAATTGTCAGCTGATTTGAGATGTGACGTCGACTTCAGAAACTGGACCTAAAGGGTCCAATAAGAAAGAAACTTTCCCAACTATGTTGGGGTCAGCTTCCAGTCTGACCGAATTCAGCTGAGTACCAGTGTTTTACATGGAACGACAGTCTATCTGACCTCCACAACCCAGTAACTGGGTAACAGCGGTATACCCCTTGGCTAGACTGGTGTCATATCTCAAGCTTCTGATTACTCGTAACGACTGTCAAATAACTTCAAATGACAGCCGGGACCAACGGCTTAACGTGCTTTCCAAAGCACGGAGGTAACTCGGTATGTTGAAATGGTCACCCATCCACGGACCAACCTCGTCAAGCGTTCCTTAACCTTGCGGCTATAATTTAGTCACGAGCCCTTGTGAAAACATGACCATATTTCCGAATTCCGTGTGAAGCTCAATTCGCCTTAGCCGGAATGCTCATATCTTTCCTTTTTTTATAAATGCTCTTTATTTTCTCTGCGATTCCCACACAAAATTTCTTAGGTCATCAGATAACTAACGACTTCAAATGCCAAAGCATTCCACGAGTTTTCTGGATAAATTCTTTAGGGCCGGTTTCTGAAGTAGACGTCACATCTCAAATTAGCTGACAATTTGTCACAAATTAACCAGCTGTCAGTTGTCAGTGAGTTTCTCAACACTTCATCATCGAGAAATTATGTAATAGCTCATTACAATAAATAATCGGCATTAATTTATTTCGGTTGGCCACCCTAGCTGGTATTCATTCGCTACTATAACGTAATCAGTAACTTTAAATAGTATTTTATCTTCAGCGGCAGGGTTGGTTTAGCCGCCAAGTTAAGCAAACCTTACCAAGGATGATTTTTGGATGGGTAACCACTTTTTTTTTGGTTTTCTTGTTTTTGGATAGGTGACCGAACACAGATTAAGCAACACTTAGCAAGGTTAGTATTTGGATGGGTGACCGCTTTTTTTTTTGGTTCCTTTGTTTTGGATGGGTGACCCTGCCAGGGTAAGCAACACTTACCAAGGTCAGTGTTGGATGGGTGACCACTTTTATTGGGTTCGCTTGTTTTTGGATGGATGACCTTGGTAGATGTGGTTTAACCTAGCGGGGTGACTATAGGATGGGTGATCAACATTTTTGTGGTGATGGTCTCCCATCCAAAGACTGACCTTGGTTAGTGTTGCTTAACCTGGCGGGGTCACCTATCCATAAAAAAGCTATCCAAAAAAAAAGTGGTCACCCATCCCAAGACTGACCTTGGTAAGTGTTGCTTACCCTGGCGCGATCACCACCCCAGCCGCTTCAAGTTAAACACAAACGTATCCAGAAACTGAACTTGTAAGTACTAAGTACAGGAAACAGTCAACACTGACCACCGAACCTTCTTCACGCGCATTGGTGTGAGGTAGGTTCGATACCCAGGTCAGTAACAGTTTGTTTTTTTTTTAATTTTTATTTACATAAATACAATATAACTATTTTTGATAATTGTGTCAAGTTTTTATACTGTAATTAATTTAAAAAGTTTTTAATATCCTATTTTTTTAATCTTTGTAATTAAATAATTGCTCTAAATTAACATTTTTTTTATAACTCAACCCATACCATAGTATTTGCCGACCCCTATTATCTTTTTATCGTAATATAAGCCTCTTAATCATAATATTAATTTTAATCTGTGAATAATCGACCAATTTCCAACAATTATAAATTAGGCTCGTTGACAAAAGAATAACATTGAAAAAGTTTCTCAGAAACCCAAAAATGCTTTAACATGTGGTTAATTCGTGATTTTTGTCAAGTGTGACAAATTGTTAAACGCTTGTCACATTTGGGTGTTGAGAAACTGAAAGTAGAATTAACAGGCGATTAATGGTCGATTACGTTAACAGCCCGATAATTGAGACCTGGGAAACTGGCAGTTACTGTACTGGCTGCTTGTCTTATTTGTCATCATTTTTTTTTGCCTTTTTTATATGTTTTATGTATACTGATATTACATAGCATGTACCTATCTGCGTATTTTTTATGATACTTATACTATTTTTAAAACTGATATAATGAATGACAGTCCCACTTCGAGTTCAGCTATTACTGTTCTTAACTGGTTGCCTGAGAGATCGCCAAATGCGATAAGGCCGCCCATTTTATCTGTTTTTAGTTTCCTTTATAATTAATGTATCTTATGTTGTACAATAAAGTATATAGGTACTTTATAAGTCAAGACAATGATATTCAAATAAACAGATACGTTATACACTAACAAAACAATTCAAAAAAGTGTTCCGCGCAGCAGCGGCAGCACACATTTTGGGGGCTGAGTCACCCGCGTCCGTAGGAGAGTTACCCGTATTGTTGTTACCCTACACGTGGTCCCCGGGTGGTGCTAATCAGGTGACACTAACTGGTGGTAGGCTTCGAAGCCGAAGGCTTGTGACCACCCACCGGGCAAAGACGTACCGCCAAGCGGCCTAGCCGTAATCCGGTACGATGCTCGGTGTAGCCACTAGAGGAGTTGGGTCGAGATAGTTGTTCCACTGAATGACCAGTCTGACTCGCGCTGTTTTGGGCGTATCGGGAGACTAGTTGCGGAGGGTAGCGGGATCCGAGGCACGGTGCGCCGCTGGCCGACCGCAGGTAGTTGAGGGCCCAAGTAGTGTGCCAGCCACACACGAAAGGCTGCCCCGCCAACTGTCGAAAAATCCCGGAATGCACCATCGTGCTGGTTGGCGACCAGATGGGAGGGCCCGATGGACATCTCCGGGGGGGCTCGGACGTCCCCGCAATCTCCGGACTAGTGCCCCAATGATGCCCACCACCAGGAGTGGCTCTTCCCGTACCAGTGCACTGATCATGCTGGAGGAGAGACGCGCAAGCTTGCGCTAGCGCTAAATCTCACCCAGCTGGTCCAGGGGGCAACAAGGGTGCCAGATGTTGATTCGCACACAGCCAATTGCTTGGACCTTCTGCTGACAACAGATCCAGACCGTTACTCAGTGTCGATATCTTCACCTTTGGGTAGTTCCGACCACTGTCTGGTGAAGTCTGTGTCCGTCTACTCCCCGCCCGATCCCAGCCCAAAAGGCACCCGGCGGGTATGGCGGTACAAGTCAGCAGATTGGGATGGGATGCGATCTTTCTTCGCATGCTATCCTTGGCAGCCCACTTGCTTCTCTTCGGACGATCCATCGTCGTGCGCTGATACTGTGACAGATGTGTTGCGTCGGGGGATGGAGTACTATATTCCATTCTCAGACGTAGCAATGTCTATCGTCGACCGGCCATGGTTTGGAGCCGAGTGTAATCACGCCAACGCGGTTAAACACAAGGCCTACCAAGCATGGGTCGACGCTCGAACGCGCAAGGCAAATGACGTGAGTCAGAAGAAGAGAGCCTTCAACACAGCTGCCAAGTCCTGCAAAAAGGTGATGCGATGAGCACGGTTTGACCACATTAGCAAAATCGGGCGCAAACTTGCTTCATACCCAGCGGGTAGCAAAGCGTTTTGGTCCCTGGCTAAGTCAGTCGAATCAAACTTTTGTCGCCCCTCACTACCACCACTGCTGAAACCTGACGGGTCACTGGCCCACTCCGCTGAGGAGAAGGCAAACTTGTGTGCCTCCCTTTTTGCGGAATCTTCGCATCTGAATTCTGATGGCGCGCAGCCTCCTCCATCTCCTGATGGATGTGTGACGAGTATGTCGGACATTCGCATCCATCAAAAGGACGTCCGTAGGGTGCTGCGTAGCCTTGATGTGAACAAAGCGAGTGGCCCCGACGGGATACCAGCAATTGTCCTTAAAACCTGTGCACCTGAATTGTCTCCGATATTGACACGCCTATATCGCCTTTCGATAGAGACTGGAAAAGTGCCGAAGGCTTGGAAGCAAGCCAATGTTCAACCCGTGCCCAAGAAGGGCAGTCGAGCTGACCCGGTCAACTACAGACCCATATCTATAACGTCCATCCTCTGTAAGAGTATGGAGCGTGTGCTCAATGGTAAGCTCCTGGCATACCTAGAAGCGAACGACATCCTCAGTGACCGCCAATACGGCTTCCACCGAAATCGGTCCACTGGGGATCTTCTAGCGTATGCCATTCACATCTGGAGTGAGGCCATCGAGAGCCACGGGGAAGCGCTAGCCGTCTCCCTCGACATCTCGAAGGCTTTCGACAGGGTCTGGCACGAAAGCCTCATTGGTAAGCTTCCTTCCTTCGGTCTGCCTAGTGGTCTGTGTGATTGGATTGCGGACTTCCTGAGGGATCGATCCATCCGAGTGGTTATCGACGGCTGCTCGTCCGGTCAGTTAGATATCAACGCCGGAGTCCCTCAGGGGTCAGTGCTCTCGGCAACATTATTCTTGCTGCACATTAATGATCTGCTAAAACCCGGAACCTTTGGGTACGCAGACGACAGCACTGTTGCTGAGAGATACGTGTCCGGCGCACGGGCTACTGGGCCTCAGATTCGGTCTCTCCGGGAGGCCATGGTTGAACGCTTGAACCTGTCCTTGAAGGCGGTCTCCGAATGGGGTGATGCCAATCTGGTCAGTTTCAATGCTGCTAAGACCCAGGCGTCTTTTTTCCGCTAAAAAGAGCCAATTCCATCCGGCTCCTTCTTTCCGTGGTGTAACCGTGCCGTTAACGGACCACCTCGAACTTCTTGGTGTTACGGTGACATCTACCCTCAACTTCGGTCCATACATTGAGGCAAAAGCTCAGTTAGCTGCAAAAAAGTTGGGGATTCTTGCAAAGGTGAGACGGTACTTCACGCCTGAACAGATGCTCAACTTGTATAAAGCACAAGTTCGGTCATGCATGGAGTACTGCTCTCACCTCTGGGATGGATCTGCCAAATACCAGCTTGATGCACTTGAGTCGATTGACAGACGGGCCAAAAGGTTTATTGGCAACGTTGCACTGGTCGCATCAAAGCTCCAGAGCCTCGAACATCGACGCCGAGTCGCCAGTCTGTCGGTCTTTTATCGGTTACATTTCGGGGAGTGTGCGACGGAACTGCACAATTTGATTCCGCCTAGCCCTTTCCATCATCGGACTACAAGGCGTACGGCCATGCGCCATCGGTACATGGTAGACATCCCTCCCATACGCACAAAGCGTTTTGCTAATACTTTCATTGTGCGCACAGCTAAGGAGTGGAATTCCCTTCCGGAGTCTTTGTTCCCTGACAGCTACAACCTAGGGGTCTTTAAGTCAAGAGTGAATAGGTTTCTTCTAGGCAAGCGTGCTTCACCGTAGACCACATCATCGCTTAACATCAGGCGAGATGGTGGTCAAACGCTAGCCTATAGTTTATAAAAAAAAAAAAAAAACACACACTTTTCATTTCACTACAAGTCGAAAGGGATGGCTTGATAAAACCAAAAAGAAAAAAAGACACAGCTAGTGTTTGTCACTTGCGTGTGAATGTAAACAAACATTATTGTGACCTCCAAATATTAGAATATTAGGGAAAAATATTAAATAAATTAGTAAATTGAGGCGTATTGCGTACTTACATATGGTATGAGATCCCTTCTGTTTTATGTACTTTGGTATCATAATTGGTACAATTTCTAAATACACACGATGGCAGTCTTTTATTTTGTTTTTGTTTCAAAAAAGCCTATCGCTTTTCGCCATGCGTGACATAAACTAAAGACTAATATCGGCCAGTTTCTGAAGTAGACGTCACATCTCAAATCAGCTGACAATTTGTCACAAATTAACCAGCCGTCAGTTGTCAGTGAGTTTCTCAACACTTCATCATCGTTAAATTAGCTAATCGTTTGCTACATTGAATGAATGGATTAAATCTGTATTTTTTTTATTTTGTCTGGCTACCCTTAGAGAATTAGTTCAGTTCATTCTTTCGATACAGCGAAACAAAACGTAACGTTAAGCATTTTATAGTTTTTGTTTCTGTCTAACGCATACCATTATCTCGTTTTCTTTTTCGTTTGACAGCAAACCTGGAATGCCTTATTTTGTGAGGGAAAAAAACGTAAATAGATATTATTGTAAGTGATTTAGTGAAAGTTTTGCTAATATATTGATTTGAAAATGTCTAGAAAAAATTTCACAGAGCGAGAGAAAAGGGAGCTTCTGGCGTTAGTAGAAAAGTGAGTACCTACTACTAGCTGTTTAATTAATAACTTTTCTATCATCAATCAGGTTTCAAGAAGACGATAAATAATGATGTATTGATTTATTTTTGTTTTAGATACAAGACAATTATCGAAAATAAGAGCACAAACGGTGTTTTTATAGAACAGAAGAACCAAACATGGCAAGAGATTTCTATACAATTTAATGGGGGCTCGGAATTCCCTAGAACTGCTAAGCAACTTAGTACTGCTTACAGTAACTTGAAAAGGTTAACTAGGCAAAAAGTAGCGCAAGATAATGTAAGTATAACCTTTCAAATTTTACTTTTGTTTGGATATTAGTTGGATCTGAATTTCTATGAAAAAGAGCCACCATCTAGACATATTATATAACAAAGTCCCCTGCCGCGTCTGTCTGTTCCCGATAAACTAAAAAACTACTGAATGTATTTTCATGCAGTTTTCACCATTAGAAAGAGTGAGAAATGAGGAAGGTTTTTGTATATAATTTGTCATGGGGTGGTTCATGTTGGAATGAGGTTTTAGTTAGCAAAACTCATTAAGTTCTGGCTATACAGAATGTATTAAGTTTATTCTTATTTACAATCAAATGCATGTGTCAGGTTTTTAAATTGAAGACTGGTGTGTCAACCACGTCGACACATCATATAGTGTATTCGCCTGTGAAACATATAGTGATTTTTATATGTACTTTTAAAGAGATTACCACGCAGTCATGTATTGTTGAATATATGAGTATCACAGCCCACCCGCAGTTTTTACGCCCCATAACAGGTCATGGGCCCAGTTTAGAAAATTATATTAAATTTTGATATTTTTTTTCAGTTGCAAATCAGATGCTTAGCAACCAATTATTTATGTCATAACCATAGCTACGGAAGAAAAATAGGTTTGTAAATTAAGGAAGATAAGTAAGTACCTATTTTTACTTTAAAGAGATGGATTCTCTAACAAAATTGAAAAAGAAATCGAATTACAAAAATTGGCGATTAATTACCAAATTGTATCTTGAAGCAAAAGGCCTTGAAGGGAAAGAAATTAATGAAGCGAAAGCGAAATTTTTACTATTAAATGCTATCGATGAAGAATTATTACATTATGTTATAAACTGTCAAACAACAAAAGATATTTTTGATAAATTGGATTTAGTTTTTAGACACAATATTAAAGAAGACACTCATTTAAAAATCATAAAATTCTACAGTTATAACCATACAGGAAATATTTTTGACGACATTAGTTTTTTACAAAATTTATGTGCTGAGATAAATGGCACTGAACAAAAAATATCTGAAGAAAATTTAATGCAGAAAATTATCACAATATTGCCTGATAACATGAAATTGTTCAAACAAATTTGGGAAATAACGCCTAGAGAAGATAAAAATATACAAACACTAATTTTGAGACTTCAAAATTTAGATATGCCGGAAACTTCGGTTTGTAATAACGAAGTCTTAAAATCAACAGAGAAAGTATGCTTTAACTGTGGTAAACCGGGCCACATTGCAAGGTTCTGTAAGAATGAAAAATGCATTCATTGTAAAAAAACAGGTCATGCATCTAATAATTGCTTTACAATTAAAATTTGTAAAAATTGCAATAGAAAAGGTCATATCCAGAAGTATTGCAGGAACAATAGTCCGGTACGTAATAAGTTAAACATGGAAATTTCAATAAAAGCAGTAATTGATTCAGGAGCATCTTCTCATATGTTTAATAACAAAAACATAATAAATTTTGCAGAGAAAATAAATATTGACATTAAGTGTGCAAATGAAGAAAAACTAATAGCCAAAGGAATTGGTACCATCAATACAAATTTTGGATTAATAGAAGATGTGCTGTATGTCCCAGGAGTGTCAAGGAACCTGATATCAGTAAGTTCAATCACGGACAAAAACGGTTCAGTCCTCTTCTCTGGAGACAAGGTATTTATATATAAAAATAATAAAATAATTTTAAGAGGCTACAAAACTAAAAATGGCCTCTATGAAACAGATTTTTCGGCCAATTTTAGTCGTGAAGCTTTATTGACTGAGAGTGTCAATATCTGGCACCGTAGGCTAGGTCACGTATCCGACGTGCCGCGTCTAGCAAAGCTGGTCAATGGGATTGAAATTGGGAGGGGACATTTAGATAAAATTTGCGAAATCTGCATAAAATCTAAAATGACAAGAAAGCCTTTTGGAGATAACCGAATTAAAGCAAAATTCCCTTTAGAAATTATACATACAGACATTTGCGGCCCAATTGAAGTTCCCACTTGGGATAACAAAAAATATTTCATTACCTTTTTGGACGATTTCACACATTTCTGTGTAGTTTACTTAATCACCTTCAAAAGTGAAGCCTTTGAAAAAATTAAACAATTTGTATTTTTGGCAGAAAATCATTTTAGAAATAAAGTGTACAAAATAAGATGTGATAATGGTGGGGAATTTGCGAACAATAACCTGCTTTCATGGTGCTACTCAAAAGGAATAGTATTAGATATGACCAGGGACTGAAAGCGGTTACGGTTAAAGGTTAAGATACCTCAAAAAAATATCGGTACCGCTTTAAAATAAAGGTAGAGCTATACCGATACCTTTATAAATAAAGGTTGGGCTAAATAACGGTTTAACCTTAAAACGATTTCGGTACCGAAAAATATGCCAGGGGCGCGGCGTGGGTGCGCGGGGATGTTGAACACGTTAGAACTGTGTACAATTTGTTTGCTGAACCTACTCTTTTACTCAACTCTATGTTCGTTGCCGACTGTGTGCCGCGCAATACGTTTTTATTTTGTCGATCTGCTACAACCCTTATTACAAGGCAATAAAGCCGACTTTTGCATTCTATAGTTAAAGTTTCAGTTTTCATTGCAAAGCCAATGCTGAATTGCAGTTATCGCACATTAGCGGAATTTTAATATTAATTTAGTTAGTTAGATTCTGGAAGCCGTCGCGTAAACCCAAATTCGTTAGACTTATCTCGAGAGATACAAGAGATAATAGAAAGTCGTTATTTCGGTTGGTGTATTTTCGTGTACTATTAAATAGAACTTTAATCAAAAGTGTAATTGTGGGTTTTTGTGAATAAATAAGTGGTTTGGTAGAAAATAGTTTTTTTCTAATCTACGGGGTCGGCCGTGTAACAGATCGCTGATACTCTGATAGTTCATCAACTTAAATCAGCGTTGGACTGGGACCCAAAAAACTACCGGGACTTTTTTTAAACTGCGCTCTCTGCGAGTGTGGTCCGCCACAATAGGCTAAGGCAGAAAATAGGAGTAATAATTAGTGAAGGCTATGTTTGAGTTAAATTAAATTATTATTTAATTATGTTTACTGACATGAAATCAATCAATCTGTCTAGCCTAGAGTATGAAACATGTGCTGAACAATAAGCTCCTGGCATACCTAGAAGACAACGACATCCTCAGTGACAACCAATACGGCTTCCGCCGAAATCGGTCAACTGGGGATCTTCTAGCGTATGCCATTCACGGCTGGAGTGAGGCCATCGAGAGGCACGGGGATGCGCTTGCTGTCTTCCTTGACATCTCGAAGGCTTTCGACAGGGTCTGAAATGAGAGCCTTATTGGCAAACTTCCTTCCTTCGGTCTGCCTAGTGGTCTGTGTGACTGGATTGCTGACTTCCTGAGGAATCGGTCCATCCGAGTGGTTATCGATGGCTGCTCGTCCGGTCAGTTAGGTATTAACGCAGGAGTCCCTCAGGAGTTGCTGAGGCGATACGTGTCCGGCGCACGGGCTACTGGGGAGGCCATGGTTGAGCGCTTGAACCTGTCTTTGGAGGCAGTCTCCGAATGGGTCGATGCCAAACCAGACAGTTTCAATGCTGATTGGACTCAGGCGTGTCTTTTTGCTGCAAAAAAGAGCCTATTCCACCCGAATCCATCTTTCCGTGGTGTAACCATGTCGATAACGGACCATCTCGACTTTCTTGGTGTTACGTTAACATCAACCCTCAATTTTGGTCCATTCATTGAGGCAAAAGCTCAGTTGGCTCCAAAAAAGTTGGGGATCCTTGTATAGGTGAGACGGTACTTCACGCCTGAACAGCTGCTCAACTTTTATAAAGCGCAAGTTCGGTCATGCATGGAGTACTGCTCTCACCTCTGGGACGGATCTGCCAAATATCAACTTGATGCACTTGAGTCGATTGACAAACGGGCCAAGAGGCTTATCGGCAACGATGCACTGGTCGCCTCAAAGCTCCAGAGGATTGATAATCGACGCCGAGTGGCCAGTCTGTCAATTTTATAGCGGTTACATTTCGGGGAGTGTGCGATGGAACTGTACAATTTGATTCCGCCTGGCCCTTTAGATCATCGGACAACAAGACGTACGGCAATGCGCCACCGGTACATGGTGAACATCCCACCATTCCCACCCATACGTACAAAGCGTTTTGCGAATACTTTCATTATGCGCATAGCTAAGAAGTGGAATTCCCTGCCGGAGTCTTGGTTTCCTGACAGCTGCAATCTTGGGGTCTTCAAGTTAATTTTAGGCAAGGGTTTTTCACTGTCGACCACATCATAGCTTGCCATCAGGCGAGATGAGAAAAGCCTTGTTCCCAACTAAATAGAAAGAAAGAAGAGGTTGGGCTCTTCTTTCAGTGTAACTTGATACAGTTGATGAAGGACTGCCTATCTGACATCCATAACCCAGTAACTGGGTAATACGATACCACTATATCAAGACTGGTCACCATCTAACCACCGATCTGATCTGTCCGCTGAATGCGAGACGCACGGAACCGGTCAATGTGGCTGAAACGCTTGGGGGAAGCCTATGTCCGGCAGTGGACGTCTTGCGGCTGAAATGATGATGATGACGATGACTATCTTGCATACGATTTTATCCTTAGTGTGGAGCCACCCGGCCGGCGCAGACAACACCCTGGTGTTAGCCGGCGGGGACACCTTCGACGAGACCATCCAGTTTGCCGAGCTCGGGGTGGCAACAGTCATGGCGTCGATCTGCGAGCTGGGTTTGTGGATAGCGCCTCATAAAACTGAGGCTATGTTTCCATAAACTGGAGAGGGACAGATAGCCGCCTAGCTTATCAGTGACAGTTGGAGATGCGCAAGCCCAGGTTGGTTGATACATTAACTGTCTTGGCCTAACCCTGGATGGTTGGTGGGGCTTCGAAGAGCATTTCGAGCGCCTGCAAGTCCCTCGCGTTGAAAAGGCAGTGGGTGCTTTGCATACGCGACACTACTACTCAACTTCGCGGGACCATGAGAAGAAGTTCGCCGCCTCTACGCAGTGTCATGCGATCGATGGCCCTTAATGGGACGCCTGTTTGGTCAAGCAGACTATCAGGTGTCCGACGCTGCAGGACTAAATAATCTACAGCGGAAAATGGTCATTCGTATCGCATGAGGTTACGGAACGATATCCTTTGAGGCGGCAACACTCCTGGCACGCTTTCCTCTGCTAGATATTCTGACGGATATGGAAGCGAGGGTTTACAACCGAATTTGCGGCATCCGCCAGAAAGGTGACAGCGCGCCAGAAATCGCTGTATTTAGGCAGAGACGGCAGAAACGGTGACACGCGCTGCTCGAGCGGTGGTGCGAGCGGCTACAGCAGCCGCAATTTTTACACAAGCACTTTGTCGAAGCCGTCCTGCCGCACTTTGAAGCATGGCTGAAAAGAGAGGAACCCATCTCCGACAGGCTTAACCAGGTACTGCCCGGGCACGGCTGCTTCGGTGAGTATCTGAATAGGATTGGGCGAGACACCACGGCTAATTGACACCACTGTGGAGGCGACCTTGACTCTGCACAGCACATGCTCGAGGAGTGCCCAGTGGGCCTCTGAGCGGCAGTTCTTAGTCGCCAGGATCGACGAGACCTGTCTTTTCTAGCAGTGGTGTGGGTCATGCTGGCAGAGATAGAAAACTGAAGGAAAATGGCCTCTTTCGATGAGACCGTGATGGTCCAGAAGAAGGCCGCCGAGCGGGGTCGTGATAGGGCCGATCCCACTCGGAAAAGAAGGCGCCGGAAAGCCAATCGCCCCAATGCCTAAAATGTCGAAACCCTCCCTGCATTATAAGCAGGCGGGATTCCGGGGTCATGAGTGCTCAGACTGGAGACTCTGTCCACCCACCAAGTGAATCCAGGAAAGACGGTGGCACAGTGATCACGTGCTGCCGTGCACAGCGAGGCTCAGGAGAGACGCTCTTTTAGTCTCCCCACGGATGTGTGCCGGGGTGGTTTATTGAGTAAAAAGACCACATTCTCTAGTCTTTTCCTCAAAAGTCCTGGCGCCTTTTGAAGGTTAACAAAAAAGGGCAGAGGGCGCCCACAAATATCCACAATCGCGATTGGTCTTGAGCTTCACGCTTCTTTATTATTTATTGTACACTAAAAACAACATTACTTACATGTGATAATAAAGTACATGTACAAAGGCTACCTCCCCGCGCTTCACCTCACTCTGCGTCATTCCCATGCTCGTCGCTTCTGCCAACATGGTGCGACGCCAGGTTTGATGGGGACGGCCAAGCTTTCTTTTCCCTTGGGGATTCCAGTCCAAAGCTTGATTGGGTCGAGACCCCTTTGGAGCTTGTGGCCAATCTGTCTCCACTTGCGACGCTTGATCTAGTTGTCGATCGGGCTCTCGTGGCATTTCTCCAAAATCTCTACGTTGGAGATAGTCGTGGGCCAGTAAATACCGAGAATGCGACCATGCGACGAAGACAGTGGTTGAAAAACGAAAATTTTGAATTGGCGTTAGATGTTTTGTTTTGTATCCTTTGTGACCTTTCACGTTTCGCACCCATAGAGCAGCACTCAACCGGTTTCGCACCTAGCTAGGCCTAGCTTGGCGTGTCCACCTACTGGGCCCAAAATATTTAAAGATGTAAAAATTAAGGGATATGAAGCTGGAGTCCGGCTCCGGGGCGCTCCGCGGGCCTGTCATGCATGTTGTGACCTTCGTAAGATAAATGTACCTACCTACATTATATACCTACCTACTAAACCACATGCCACGCCAACGTTCGCAAATTGCCAGTAGTTAAGCTTGCTTATAGGTCCTCTTAGTTAGGTACCTAGTCGAAATCAACTACCTACCGACGTGGTTACTAGAGTATGGATAAAAATACACATGCCTGTATCTGGCATAAATAAGTGCAAGTAGCTTGCATATATGCCAATATGACATTAACCAATCAGAAGTTATTATGGCACATTGGCATGCAAGCTACTAGCACAATTTTATACAAGTTACAGGCATGTAACTGTCATGTATGCCAATATTGTAATGTTGCTAAATTAACCTATTAGAGGGACGTAGGTAGTGTAGGTACCTAACTAATATGCATTTTAGAAAATAGCATAGAAACAAATCGAAAGAAAGCAGAGGAACGTAAGAAAACCTTAGGTAGGCACTCGGCTTAGTCCGGCCACAGTCGTGTCCTTCCGATCGGAAATAAAACCAATACCGACTGAGTTATAATAACACGACAGGTCGACAGACAGAGTGGCGAGGCGGTGCGTCAAAGAAAACCCCTATTTATTAAGGTAAGGTACCGCTACCAAAATATTTATAAAAGGTTATAGTACTTCTACCGAAATATACCGGTATGCATTTCAAACCTCAAAATTCAGCTACTGAAAAAAATAACGATATCAAAATATTTCGGTAACCCTTATTTAACGGTATGACGTCATACCGAAATTTTAAGGTACCTTAATTTTTGGGTAATTCAGTCCCTGGATATGACAATACCCTATACGCCACAATTGAATGGAAAAGCTGAGAGGTTAAACAGAACCTTAATGGAAAGAACTAGAGCTTTATTATTTGATGGTCGTGTTCCGAACTACTTATGGGGTGAAGCTTTGTTGACTGCGAGTTTCCTAGTCAATAGGAGTCCTACGGAAGGATTAGATAAAACACCAGCAGAAATGTGGTTTAACATTAAACCAAACCTTTCAAATATAAGAAGATTTGGATCAACAACGTTTTACAAAATTAATTCCGGCTTACGTAAACTAGATGAGAGATGTAACAAAGGTATCTTGGTTGGCTACATAAGAAATGGTTATAAAATTTGGGTAGAAGAAGAAAGGAAGATTATTAGAGCAAGAGATGTACGAATAAATGAAGACGAACAAGGAATTTATATTGATCATGAAGAAAACATAGTAAGAATAAATGGGCTGTGGGATGAAGTTGAACCAGAAGTACGAATAGATGATGTAAGAGAGACGCGTGGTAATGAAAAATGTCGAGCAGAGGAAGATGTAAGAAGAAGCATCATTATAGATAGCAATCGAGAAGGAGAAAATTTGGTCAGATATAGTGATGAAACAAATGATGTTGTAAGAAATGAAGATGTAATAAATGAAAACGAAATAAGTGAATCTGAAAGGATAAATGAAGAAAGAATCAATATTGAGAATAATAATGATAATTTTGATAGGCGTTTAAGTTTTGATAATAATTTACAAAATGATGAAGGAAATGAAGAATTTTTTGATATTGAAGAAGTTGAGGAAGATGAAGATCGAGCAGTGGAGAATATTGAAAATGAAGTAGTGGAGAATAATGAAGATCGAGCCGTGGAAAATAATGTAATTAGAAGGATTCAACCAGAAAGACAGAGAAAACTACCAGAACGTTACAAGGATTTTGTAATGGACTATGATACTGAAGTATCTATGTTAACATATGAAGAGGCTATAGAATCAAGAGAAAAAGAGAAGTGGAAAAAAGCAATAGAAGAGGAAATCAAATCTTTAGAAGAGAATAATACGTGGACATTTGTAGAGAAGAAAGAAGCAGAAGGTTCAAAATTAGTGTCGAGCAAGTGGATTTTTACAATTAAATCAGATGGAAGATATAAGGCAAGATTAGTTGCAAGAGGTTTCCAACAAAAGTATAAAATAGATTATGATGAAACGTATAGCCCAGTTGTGAACACGAACTCTTTAAGAATTTTGTTTTCAATTGTTGGAAGTAAAAAATTAAAGATGAAACAATTTGATATTAAAACAGCCTTTTTGCATGGGGAATTAAGGGAGTGTATTTATTTGAAAGTCCCCAAAGGCTATAGTAATAAAGAGGGCAAAGTTTGTAAATTAAATAAAAGTTTATATGGTCTTAAACAAGCTCCACTAATGTGGAATATTAAATTCACAGAATTTTTAATTAAAATGGGTTTCAGACAATTGAAATTAGACCAGTGTATTTTTGTAATGGATGGAGAAAGAAGAATAATTCTTGCCATATACGTCGACGATGGATTGGTCATTGGAGAAAGAGAAGAAGATCTTCTACATGTAATAAATACTTTAAGAAAAGCTTTCGAATTGAGAATTTGTGAAGAAGTGTCCAATTACATCGGTTTGGATATAAAACAAGAAGAAAATGGAGTAAAAATTTTTCAGAAAACGTATGTTGAGAAGATTGTGAAGAAATTTAACTTGAATGAAGCTAGAGAGTGTAAAAGTCCAACTATTTTAATAGAACAACATCCATCAATTAAAATTGATATTAAATCTCATGAATTGTACAGAGAGATGATAGGGTCATTGTTATATTTGTCAAATAAAACTAGACCAGATATTAGTTTTCATGTGGGTTATTGTTCGAGGCATCAAAATTCTCCAAATTTAAATGATCATAATAACGCAAAAACAATTTTAAGATTTTTGAAAGGTTCGAAGGATAAAGGTATTCACTTTGGTGAAGGTGATAAAGTGCTCAGAGGATATTGTGATTCGGATTTCGCGGGGGATCCAGACACTAGACGCAGTACTTCGGGTTTCGTGATTTGGTTGAACGGTGGACCAGTGGCATGGAGCTCAAGAAAACAGTCAGTAGTAGCGTTGTCGAGTACAGAAGCTGAATTTATAGCTGCAGCAGAATGTTGCAAGGAACTTCTGTTCATAAGAGACCTAATAAATGAAATTACGAATGAAAAATTAGACCTTGAGATGAGAGTGGACAACCAATCAGCAATTTGGCTAATGAAAAAGGGCATTATGAATAAAAGGAGTAAACACATTGATGTGAAATATTATTATCTGAAAGATGCAATTGATGCAAATAATATATCGGTTAAATATTGTCCAACGGGTTCACAAATAGCTGATATACTCACAAAATGTTTACCACCTGTGAAATTTGAACGCTGTCAGCGAAAACTTGTGTCTTAGTTGTTTGTGTGTTAGTGTTTAAGTGCGGGCTAAAGTGAACTAATGATTGTTTTTCGGTTGATATATGGGTTTAATATTATGTAGTGTGTAAGTTTTTATAGGGTGTGTAATTATCTATGAAGAAGTTGTGTAGAGTTGTGATGTAAACTTAAGGAGTCCTGATAAGTTCATGTTAATTATTGTTAATTAATGAAAGTGTTGGTTAAATTTAATTTTTCTGTTTATAGCAGAATTTTAAAAGAATTAAGGGGGTGTCAAATTATAATTCATTTAAGGGGGTGTGGCAATAACTTGTTGGTGATATTAATAGTAAATGAATCTTTTTTAATCAATAAGTAACTCGAATATACGTAACTTGTTCTTAAATTTTTACATTGTTTTTCAGTATGTCGGAACCTTAAGTTTTTATATCGGAACTTTATTTTGTTAACTCTTTTCATGTTAGTAGGTATAGTTATTTTGTTTGTTTATGTTGTATTGTTATGTTTGAAAATATTATGTATGGACGGACGTATGTTGAAGTCGAGTTGGAGTTTTAAATATTAACGGAATGTTTGTTAGTTAGGTAGATTTTTTATGGTAGTTAAATATTGGATGAAGGGGTGTTATCGAGTAGTAGTATAATTAATTATGATGATGAGTTTTTATTGATACTGGTTCAAATGATGTTGAGTAGGAGTAACAGAATATTAATTAAATGTTTTTGTTTTTAGTCAGATAGGTTGTGAGATATTTAATATTGGATGTTATGTTTTCGAGTAGTAGGAATAATAAAAAATGATGATTAGTTTTTATTGATACTGATGATAGATTGATGTTTAGATTAATTGAGTGGGAGATATTATAGGATAGTTGAAGTGTTGTTGTTTTTAGAATATTGTTGAAGTGGGGTCTTATGGTAATGTTAATGAGTGTAGGTTTATGATGTTATTTAAAGACAGTTTGGTGTTTCTAAAATTTTGTTGAAGTTTATAATATACAGGTTGCTGAAATTTATTATATACAGGGTGCTAATAGAAATGTTTTTGAAACTTTAGGTTATGCAAGGTGTTTGTGTAGATGTAACTGTTTTAGCATGTGCATTTGATTGAGGGGGTGTGTTGGAATGAGGTTTTAGTTAGCAAAACTCATTAAGTTCTGGCTATACAGAATGTATTAAGTTTATTCTTATTTACAATCAAATGCATGTGTCAGGTTTTTAAATTGAAGACTGGTGTGTCAACCACGTCGACACATCATATAGTGTATTCGCCTGTGAAACATATAGTGATTCTTATTATGTACTTTTAAAGAGATTACCACGCAGTCATGTATTGTTGAATATATGAGTATCACAGCCCACCCGCAGTTTTAACGCCCGATAACAGTTCACTAGTATTAAAAAAAACTATTACTAACCTACTTTCACATTTCTTAACATTTTATTAAATAATATTAATTTTATATTTCAGAATAAGAAGTACATTGATAATAAACAAAAACAAGATTTAAAAAAGATTATATTCAAGACAAGGTTGGTACAAATGCTGGTTTTACTCAAATCAAATAAGTTTGTGTCTTAAGTACTCTAAAAGCATTTTCAACTATCAGATTTTCTAAATTAATAGTATTATAAATGCAAAAGTAGCATTGTGCTTAGCTGTTGTGTTGCGTGCAACACTCAACACAACAGCATTACTTTCGCATTTTTTTTAAGTTATCATGCCTTGGCCGCTTAATATCTACTTAACCCCTTGTATCCCGTAATTAACTGAAACAATTAAAAAGCCATTGCATCGCATCTCGTAGATCTGCATTATGAGGGGATAATATAGATCAGTTAAGCAGCCCCCAGGCCCAGGTCTAAAGTATTACTTCTGTAAGTAGAGCCTATGACCTGGACCTGGATAGGATACTTTTTACCAACGTACCACGCGGGCGAAGCTATTATACACCAAAGTACCTATATTTGTAATTTACAGAAAGCAGTAATGGCAACTGGTGGTGGACAATTTAAACCTGTACTCAGTGATGTTGGTGCACGAATGTTGGCATTAATGGGAGACCAAATAAAGCCACTGCCGAACAGTTGTGACAGTGCCAATGATTATTATAGGTTTGGTGATATTCATTCAGGTGTGTTTTCATATACGAATGCAGTATTTATTGATCTTCAGTGTAAATAATGTTTAAACTGAATAAAGTTTATACAACAAAGGGGAATTCCTTGAAACATTGACACTTATATTTTTATTTTACAGATGATGAGAACAATTATGGCGATGATGAGTCTGTGGTCATAGTTAAAATTATAGATGATCCACAACAACATATTTTGGGTGAGTTTACAAATATTTTCATAAATAGATAGATTTTTTATGCATAATTGTTAGAGGAGCTTGTGCCTAAATAAAGGCTAGCCTAAAGGCCAACCTTCAAGGTAAAGCATCGCTTGCAGAGCTCGGTCCATGGATGGTTGACCAATCATCTTTACATAGCTAGTTTCTTCCTTACCTCAAACGACCATGTTAAGCTGTTGGTCCCGGCTTTTGTTTGAAGATCTTTGACAGTCTATACGGGTGGTCAGAAGCCTGAAATCTAACACCAATCTAGCCAAGGGATATTGTGTTACCCAGTTACTGAACCCTTAAATTCATAGTAGGTACTTCACCTTGACTGCTAATGCATGTTAAATCTTTATTGTACACCAATCAATTTGGTGTTGGTCACAAAGGTCCATAAGTCCATCTGTATGTCACAGGGTTTTATATCTTAACCCAGTATTGGTTACAAGTTGCAGTTTTATTAGAATCCCCATTAAACAATTATAAAAATAAGATCAACCGTAACACTTTTTACTTTTTTTCTAGGTTACCATGAAGAAGTTATCGAAGAACCAGCACCATCTCCAAAAGAGCCAGCATCATCTCCAAAGCGCAGAACGATGAAAACGATTAAACCCAAACAATCAAGTCAGAATAAAAAGAAGGCAGAAGCAATTAAAACAGACTATTATAATAAAAAATTACAATGTGCAATTATAGAAAAAAAAACAAACTTATTGAATTATAAAATAGCTTTTAATAAAAATAAACTTGTAAATTTAAAAATTAAAATACAAGAAGCTCAATTAGAAAATTTAACAAATAAAATTTAAAAAATTAAAGGAAGATGATGATTAAAGACTGATTATTGATTGATTTTTTTCTTAATGTAAAGAATTATATACTCTTATGTTTAAAAATATGTAAGGATAATAAAGACTGATTATTGATTGTTTTTTTTTTAATGTAAAGAATTATATACTGTTGTGTTTAAAAATATGTAAGGATATTAAAGACTGATTAATGATTGAGTAATGTAAAAAGCATTTTTTTTTTCTTAATACCTGTTATGTTAAACTGATTTGTAAACACCAAATGATACAAATTATACTCACAATATCATAGCTTTTTTTTATTGCAAACAAAGAAGTAATAATCGTAACACACAATAACATTAACATGCTCTAGCTAAAATGGATGACCAGCAAGGCAGACCGAGTAAAATTTTCATTCCATTCTCCTATGGTATGGGAAAGTACAGGTGGGTCTACTGGCTCTGCAGGTCCTGCCATCATTTCATTGAAATCTGCTGCATCATTGTGGTTCAGTGCAATATTGTGCAAGACAGCACAAGCCACAATTATATGCATGGCCGTATCCAATTTGACCCTTAAGCCCATTGATAAGCACGGAAATCGCCTTTTTAAAACCCCAAAACATCTTTCAATGGGGTTTCTTGTTGCAATTTGTGCGTTGTTGTACCGATGTTCACTGTCTGTGTTGGGCTGAATAAATGGTGTCAGCAGGTATTTGCGACAAGGGTATCCACTGTCTCCTAAGAGGACATGTCTGCCATATTGCCCCATTTCGAAATCTGCACGTAGATGTGAGTCATTTAATATTGTGGTGTCGTGCACTGAGCCAGGCCATCTAGATATGATGTCTAAGATGCGCAATTCTGCATCACACACTGCCTGCACATTTAAAGAAAAATAACCTTTTCTATTTCTAAAAAGTTCAGCATTCAGACCGCCTGGTGATTGTATTTTAATATGGGTGCAATCAATTGCTCCAATAACTTTGGGAAAGCCTCTGATGGCATTAAACCGATTTCTGACCGTAGCCTGTTCCATGTCCGTCTCTGGCATCTTCACAAATATTGGTCTCAATTTTGCAATTTCTTTTGAAACCCTCTTTATTATGCGGCATGCTGTTGTTTTATGCACCCGGATATGGTCTGCAACGGTTATTTGAAAACCTCCTGAAGCATAAAAATTCAAGGCCAGCAACACTTGTTCCACGGCGCTGATAGATGCGATGCGATGGGTCATGGGTCTTTTTAAACGCGGCTCCAACAGACCCATGAGGAAATGTAGAGTCAATTTAGATATTCTATACCGATCCCTGAACTGCTGTTCATTGTAGTGCTCCAGGGGTTGCATACGCGTCCGATAAACGCGTGAAGGCCCGCCGTCACAGAGTACGTTGTCTTCCTCCTCACTGGATAACTCAACAGCGGATAAATCCGATAGCGACATATTTGCCGATCTGCGTCCGAAAAACAATAGCAAACGTCGTCGTTGATAGTAAGCACGGAGTCCGTAAATTAAAGCCGAGGTCTTCAGTGTAATAACAATCACAGAGAAACTTATGTATAGATACGGATAACAATCAAGTCCAGTCAAATCGAAACGTGATCGAAACTTCGGAACTTCAGATGCTAAACAGACAAATGTCAAACGGATAAACACCGACTAATTAAAAAAATACAATTATAACACGCAATGGTTACTTTTTACTCTTTAATTTATTATCATAAAAGTTCCGAACTCCGAGCGATATAATAGTGAACGTGAGGTCCTGAGTTCGATTCCCAGGTCAGACACTGTTTTTGTTTTTTTTTATTTTTTTATTTACTTACAAAAGATTTTTTTTTAAATTGTGTAAATTTTTTGTAAAATATTTACATTAAAAAAACTTATTCATATAATGTAATTATTTACGTAAGTTCGCAATAACCTTTTTTTTTTTAATTTTTGTAATCAACTATAATTGATCTAATTAACATATTTTTAATCATATAAATATTTTACAACAATTTTACTCAATTAGAAAAATATATTTTGTTGGTATATAGGAATAAATAAAATACCCCAAAGAAAAAAAGAACCCACACCATAGTTTTTGCCGACCCCTATTATCTTTTTATCGTAATTTAAGCCTTTAAAATCAAAATATTAATTTTAATCTGCGAATAATTGACCACTATCCAACAATTATAAATTAAGCTCGTTGACAAGAGATTAACATTGAAAAAGGTTCTGAGAAACCCAAAAACGCTGTAACATGTGGTTAATTCGTGATTTTTGTCAAGTGTGACAAATTGTTAAACGCTTGTCACATTTGGGTGTTGAGAAACTGAAAGTAGAATTAACAGGCGATTAATCGTCGATTACGTTAACAGCCCAATAATTGAGACGTGGGAAACTGGCAGTAAGGGCGAGTTTCTGAAGTCGACGTCACATCTCAAATCAGCTGACAATTTGTCACAAATTAACCAGCCGTCAGTTGTCAGTGAGCAGCGTTGCCAGAACGTAACTTTTGTTACAATTTACGTAACTTTTGACCGTCTCATGTAACCTCCATGTAACACGACTCAAAAAGTAACTTTTACGTAACTTTTAGAACTATTAAAATAATATTACTAATGAAATATTAAAATATTTGCCCACAAACAAAAAATTATCGTGAAATATAACGCATCTAAGAAAGCTTTTGTTCGTCGTGTTGTCAGCAAATCGACAACAAAGTCGTCTTGCAACTGAAATAAGTTTATTTTTGTATCAATCGTCAACTAAATATCAAGATTATCAAGTAGCATGATATATGTGTGCCATGCACTGCACATAGCTTCAAGAATAATATTGATATGGATATTTATTACTCATTTTTAAGTAACTTTGGTTTCATTTACAAGAACTAGAGTGGGATAAATATCTACCGGGATTTTATTTATCGATCTTTTCGCTAATGCGACCACATAATTATGTACCTAGCTACATAGTTGTTTCTAGTTGTAATGTGAATGTTCTAAACTAAATGCCACGGATTTACCCGTGGCAGTCGCAGGAGAGTGCCCGCCCGCGCGATAATTCGAAAAGTGGGCGCGTTCTGCTACCTAAATAGTAGGAAAAAAAACAAATTGTTGTCTTTTATTATTTTAGTGTCGTTTTCCACATAAAATAAGATAATGTAACTTTTCTCATGAAAATGTAACTTTTTGAGATGTCTCATGTAACATTTGACCATCTGCCACTGGCAACACTGTCAGTGAGTTTCTCAACTCTGCATCATCGAGAAATTACGTAATCGCTTGTTACATTTAATAATTTATTTCGGTTGGCTACCCTAGCTAGTATTCATTCAATTCCTTCACTACTATAACGTAATAGTATTTTATCTTGAGCGGCTGGGTTGGTGTAGCCCGCAAGTTAAGCAAACCTTACCAGGGACGATTTTTGGATGGGTAACCAGGTTGTTTTTTGGTATGCTTTTTTTTGGATAGGTGACCCCACACAGGTTAAGCAACACTTACCAAGGTTTTTTTTGGATGGGTGACCGCTTTTTTTTGGTTCGTTTGTTTTGGATGGCCGACCCCGCCAGGGTAAGCAACACTTACCAAGGTCAGTGTTTGGATGGGTGACCACTTTTTTTAGGTTCGCTTGTTTTTGGATGGGTGACCATGCCAGGGTAAGCAACACTTACCAAGGTCAGTGTTTGGATGGGTGACCACTTTTTTTGGGTTCGCTTGTTTTTGGTTGGGTGACCTTGGTAATGTTAATTAATAATTAAATTTTTGTGGTGATGGTCACCCATCCAAACACTGACCTTGGTTAGTGTTGCTTACCCTGGCGGAGTCACCTATCCATAAAAAAGCGATCCAAAAAAAAAGTGGTCACCCATCCCAAGACTGACCTTGGCAAGTGTTGCTTACCCTGGCGCGGTCACCACCCCAGCTGCTTCAAGCTAAACACAAATCTATCCAGAAACTGACCTCGATAAGTACTAAATACAGGGTACGGTTAAAATTAATGCGCGTGAGGAAGGTTCGATTCCCAGGTCAGTAATTTATTTTATTTTATTTTTATTTACCTAAATACAAAATAACTATTTTTGATAATTGTGTCAAGTTTTTATAATGAAAATAATTTTAAAAATTTAACTCTGTGTTGTTGTAACAAAAAATGTAACATCCTATTTTTTTTAAATCTTGCTAATTAATAATTGATCTAAATTAACATATTTTTTATAACTCAACCCATACCACAGTTTTCGACGACCCCTATTATCTTTTTTATCGTAATATAAGCCTTTAAAATCATAATATTAATTTTAATCTGCGAATAATCGACCAATTTCCAACAATTATAAATTAGGCTCGTTGACAAGAGATTAACATTGAAAAAGGTTCTGAGAAACCCAAAAACGCTGTAACATGTGGTTAATTCGTGATTTTTGTCAAGTGTGACAAATTGTTAAACGCTTGTCACATTTGGGTGTTGAGAAACTGAAAGTAGAATTAACAGGCGATTAATCGTCGATTACGTTAACAGCCCAATAATTGAGACGTGGGAAACTGGCAGTAATAAGGGCGAGTTTCTGAAGTCGACGTCACATCTCAAATCAGCTGACAATTTGTCACAAATTAACCAGCCGTCAGTTGTCAGTGAGCAGCGTTGCCAGAACGTAACTTTTGTTACAATTTACGTAACTTTTGACCGTCTCATGTAACCTCCATGTAACACGACTCAAAAAGTAACTTTTACGTAACTTTTAGAACTATTAAAATAATATTACTAATGAAATATTAAAATATTTGCCCACAAACAAAAAATTATCGTGAAATATAACGCATCTAAGAAAGCTTTTGTTCGTCGTGTTGTCAGCAAATCGACAACAAAGTCGTCTTGCAACTGAAATAAGTTTATTTTTGTATCAATCGTCAACTAAATATCAAGATTATCAAGTAGCATGATATATGTGTGCCATGCACTGCACATAGCTTCAAGAATAATATTGATATGGATATTTATTACTCATTTTTAAGTAACTTTGGTTTCATTTACAAGAACTAGAGTGGGATAAATATCTACCGGGATTTTATTTATCGATCTTTTCGCTAATGCGACCACATAATTATGTACCTAGCTACATAGTTGTTTCTAGTTGTAATGTGAATGTTCTAAACTAAATGCCACGGATTTACCCGTGGCAGTCGCAGGAGAGTGCCCGCCCGCGCGATAATTCGAAAAGTGGGCGCGTTCTGCTACCTAAATAGTAGGAAAAAAAACAAATTGTTGTCTTTTATTATTTTAGTGTCGTTTTCCACATAAAATAAGATAATGTAACTTTTCTCATGAAAATGTAACTTTTTGAGATGTCTCATGTAACATTTGACCATCTGCCACTGGCAACACTGTCAGTGAGTTTCTCAACTCTGCATCATCGAGAAATTACGTAATCGCTTGTTACATTTAATAATTTATTTCGGTTGGCTACCCTAGCTAGTATTCATTCAATTCCTTCACTACTATAACGTAATAGTATTTTATCTTGAGCGGCTGGGTTGGTGTAGCCCGCAAGTTAAGCAAACCTTACCAGGGACGATTTTTGGATGGGTAACCAGGTTGTTTTTTGGTATGCTTTTTTTTGGATAGGTGACCCCACACAGGTTAAGCAACACTTACCAAGGTTTTTTTTGGATGGGTGACCGCTTTTTTTTGGTTCGTTTGTTTTGGATGGCCGACCCCGCCAGGGTAAGCAACACTTACCAAGGTCAGTGTTTGGATGGGTGACCACTTTTTTTAGGTTCGCTTGTTTTTGGATGGGTGACCATGCCAGGGTAAGCAACACTTACCAAGGTCAGTGTTTGGATGGGTGACCACTTTTTTTGGGTTCGCTTGTTTTTGGTTGGGTGACCTTGGTAATGTTAATTAATAATTAAATTTTTGTGGTGATGGTCACCCATCCAAACACTGACCTTGGTTAGTGTTGCTTACCCTGGCGGAGTCACCTATCCATAAAAAAGCGATCCAAAAAAAAAGTGGTCACCCATCCCAAGACTGACCTTGGCAAGTGTTGCTTACCCTGGCGCGGTCACCACCCCAGCTGCTTCAAGCTAAACACAAATCTATCCAGAAACTGACCTCGATAAGTACTAAATACAGGGTACGGTTAAAATTAATGCGCGTGAGGAAGGTTCGATTCCCAGGTCAGTAATTTATTTTATTTTATTTTTATTTACCTAAATACAAAATAACTATTTTTGATAATTGTGTCAAGTTTTTATAATGAAAATAATTTTAAAAATTTAACTCTGTGTTGTTGTAACAAAAAATGTAACATCCTATTTTTTTTAAATCTTGCTAATTAATAATTGATCTAAATTAACATATTTTTTATAACTCAACCCATACCACAGTTTTCGACGACCCCTATTATCTTTTTTATCGTAATATAAGCCTTTAAAATCATAATATTAATTTTAATCTGCGAATAATCGACCAATTTCCAACAATTATAAATTAGGCTCGTTGACAAGAGATTAACATTGAAAATGGTTCTCAGAAACCCAAAACTGCTGTAACATGTGGTTAATTCGAGATTTTTCTCAAATGTGACAAATTGTTAAACGCTTGTCACAGTTGGGTGTTGAGAAACTGAAAGTAGAATTAACAGGCGATTAATCGTCGATTACGTTAACAGCCCGATAATTGAGACGTGGGAAACTGGCAGCAACTGTCACTTTCCCAGCTTTGGGCGCACGGTTGGCGCAGTGGTTGAGCGATTGACTGCTGCGCTGCGTGTCGCGGGTTCGATTCCCGCACGGTACAAATATTTGTATGACCTACAGATAGTTGTTCCGGCTCTGGGTGTTTGTGTATGTGAGTTTATATGTTTGTAAACGCACCCACGATACAGGAAGAAATTCCTAGTGTGGGGCAACGTTTTTTAAAATAATAATAATAATAATAATAAGATAAGTATAAAATAGATACAACTCTACGCACCTTCCTGATGTCGTGTATGAGGCAATGGAGCACAGTCCTTCGCTATCCAGGATGTCGAAATATCCAGAGGAATAGCGAACCTGTAAGGATCGAGCGAGGTATATTCCAGGGCGATAGTTTGAGTCCACTTTGGTTTTGTCTTGCCCTGAATCCTCTAAGCATGCTGCTGGAGAATTCAGGGCTAGGCTATCGGTTGAAGAGAGGTGGTCTGGTTATATCTCACCTCCTTTACATGGATGATCTGAAGCTCTTTGCCCCCAGCAATCTTCAGCTGATGGAGCTACTGAAGGTAACTGAAACTTTTAGTAGCGCCATCAGGATGGAGTTTGGTGTGGACAAATGTGCGGTCATGCATGTAAAGCGAGGGGAGATTGTGGAATCCGTAGGTATTCAACTAGCGGATTCCATAAACCTGAGATCCCTCTCTCCAAACGAAACCTATAAGTATTTGGGTATGTCGGAAGCGTTAGGTATCAGCACTACTGACATGAAGCAATCGTTGAGGGAACGCTTCTTTGGCCGTCTGAAGAAGGTACTCAATAGCCTTCTTTCAGGCGGAAACAAGGTGCGCGCCTTCAACGGTTGGGTCATGCCGGTATTGATGTACTCTTTCGGCATACTCAAATGGACTCAAACGGAACTCGACGCCCTGGATAGGCGAGTCCGTACACTGCTGACTGCATATCGAATGCATCATCCACGATCGTCGGTCATGAGATTGTATATCCCGCGGAAGTGTGGTGGCCGAGGCTTTTTAAATGCCAAAAACCTCCACAACCGCGAGATATGCAATCTCAGGGAATATTTTCTACACACCGGCGTGGGTATGCATCGAGATGTAGTAGCAGTGGACAAGGGACTCACCCCGCTCTCCTTGGCGAATGAGAACTGGCGCAAGCCTGTAGTGCTTGATACTAACGACCGCAGGGAAGTATGGCAGAGTAAGGAGCTTCACGGACGCTTTTTTCGGGCCCTACATGGGTCCGATGTAGACCAAGCAGCGTCCGTAGCCTGGCTGCGTTTCGGTGACCTCTTTGGGGAAACCGAAGGTTTTGTCTGTGCAATTATGGACGAAGTTATCATGACGAATAACTACCGGAGATTTATTGTGAAGGATGGCACGGTTGACATCTGTCGGGCATGTCACCGCCCGGGTGAATCGATCCGACACATTATCTCTGGATGTTCTCGTCTAGCTAACGAGGAGTACTTGCATAGGCACAACCTTGTAGCCAGGATCATCCACCAGCAACTTGCTCTGAAATACACTCTTGTGGCATCGGAGGTACCGTACTACAGGTATGTGCCCGACCCAGTTCTCGAAAATGGCAATATCACATTGTACTGGGATCGGTCCATCATCACTGACAGGACTATTGTAGCCAATAAGCCTGATATAGTGGTGGTGGACCGAATAGAGAGGCGTGCAATGATTGTTGACATTACCGTCCCGCATGACGGGAACCTCGTGAAAGCCGAGAAAGATAAGCAAATCAAGTATCTTGACTTGGCTCGCGAGGTTGTCGACATGTGGGATGTAGACACAGCGATCATTGTACCGATAGTCGTGTCAGCCAATGGCTTAATAGCCACGAGCCTCGACCAACATCTTAAGAGGCTCTCGTTAGGCGGCTGGGTCAAGGGCCTGATCCAGAAAGCAGTACTGCTGGACACGGCTCGCATTGTTAGGAGGTTCCTCTCTTTGGAGCCCTGACCGCCGGTAGCTTGGACCCTGTTCCCGATACCGGTGGGCCTCTATTTTCTATATTTTTAAATGTTTTTTCAAATTTTGTGTTTTATAAAAATATTTAAAAATTTAGTTAATAAGAAAATAAATTAAATAAAGGAATAATAATAACTTCGTGAGGCGGGCGTTTTCGGGCACTGGAATCAGTCCTCGAGAATACATGTCCCGTGTCACGGAGCGCATCGACTTCCTGAAGCAGAAAGTTTGTGCATGGGCCAGCCGTATTCGGCGGTATAAGCGGCGGGTTGACCGGTACTCGCAGAATCGCATGTTCCAGAGTGATGAGAGGTGGGTATACAGAACTTGGGAGCGACCTGAGCACAGTGTGACTGACGTGTGCCGCCCGGATGATGTCGCCACGAGTACATTCTGGCGAAGCATCTGGTCGGTGCCCGTCTGTCACACTGAGGGTGGCTGGATGCGTGATGTCGAGCGCGTGTGTGATGCTATACCAGAAATGGAAAAAGTAATCATCAGTCCACCTGATGTAGCCAAAGCAGTTCGTCCGCTACCGAATTGGAAGTCTCCGGGACCGGACGGACTGCACAACTTTTGGCTAAAATGGTATAGCAGCTCACACGCGTTACTGGCATCTCAATTCCAGTCATGTTTAGAGACTGGGTCGCTGCCGCAGTTTTTAACAACAGGCGTTACCCACCTGCTCCATAAGACAGGTAGTACCGCGGAACCCAAGAATTATAGACCAATTACTTGCCTATCGACGGTTTATAAACTTCTTACATCCATCCTGAGAGCAAAAATTGATAAACACATTGAAGCTAACTCAATAATGTCTACCTCTCAGAATGGATGTAGGAATGGGTCCCGCGGCACTAAGGAGCTACTCCTCATTGACATGGCCATAAGCCAGCAGGTTCGTCGATCCCGCAAGGATCTGTCGACATGCTGGATAGACTACAAGAAGGCCTACGACTCTGTGCCACATACATGGCTCATGAGGGTGCTGGAGTTATACAAAATAGATGCAACTCTATGCACCTTCCTTCAGTCATGTATGGGGCAATGGAAGACAGTCCTTCGATATCCAGGATGTCGACCGATTCAGGGGGATGATGAGCCTGTATGGATTAAGCGGGGGATATTCCAGGGCGACAGTTTGAGTCCACTTTGGTTCTGCTTAGCCCTGAATCCTCTAAGTACACTGCTGGAGGATTCAGGACTAGGCTATCGGTTGAGAAGAGGTGGTCAGGTCATATCTCACCTCCTTTACATGGATGATCTGAAACTCTTTACCCCCAACAAATTCCAACTGACGGAGCTACTGAAGGTAACTGAAACCTTCAGTAACTCCATCAGGATGGAATTTGGTGTGGACAAATGTGCAGTCATGCATGTAAAGCAAGGGGAGATTATGGAATCCGAGGGAATTCAACTCTCTGATTCCATACACCTCAGACACCTCTCCTCGACCGAAACTTACAAGTATTTGGGTATGTCGGAAGCGTTGGGCATCAACAGTTCTGACATGAAGCAACTGCTGAAGGAGCGGTTCTTTGGCCGCCTGAAAAAGGTATTAAATAGCCTTTTGTCAGGCGGAAATAAGGTGCGCGCCTTCAACAGTTGGGTCATGCCGGTTTTGATGTACTCTTTCGGCATACTCAAATGGACTCAGACCGAGCTTGACGCCCTCGATAGGAGGGTCCGGACACTGCTGACCGCAAACCGGATGCATCACCCACGATCATCAGTGATGAGACTGTACATCCCGCGGAAGTGTGGGGGTCGAGGCTTTTTAAACGCCAAGACTCTTCACAACCGCGAGGTGTGCAGCCTCAGAGAATATTTTTTTAAATCTGAAGTGGGTATGCACAGGGATGTGGTCGCAGTGGACAAGGGACTCACCCCGTTGTCCATGGCTAAAGAGAACTGGCGCAAGCCTGTAATGCTAACTACTGATGAACGCAAAGAAGTATGGCAAGGCAAGGAGCTACACGGGCGCTTCTATCGGGCTCTACATGGGACCGATATAGACTTCCCAGCGTCCGTATCCTGGCTACGTTTCGGCGACCTTTTTGGGGAAACTGAAGGTTTTGTCTGTGCAATTATGGACGAAGTTATCCTGACGAATAACTACCGGAGACATATAATGAAGGACGGCACGGTTGACATATGTCGGGCATGCCACCGTCCGGGTGAATCCATCAGACATATTATCTCTGGTTGTTCTCGTCTCGCTAACGGCGAGTACTTGCACAGGCATAATCAAGTGGCCAGGATTATTCACCAGCAACTTGCTTTGAAGTACAATCTAGTGGAATCGGAGGTACCGTATTACAAGTATGTGCCCGACCCAGTTCTCGAAAATGACCATGTCACGTTGTACTGGGATCGGTCTATCATCACTGATAGGACTATTGTTGCTAATAAGCCAGATATAGTGGTGATAGACCGATTAGCGCGCCGCACAATGATAATCGATGTCACCATTCCGCATGACGAGAACCTCGTGAAAGCTGAGAAAGAGAAACAAATCAAGTATCTCGACTTAGCACACGAGGTTGTCGACATGTGGAATGTGGACTCGGCGATCATTGTGCCGATTGTCATTACGGCCAACGGCCTGATGGCCAAGAGCCTCGACGACCATCTGTCGAGGCTGTCACTGCACGGTTGGATCAAGGGCCTGATACAGAAGGCAGTACTCCTCGATACGGCTCGCATTGTGAGGAGGTTCCTGTCTCTGGAGCCCTAACCACCGGTAGCTTGGACCCTGCTCCCGACACCGGTGGACAACCATTTTTGTTATATTTTTAAATGTTTTTTTTTAATGATTTGTTTTTTATAAAGAAATATTTAAAAATGTAAGTATAAAGTGTGTACAAAGCTAAATAAACGGAATAATAATAATATTATTATGTTAATTTAGATCAATTATTTAATTACCAAGATTAAAAAAAATTGGATATTACAAACTTTTTAAATTAATTACATTATAAAACTTGACACAGTCATCAAAAATATTTATTTTGTATTTATGTAAATAAAAAATAAAATAAAACTGTTACTGACCTGGGAAACGAATTCAGAGTTGACTATACCCTGCACAGTACTTATAAGGTCAGTTTATGGATAGGTTTGTGTTTAACTTGAAGCGGCTGGGGTGGTGACCGCACCAGGGTAAGCAACACTTACCAAGGTCAGTCTTGGGATGGGTGACCACATTTTTTTGGATCGCTTGTTTATGGATAGGTGACTCCGCCAGGGTAAGCAACAATAACCAAGGTCAGTCTTTGGATGGTTGACCACCACAAAAATTTTGGATCACCCATCCTAAAGTCACCTCGCTAGGTTAAACAACATTACCAAGGTCACCCATCCAAAAACAAGCGAACCCAAAAAAAGTGGTCACCCATCTAAACACTGACCTTGGTAAGTGTTGCTTACCCTGGCATGGTCACCCATCCAAAAACAAGCGAACCCAAAAAAAGTGGTCACCCATCCAAACACTGTCCTCGGTAAGTGTTGCTTAACCTGTGTGGGGTCACCTATCCAAAAAAAAGCAAACCAAAAAAACGTGGTTACCCATCCAAAAATCGTCCCTGGTAAGGTTTGATGGATGGAAGTGAATATTAATGCCAATTATTTATTGTAACAAGCGATTTCGTAATTTCTCGATGATACATAGTTGAGAAACTCACTGACAACTGACGGCTGGTTAATTTGTGACAAATTGTCAGCTGATTTGAGATGTGACGTCGACTTCATAAACTGGCCCTAAATGTCACAATTGTGACCTATTCGAGTCTTCACAATGCGCGCGCTCATAACATATCTGTTTATTTGAATATCATTGAGTATAGATTAAAAAAAAGTTTATTAGAAGAACCAAAAAACCCGACTGCTTACAAAGCGAACTAAAAAGACGTAAACAAGAAGTCGGAGGATACATATTCGCGAGCTGGCTGACCAAAACGAGATGTATCCTCCGACTGCACAGCATGATTTTCTTCTTGTTTACGTCTTTTTAGTTCGCTTTGTAAGCAGTCGGGTTTTTTGGTTTTCCTAATTAACTTTTTTTATTTCCATTTCTTAGTTATTTTTTTTAATTAGGTACATTTAAACATATAAGTGTTATATATTTTTGAAATCACCTTTTAAAACCCTTTATTTTGCCACCCCACACGACCGGTAAATATTTCCCCCCCCCCCCACAAAATGGCGCCCAAAATCCGCCATTTTTTTCTTTTCCAATTTTTATGTAGCCAGTGACACTTGCAGGGTTAAGACGAATCGATTGACGTAAGAATCATCAAAATCGGCCAACGCGTTTGGTCTCTAGAACGCCACATAGGAACAAACATACTTAAATACATACTTACATACATACATATATTGATAAACACATTACCCTCCTTCGGCAGTCGGGTAAAAAGCCAATTTCTCTCGACTACATCTTGTCGAAGTGTACCTACACTTCGACAAGATGTAGCCGAGTGAAATTGCCAACTGTGGTAACAGTGCCGATAACGAACCATCTTGAGCTTCTTGGCGTAACGTTGTCAAGACACTCAATTTTGGTCAGTACATTGAGGCAAAGGCTCAACTGGCTGCCAAACAGTTGGTGATCCTTGCGAAGGTGAGACGGTACTTCACGCCAGAACAGCTGCTTAAATTGTAACTAACGCAAGTTCAAAATCAATCAAAATCAACATTTCTTTATTCAAGCGGCACTTTCGAATGTCAAAAATAAAAACTAAATGTAATAATAATTGATTCTACCGTCCATTCGGAAATGTAGCTTGTTATGGAGAAGAACGGACAAGAAACTCCAAAGAACGGACAAGAAACTCCAAAGAACGGACAAGAAGTTCGATCATGCATGGAGTATGCATGGAGTAGTGGTGCTGCGTAATGAATCCGTCATGGCTAAGGGCAGAGAGTATGAACAATCAACCAATCACATAGACAGAAATCCTTTGACGGAGTCGATCGAAAACTGGGCCGAGATGCTCATCGGCCAAAGAGGCACTAGTAGAGTCGACCCCAAGTTGTCAGCTTGTCGGTTTTTTTACGAACTTCAAAAAAGGAGGTAATCAATTCGTCACGTATGAATATAATATTGGAATTGCCCATTATTCACATATGTTACTCTAATTGGGCTTCAAAACATGTGTGCTTTTCATAAGTGTATATATGTATGCTTGTCCACGCATTTCTACGAAACTTATCATCGGATCGTGACCATTATTTTTTTATTGGATTAGGTATCTCTGAACTTAGGGAAAAGTGTAAGTTTCATCCAAATCGGTACAGCAGTTTTCAAGTTATGGAACATACAGCCGAACTCCTTAGCGACAAACAGCGTGAATGTGTAAATAGACTTATTACGGGTATTTTGTCAATCCTTTAGGTACAATCGGCCAAAGCTATATCTGATCACCGTAAGGACTATTTTAGCTTGCAGGGCTCGCCCGCTAAATTAACACCGACATACTCATCAACCAATAGCATCGCAGCATCGGGTGACTGTTATCTAGTACCTGTCAAAAACAAGGGGTTTTGTAATTAAAAAAAGACGGTAGTTAAAAAAATCAAACATGTCATTTGGCTATGGTCGACGCAAAAAGGGCGGACGCAGCTGTGGTCATCTTGTGCACGGGATTTTGTTTTCAAAGTGATCAGATGTAGCTTAGGGCCATAGTACCTACCTGGCTATAGAACTTGCTCACTTATAAGTGATAGTGAAATTAGATTTCCATCTCAGATCAAAGTCAAAAGTGAATAGGTTACTTCTAGGCAAGCGTGCTTCACTGTCGACCACATCATCACTTTGCATCAGATGATATAGTAGTCAAGAGCAAGCCGAGCCTATCTATAATAAAAAATATAACTGGCCAAATGCGAGTCAGACTCGCGCACGCATGGTTCCGTACCATTATCGCAAAAAAACGGCAAAAAAATCACGTTGGTTATACGAGAGCTCCACTAAAATATTTAATTTTATTTTGTTTTTAGTATTTGTTGTTATAGCGGCAACAGAAATACATCATCTGTGAAAATTTAAACTGTCTAGCTAACATGGTTCATGAGATACAGCCTGGTGGCAGACGGAGATACAGACAGACAGACAGATCATGGAATCTTAGTAATAGGGTCCCGTTTTAACCTTTGGGTACGGAACCACAGAATAAATAACAGTACAAGTACAGAAGAGTCACTTCTCACAACAATTCATTGAAATAGAGACTCCTGCTAGTAAGCAACAAAGTGCAATTCAGCTCGCCTATGCACTCAGTGCCTATCGTGGTATTCACCTAAACGTTGCCGCTCTTTTCTAACACGTATGGCGCGGTTTGACTCGGCTCGTAAGGGCTGTCAACTTGCCGCTTTCGCTTACGACAACATATTGTCTAATAATAATAAAATTAATATACCATTGGTTCTAGGTATGATACATGTCTCAGTAGGCATGTCTCATTTTTTGCATGTAATAGAAAATCCGTTACTTAGATTCCAAGTCCCATTATTAGGTTCCCATAAGATTATTTCCTACCAGAACCAAGTAAGCCTGATGGTATAAGCTAGTTGTTATAATGGTACAATATGGATGAAACTAACATAAATATGAGATAGAGGAATATCAATATGGATAAGGGGATATTGAGCTCAATTGTAGTAAATAGGAAAAAGATGATTTTCTATTGTTGCACACCTGATTCAGGTTTCTCGACCGTTGAGGGGTTAAACAATAACACATAAATACTTGAAAATCATATTTATTGGGTTTAATTCTTTGACATCTGGAATGATCCAAGGATTATTTTTAGAAAAAACAAGTGCAACTCATTTCAACCCAATTATGTGATACAGTTCAACTGTATAGTTGTTGGTAAACTTATATAGTATGGAAAACTTAATCTAAACCTTACATCTAAAGTAAAATTAAAATTAACTGAATTATTCTTTCATTTCTCCTTCTTCATCCTCCTCTTCCGCTCCTCGTACATACAATACATTGTTGCATCTGATGAGAACTTCACCGAGATTACCTGGAAAATTTAAGACAGGAAACAGTTTTAAGCTGTGGTTAAAATGCTTAACCTATTTGGGCATTGTGCAGAGAAGAAAATGAAATATTGAATTATGTACAAGGAGCCTTATCGGAATTGACTTTTTCGGGTCATCTCAACTAGCTTTTGGGAAGTCTGTCAGCAATTAGACTAGGCAGTAGACTCACAAGCAATACTCTCTTATATAGACTTAATTATATGATCAACATTATATATTGAAGCTAGATTGTAAGCTTCTTTCTTTTATAAAGTTAGTTGATGTATTGAGCATTGGTTGAATAATTTATTTATTTATTTATTTATGTACACACAAAACACTTAACAGAGAAAATAAATAATACAGATAGAAGAGCACAAAGGTACTGCTTATTTCAATAGAAATTTCTTCCAGCAGACCTGTGACAGGAAAGTTGGATGATATACGAAGACACAGTGTGTATAAGAAAATATGAAATAGACTAACAACTATACAACTATATAACTTAACTAATTATATATAAATAACACATACCTTAACTAAATATATAGAAAATAAAAATACATATTTAGTAATATATAATAATTACTATATGGTGGAGAGGTAATGATCTTTGACCTGTTTCTTAAATAGATATACATTTTGTGAATCACGAATTTTAGGTGGAAGTGAGTTCCACAGTCGTACTGCATGAACAGAGAAGGAGTGGGAATAGAAATTAGTACTATGGGATGGGAAGTTTAGGTGATGCTTAAGGTGGGATCTACACAGGACATCGGCAGGGAGAGTGAAGGAGAAGCGATCGCGCAGATATTCAGGGTACGAAGGATTAAACAGGATATTAAAGAGGAGACATAATACTCGAGTGTTTCTGCGAAGGCGGATCGGGAGCCACTTGAGATCCTTGCGGAACTGAGAGACATGGTCGTATTTCCTAAGACCAAAAACAAAATGGATGCACAGGTTTTGCAAGCGCTCAAGCTTATTTAAGAGCTCCTCGGAGGCATCCAGATAGCAGGCATCAGCGTAATTGATGATTGGCTGAATTAAAGTTTGAGCTAGATAGATTTTAGTTTTAAAGGGCAAGAGATTTTGAAGGGATTTTAACGAGTGAAAGGAAAAGTGCACCTTACGACTTATCTCATTTACTTGAGCTCGCCAAGAGAGATTACCGTCTATTAAGACACCAAGGTTCTTAGCAGTATCGGTGTAAGCAATGGTCGAACCGTCAAGAGATAAAGGCGTCATGGTGGATATGTCAAGCGCAATGCAATAGTATCGACTGCCTATTATCATAGCCTGGGACTTGGATGGGTTGATTTGTAGTCCGTAGGACTTGGCCCATTTACTTATACTCTCCAGGTCACGATTCATGGCGTCGATAGCCAAGTCCACGTCTGCAAGCAAGAAGTGTCGGTAAAGCTGCAAATCGTCTGCGTAAAGATGGAAGTTGGAGGTGATAACCTTGGTAACAGTGTTTATGAAGATAGAGAAAAGAAGAGGAGAGAGAACGCCACCCTGAGGAACACCAGCAGTAAGATCACACCAATAATTCATATGACCAGGACATGAAGAGTGATTTACTTTTATTGTTTTTCTCTTAGTCTCAATATCTTTTCTCAAAGGTTTAGTACTCATAACCTCCCACAGCATTGTTTTATTTCCATCACAAACAAACTAACCTGTGCATGCGCCATCGACGATTTCTTCGGTATTAGCTAGCTGTAAGTTCATATATCCGTCAGCAGACACAAGTAAACCTTTGTATTCATGGCCCCACTTTAGTTTAACAACCACAGATTTGCCTGTTAGACTATTGAGGAAGGGTTTAGGGTTTATTGGCATAGCCGCCGCCATTTTTGCAGGATTTTCTGCAAGATAAATTTTATTTTATATAGTTTTTCACTACACACGTACACACTAAACCGAAGCGGGTTTAATTAATGTATAATTTATACCTTTTTAATTTTAGATGTGAAAAATATAACCTACGATGCCGCAGATGCCGCAAAACACAATGACAAGCAATAATCAGTGTTGCCAGATGAGACGAGAAATTTTATCACAAGTAGTCTCAATTGAAAAACAAAATCAACTGAAATCAATGAACGACATGTTTTTTCTACGTCAACTTTATTTTGTTAGCAGCAAGAGGTAAATTGTTTAACGACATTTTTGTATTTTGCCTGATGTCGTGACTGAAGGCTCAACAAATAGTAGATTCTTTATTATACCTAGGGAGCTAACAACTATTTTAAAGGCGAGAGTGTTTTTTTGAATCCAGAGCTGAGCGAAGGATTCTAGAGTAGAATCCCGAGCGCAGCGAGAGGTTCTAATTTAGAACTTCTAAAGTAGAATCCTGAGTGCAGCGAGGGATTCAAAGTGACGTACTTTGAATCCCTCGAGCTGAAAATAGTGTTGCTCCCGAGGTGGACACTCTACTTTTTATCACCCTCTATGAGAAAATAAGTAAGTGCAACTTATGAACAAGAACGTTACGTTTATTTATTCAAATAAAATTAAAACCCATAAGACTTAAAATAAAATAATTAGACGCTAATGTTTATATTTTAACAATTATGGAAGTGCATCGTAACAATTTTATTAGTACCATCCGTTACAGTTGTAGATTTATTTACAGCTTGGGAATTATAAATAGTCTCGGAAAACCGTGTCTCAGGATGTAGTTTTTGAGAAACTTGATTATAATTCTCTCACTTGAGGAAGACGCGCTTATTTTATCTGAATTTGGAACAACTACGAACGAAGGCAGAATGCATTTAATTTCGTGCGTTGTTTATTTTTCATCAACTTTTTTTTTTATTTGGTGCACTCGCTGTTTTTCAGCCAGTCACATAATCACATAATCAATACATTGTTCCTGCATGGTTTGTGATTCACCTCTTTGCTGATTGGAACATTTACTAAATTATCCACATTCCAAATTCAAATCTATTTTGGTCCCTAAGGAATTAATGAGCTATTTTGGTCCCTGTTTACGAGGAATAAACTAGTTCTTTTTGAATAGATGTGATAAAAAATAGTTTTTAATACCAATCACTTTCATCGTTCTTATAGTGCTTATACACGTTCGGTTTTGGTCCGGCCGGACCACGGATTTGTGGGCAGAGTTAGGCCGGCCCGGACCATATCCGAGCGTGTGTAGAGTAGTCCGCTGGACATTATTATTATTAATTGTGTCCGTCTCGCTCCACACAAGCGTGTGTAAGCGAGAAAGGACTTGTGGGCGGAGTTAGTCCGGTCGGACCAAATCCGGACGTGTGTTAGCAGTATTAAGATTGTGGTCAAAAAATCGCCTACGTTTTATGAGGTAATTTAATTGGCAACCAAACACTGATATTAAAAATTAATCGACCCGAACCTTTCCGAGAACCTAAGTGACGAAAAATCGACTAAAGTGCTAGTTTAATAATGGCTAAACCTGAAAATACTAACCATAAACCGTATCGCCTAACTATAGAGAGACAGATAAGTTAAAA
The DNA here is from genome assembly GCA_964057195.1 of Orthosia cruda. Lineage (NCBI taxonomy): Eukaryota > Metazoa > Arthropoda > Insecta > Lepidoptera > Noctuidae > Orthosia > Orthosia cruda. Next base: position 50,936,232 of record OZ059827.1, read on the forward strand.
TGATATAATAAAAAAGTTTTGATGATGATGATTTGTTTAAATTATTTTTGCATGCATATTTCATAATACCACTGGCCTTATTCATTAATTCCTGAAAGCCCAGCCCAAAGTTGAAGCAGTATCACAAATGCCGAGAAAAATATTTTGCGAGTGAATGAATTATTGATCGATTATCATAAGTTATCAAAAATCGGGTCAAAGCTACTCGGGACTGTTTCGGTATAATCGGGAAGGGTGGCAACTCTAGCTAAGATAGACTAAAGCGCTGATCAAGCACTACACGGTATTTGGGGCCCTGAATTCCGTGTGCCTGAATGTTACGGTCGCTACTTTGGGACCCTAACTACTAGACCTTAACTTTTATTACACCACCCTAAATTAAATGGATAGAGCCCTGAATACAGTGAATTGTAATAAGCGCTTATGTATAGTTCTGAAGTTGGTTACAACGGCAGCGTAGTAGAAAATCTCATACAAAAACAGCGCCGATCCGTGATTTGCTTATTGGAAAGCTAACTTCAGGGTGGCCAAGAAGATTGGAGAGCTATAGTTAGTATGTTTCGAAAGCTTCAATTTGCTGAACAAAACGCAAATTAATAACACTAACGTTCGGCCTTGCCAGCTGACAGAATCATGACAGTTTTCTGTCACTGTCAGTAGTGTCAGTCAGTGCCTTCGTCGCTAGTGGGCTGTTATTTAGCGACACGTATTATGTTGTGACCACTGTTCTTATTTCGGATATATAAAGTATTTACATTGTGCAGTGCAACATAATCAGTTATAATTAATGAGAAAAGTTGATCCATTACTTGAACTATGTCGACTTTCTCGGGTTTCAGTGAAGAGGAATTGAAACGAATAAAATCCGGCGAAACTGGCGCAAACAGCGGTAAATACATACATCCTATCTGTAACTAATTTTAGAGAATAGTATATACGGTTGATTTTTATCATGACTGCGAATACGGAGTTAATTAGTCTAGGCTCTAACAGAAATAGGTGGAGGAGCAATCTACATGTATAAAGTTACGTTTGTTTAATCTGAAATATTGAGATCACCGTTTTACAAATAGATTCAAAAAGTAAAACTATAGACAAACTACTCAATATTTGAATTTAGAACGTGATACTAAAGAAACAAAACTGATAAGAAAAATCCTGAGATGACCATCTGACTAATGTATTGATAACAAAAACCAGAATATAATCTATTGTTACTATATTTACAGTTAATATTCAAACCATGATGATCTCACATCGTGATTAATTTAGAATATCTCAAGTTTAGAGTTGAACAAAAGAAAGCCTACCAATCTGCAATAACACGGTAATTTTGGGGGCAGGATAACAAATTGCAGAGGACCGAGGTTTTATTCCAGGATTAAAAAGAAAATGTCATCTGTATAACCAGCACAGTAAAATGTGGCTTTCATTTAACCCTCTGAGGGCTGTTCCTGTATTTCTAAGAATTATTTTGCATCCTAATACCAGCCTTAATTTAACAAAAATCCTCTAAATTCCCTACATTTTGTCAACTTTTTGACATAGACTGATGACCAAAATGAGGTGCGACTTGAATTTCAATACAAGGAGAAATTCCTAGAGTGAGGCAAAGTACAAAAAAAAAATGTTAATGTTTTTGTACCTAAGTACGAATTAGCTTTCTGATTGGTAATCATCAAGGTTACTCAGTGATTGAATCTGTGTGTATATTATTTCATGCTGGTCATAACTTATAACATGAATTTGCACTTAGTAAAACATGGTCTTATTAACTAGCTAAAGGTGAGTTGGGCTCCAGTAACCAGAGGTCGTTAACTTAACCAAAACCAATGCTCTATTAACACAAAGGCAAGTGAGACTGTATTACTGTGTGCTAAAAGGGATACTGCTGCGAACAGTTTGGAGGACAGCTGGTAACTTTTTCTGCCACCTCTTTGATGAGAATTAGGTTTCAAATCGATTTAAATTTTATGTAACTCTATTATACTCATTTATACTATTATATTATACAATCTTATCTGAGCTTCGCAAAAATTAATGTCCGCTCTGCAGTGTACTAACCAGCAATCAAATCCTGGCAATGCTGGAGTTCCTGCATTTGGTGAATTAATACTGTAAAATGCTAACTAACATGCTCTTAAGTGCCTGCTGCTTCTCATTATTGCGCTGGCTGGGCGGGTGGAGTTTTTAGCATAACTACATAGTTTATCTGAGCTTCACACTTTAACAGACCATCCGCTCTGCAGTGTACTAACCAGCAATCAAGTCCCAGCGATGGTGGAGGCACCGAATTCTGCATTTGGTGAAATGGTATTTTAAATAACGTGCTCTTAAGTGCCTCCTGCTTCTCATCATAGTGCTGGCTTACTGGATTTGTTTGCGAAACTATATATTTGATCTCAGTCTCGCAAAATGCGCTGTCCGCTCTTCAAGTGACTAACCAGCAATCAAGTCCCAGCGATGGTGGAAGTGCCAAGTTCTGCATTTGGTGAATTGGTATTTTAACATGCTTCTAACTAACGTGCTCTTAAGTGCCTAATGCTGCTCATCATTGCGCTGGCTGGGCAGGTGGAGTCTTTTGCGAAACTAGTTGATCTGAGCCTCGCAAAAGGCACCGTCCGCTCCGCAGTGTACTAACCAGCAATCAAGTCCCAGCGATAGTGAAGGCGCCGAATTCTGCATTTGGTAAATTTATACTGAAACATGCTTCTAACTAACTTGCTCTTAAGTGCCTGCTGTTTCTCATCATTGCGCTTGTTGGGCGGGTGGAGATTTTTGCGAAACTAGTGGATCTGAGCCTCGCAATTTAACACACCATCTGCTCCGCAGTGTACTAACCAGCAATCAAGTCCCGGAGATGATGGAGGCGCCGAATTCTGTATTTTATGAATTAGTATTTTAACTAATGTGCTCTTAAGTGCCTGCTGATTCTTATCATTGCGCTGGCTGGGCACTTGGATTTCTTTGTGAAACTAGTTTATCTGAGCTTCGCAAAATGTGCCGTCCGCTCCGCAGAGTACTAACCAGCAATCACGTCCCAGCAATGGTGGAGGCGCCGAATTCTGTATTTGGTAAATTTATACTGTAACATGCTTCTAACTAACGTGCTCTTAAGTGCCTGCTGCTTCTCATCATTGCGCTGGCTGGGTGGGGGGAGTTTTTTGCGAAACTAGTATATCTGAGCCTCGCAAAATACACCGTCCGCTCCGCAGTGTATTAACCAGTAATCAAGCCCCAGCGATGGTGGAGGCGTCAAATTCTGCATTTGGTGAATTTGTATTTTAACTAACGTACTGTTAAGTGCCTGCTGCTTCTCATCATTGCGCTGGCTGGGCCGGTGAAGCTTTAACGAGACTAGGTGATCTGAGCTTCGCAAAATGCGCCGTCCGCTCCGCACTCCGTTTTTTGCGAAACTACGACGAGGAAACGAGCATAGCCCTCTACATTGCCCTTTGGGTGTCGTTAAGCCTTCTGATGAGGCCCATTGTGAGCCACCACGTCTCAGTCCCATAGGCAATCACTGGCAACAGACTAGTGTCAGTTGCCAGTGATTGCCCATAGACTTTTGTCTTGAAACACTGCAGTAAGTTGAACGAAGACATACCACGAAGCTTCCCGAACTATCGCCTCCCGCCCAGTCGAGTCGGATTCAATGGATGACCTCTTTCCGAAGTGAGTCCTACCTAACTGGACCGTTTATCCCAGGAATTCTTTTTTAGAAGACTTCGAGTGTAGAGTCTCCGATCTTGATAGGAATGGTTGTTACATGGGCATACAATCATGTTGAATGCCCTTGGTTTTGTCTTTGTTCATTTTAAGACCCGCTCTTTTAGAAGCTCTACTGAGGTCATCGAGCGTTGTACTGAGGTCCTCCATAGCCTCAGTCATGAGCGTCATTACCACTATATCGTCCGCAAACTGAAGGTGAGTATTTTACCATGCTTCTAACTAACGTGCTCTTAAGAGCCTGCTGCTTCTTATCATAGCGCTGGCTGGACGGGTGGTGTTAATTGCGAAACTAGTTCATTTGAGCCTCGCATGTTAACACCATCTGCTCCGTCGTGCACTAACCAGCAATCATGCCCCAGCGGTGGTGGAGGCGCTGAATTCTGCATTTGATAACTTGCTTCTAAATATCGTGCTCTTAAGTGCCTGTTGCTTCTCATCATTGCGCTGGCTGGGCCGGTGAAGCTTTAACGAGACTAGGTGATCTGAGCTTCGCAAAATGCGCCGTCCGCTCCGCACGGTTCTGCATTTTTATGAAATTCATAGGGCCATCTTTCTCGTCTTAACTTCTAATTTTATCTTTTACACTATTTTATTATTATATTTCATGTCTGACTGAAATGATGTTGAGTAAAGTATTACTTGAATTCTCTTTTACACTATTTTATTATTATATTTCATGTCTGACTGAAATGATGTTGAGTAAAGTATTACTTGAATTCTCTTTTACACTATTTTATTATTATATTTCATGTCTGACTGAAATGATGTTGAGTAAAGTATTACTTGAATTCTCTTTTACACTATTTTATTATTATATTTCATGTCTGACTGAAATGATGTTGAGTAAGTATTACTTGAATTCTTGCTTATAAGAATACTTCAATTATCTATATATTTTTGTTGCTATGCCACAAGAAAATAAAGTACAATATGTATGATTTTTGTCATCATCATCAGCCTTTTTAATGTTCCCACTGCTGGGACACTGGCCTTCTCTCTGTGAGAGGGAATGCGCCGTAATCCACCACGCGGGCCCAATGCGGGTTGGTGGATGCCACATGTATTCGATTTTTTTTGGTTCTAGGACATGCCAGTTTCCTCAAGATGTTTACCTTCACCGTTTTGAAAGTAGTGGTGGTGAAATAATTTACCAAAAGTAAAACGCCTGCCTGGGTTTGAATCCACGACCTACAACTTGTAAGTCGCAACCGATACCACTAGGCCACCAGTGCCATGTTTTTTGTTATGAGTATGTTTCAGAAATGAATGATTTTGCCTATCCTAAATTCTATTAAGGCGAAAATCATCCACTGCTGAAAATCTGCCTCGCATTGCCACAACGGCCGGTCCTTTCCTCGCATCCAGCGAATTCCTGCGAGCTTTACCAAGTTCCCAACCATGGCCAAATAATATCTCCTTTTTATTTCATTGTCACTATTTCAGCGATATCTGTACGACCCGAATAGATGGGGCTCGCAGCTGGAACTACGGGTCCGGCTGTTTGGATAAGGGTACGCGGGGTCAGGTAGGCCCTCCACCATTGCAAGCGCAAAGGTGCAACCTGACATTGGGTTTGGACTCGCGGTGGTCTATGTGGTGGTTGCAGAGGAGTGGCATGTTGTCTGCTCGGCTACATGTGGGTAGAGCGTCATTCCTCGCGCGCAACAAGTATCTGAAGTTACCGGCCTAAGGCAAAGGGCCACCTGGTGGTCAGACGCGGGGTTCGTGAGTAACCCTCAAGCAAGTGAGCTCCTGTGAGCGAGCTGCATCTCCGGCACTTTCCTGGATAGAAAGTAGAGGACTACCCGTTGGATTAGTCTTCCGGCAACCCAGCTGTAGGCATTGGGTAAATGCGTTGATTCGTATTCGAGAGGTGCTTGACAGCTCCGGGACCATTCTGGAGAAATGGTAGCCTTCTCTGGCGTCCCTAGCTGGGATTGAATCCGCTAGCACCAACAAGGTGCGCTAGTGCTGGCGTGCTGGGGTGCGTGTTGTGAGCGGCTTTACAGCTCTGGTACCATTCTGGATAAATGGTAGTGAGTAATCACGATGCGACTCACATTTTCTCTTGAGTACCAGGAGCGAGTACTCTGGAGGCGTGACCTACCGCAGATGGTCCCAGACGCCTCGTAAGGGGTTGCCTGGTATAGTGTGCCGCCTTATATAACGTAAAGTTGGTGAAGGTGGCCACTATAGAAAATCTAAGTAGTTTAAAGGGGTGGTGTCACTATTTCAGCATATAGACATCCACTACTGAATATTTATGCCTACCCCAAGTGTCGCCACATAGACCGGCTTTTATAAGCGTTAATTATAGAAAGTAAAATATGACTTATCTTTTGTTACAGTCTCTCAAATAAACTCAGCAAATGTGAAGAAACTGGACAAGATCGGTTTTAAGCCGAAAAGAGCCACTAACCAATACAAACTGCCAATTCTACAGAATCAAAGTTCAGACGATGCAATAGACAACATAGAATTCGACAAATGTAAACTTAGCTTAAGATCTCCAACTACGCCGAAACGCGATATTGCTGCGGAAAATAATAATAAAAATAATAAGGAAAATCTTGATAAAAACGAAAATATTTACGTAGAAGTAATTAAGGAGCCCAGTATAGAAGCTGATGTCGTTAAACACAGTGAAATGGAGACAGAAATCACCTATAAAAGTTTTAAAGAAATTGATACACCGGTTCTTGATAGGAGGAATAGTATAAAAGATGCGCCAGACATTGTGAGGGGTGTGGATAATTATTCGGAAGACGAGCTGGAGAATCATAAGGCGAAGTTACAAGACTTGCAGCTGAGGCAGAAACTGATGGAAGAACAGAATAAGAGGAGGAAGGAGATGCTGGCAAAGGCTCTGGCTGATAGGTAAGGACTTCATTGTTATTTTTTTTGTACGTTTCTCAGACTAATCAATTGCTTAATATGACACTCGGCGGAAGTGCAGGTTTCCGTGAAAGAATTTCCGTGGTCGGATCAGTATACCTACTACAAGAGATAGCTTTTAAAAAAAACCGGCCAAGTGCGAATCCGACTCGCGCACGAAGGGTTCCGTACCATTATAGCAAAAAACGGCATAAAAATCACGTTTTTTGTATGGGAGCCACCCTTAAATATTTATTTTATTCTGTTTTTAGTATTTGTTGTTATAGCAGCAACAGAAATACACCATCTGTGAAAATTTCAACTATCTAGCTATCACGGTTCTTGAGATACAGCCTGGTGACAGACAGACAGACAGACGGAGTCTTAGTAATAGGGTCCCGTTTTTACCCTTTGGGTACGGAACCCTAACAAACGAACAATAATATTTCTTTATAATATTGGTGTTAACGAATTTTAGCAGATTTTGCCTAATATTTAAGAAAGATGCCCCTTTTTACAAGTAGTCCAGTACCAACTTCCTAAGCCAGGGGTCACCAATTACTTTCATTTGGAGTCCGTTTTTTATAATAATAAGCACGTCGCAATCCGTAAGGTTTAAAGCCACCTACCCAATAGCCCTCCCGCGCCCTTGACATCGTCACGTGTATTTACTTTGTTAAAATTGAAATAATAAACTTAAATATATAAATATAGATACAATATCAATGAAGATTTCGATGAGATGATTCGTTCGTTTTCGATTTGACATTGTCTTTACTACCGTCAGGTAGCGCAGGATAAATTATTAAATAACGTACCAACTCAAGTAACACAAGTACTTTATACAGTACTGTTTACTTAAGGTCCACACAAAATCGGTCGGCGGTCCGCCATATGGTGACCGCTGGTCTAAACTACGTGGTCTAAACTTTCCACTGAAGAGTGACGCCATGTGATGAAATACAGGTTTTAACATTGTTCGGTCGTGGATGCTGTTTCAAAATATTTGTATGTAGCATTCTCTAGCTGACTGCCTCGTCTAGTGCTCGCAAGCGCTACTGCTGAGCCAGAGATCCTGGGTTAGATGCCCGGGTCTGGCAATTTGTTATTGTGTTTTTCCATCTGGAATTTCTCAATAGTTGCCTTGAGTCTGAACTTTGAGCCCGGTTAATGACAATAGAGGACAGCCCCTATTACATGGCACTTAAAAACATAACTGGCGAAAAGTAAAATAGGCGTCGTCGTCGGGAGTCGCAAGCCGATTCCCGGCCACCGTAGGCGCGGGCTTGCGGACGGCGAGCAATGGGTAGCTCGCCGTCCGATAAGGACCAGGCCCGAGGTGACGGCGCGTAGTGTTCCACGCGCGCCCTAAAGATATTACCGTCAGTAGAAACTGACGGGGTTCGCTAGGGCCAGCCTGTCTGGGTCGCAGAAAAAATTTAAAGAGATTTACCGCGGCCCTGGCACAAGGAACTGAAGGAACAGGGGTTTTAGTCAGTAAAAGTCTTACACGCCCTGTCGCTCCACCCAGAGCGGGAGAGGTCATTGGATGATTTCCCACCCCGTTGCTTCAGTACAGTCTGTAGAAGAACGACAAGCAGGCAAACGGATGGCGATGAGCCAAGCTGTGAAGCTTGGCATCCACCAGTTCAACGTCGCCAATGAGCCTCTTAGCTCTGCGTTCCACCGTGTCAAGCGCGGCAAGTTGATATTTATCTGAGCCATCCCAAAGGTGGCTGCAATACTCCATGCAGGATTGGATTGTATTGAAAATCCGATTTATTTTTCGGGAATTGTCTATGATTATTTGATAGTAGATATGGAAGTTGTTCATTAAATGGTCAGAAGCAGTTTTATAGTGTACTGTATAGTTGGGCAAGAGTAAAATTGAAAGATAAACTTCATCGTTCATAGGTCTAGGAACTAGGTCACAGTACTTAGGTCATATGCTCAATTGCCATGCGCGGGCATTATTGATCTAGTACTTTGGAAGGAGCTTTTTAGTCCTGCATACAACAGACTTGATATTTGAGATGCATTACGCAAACATATAGCCTTATCTATTCCGAATATTAATAATATATTTATTATATTCGAAGAAGACTTCCAAAAATGGATTGTTCTTAATTGCGGCAGTCGGTGTTAAAAACTAATAAATAAATCCAGAAATTGACTTCTGAAATTAAAGTTATTTACTTTGAAAGAAAAAGAAAGAAAGAAAAAGTGTTTATTTGTCACAAAACGACGTACAATATAAGAACATGCTTATGTTAAACCCTTAACAATAGTATTAGTAGTACTTAGTAAAGACGAGAAATAAATCGAACAGTAATAACAAATACTACTTTGCACTTTGTAGTGTTTTTAGTTAGAGGTTGGTTGTATTTCTTTGCATTTTTATGGTTCCGTACCCAAAGGGTAAAAACGGGACCCTATTACTAAGACTCTGCGGTCCGTCTGTCTGTCGGTCTGTCTGTCACCAGGCTGTATCTCATGAACCGTGATAGCTAGACAGTTGATATTTTCACAGATGATGTATTTCTATTGCCGCTATAACAACAAATACTAAAATCAGAATAAAATAAATATTTAAGTAGGGCTCCCATACAACAAACGTGATCTTTTTACCGTTTTTTGCGATAATGTTACGGAACCCTTCGTGCGCGAGTCCGACTCGCACTTGGCCGGTTTTTTTATTCTTTTCCCAGTTATTTAATACAGTTTTGGTTAGTAGTCTAATGTTTTCTTTTTTGTACCGCGGTCGTCCTTGGTCGTCCGTTTTATGATTTTGGAGGCTTGCACTTGCACGCCTTTTTCTCTTGGGGTAAGCAAAAGCAACAGAACGCAAACTGCTACAACCCTCCTTTTCGGCGTCTTCATACATTTAAATGATGCTGCTATGAAAATGTTTTAGGTATGAGGTATGGAGCCGTTCTTTTCTCCTTATGATGACAGCGTGGCTTTACTTCGTAGATTGAGAAATAGGCGCCTTGACATCTTTGGAAATAGTTATTGTGTTTTTAGCTGAATGTTTTAAATATTGGCTTAATTGATATAATGAATCAATTAAATCTGCTTTTTAGCATTCATGCACTCCATCCGATCTTTCTCCGAATCCAAGACCCGAGTTCCATCCGAATTGGAAATGTACTGATTTCAGACGGACGGAGTTCGGATACAGTGCGTAACCTCCACTACATATTCGTCTTCGAGGATATGAGGAATCGGACAATAGGCTCTATACTTCTCACCTTTGAGCACCTTCGAATTTAAAAAAATAAATAAAAAACCCGACTGCTTACAAAGCGAACTAAAAAGAAGTAAACAAGAAGAAAATCTTGCTGTGCAGACGGAGGATACATCTGGTTTTGTTAAGCCAGCTTGCAAATATGTATGTACTTTTTAGTTCGCTTTGTAAGCAGTCGGGTTTTTTAATTTTTTAATTACCAACAAAGCAGAAAATCCTTATTCACATATATAAGTTTTTAAGAAAGATTTATCGAATTTTAGTATAAGAAATTGCTTTCTTACACCAAAACGACTCAAGTGAATTCGATTCAAAGCATCTTTGCAGTTTCTGTCATTTTGGAATTCAATGAGTTCTTCCTGGATTCCTTCAGTTACTTCACCAGCGTCCGTGCTAAAAGGGTCACGAATCAGTTTTTGATCAACTTTAGCTTCTTCGGTATATTCTGGGAAGTAATTATCGAATTCATCTATCAACATTTGTAAATGAGTCTTGATGTTTTCTTGTATATTTGCTTTACTAGCGTCATACTGGTTGTCTTCCACAAGTGCTTTTGATGTCGCAAACGCAGAATAATTATTTTCTTCACCGCTAAATTTAAAATCATTCATGGACCATATTTTGGCTTCTGCGGACCACTGGTTGGGAACCCCTTTTCTAAACGGACACAAAATGATTCTGTTTCTTAGTTAATCTGTTTTTTAGCATTTCATAATATAAAAGCTGAAAGTGCACATTCCTTGAATTTTTCTCCCGTTCCGATTTCCATGTGTTTCTAGCGAAATGCAACAAAGATCCTATAAAGCCATACAAAATCGTTATTCCATAGAATGGATTGACCATTTCAGTCTATATCTCGTGTTATCAAGACCCACTATCTACTCAAGTGGCTTTGAGTTTTTATCTGCCTATGATTCAGTATTCTGTATTCCGTTCAAATGTCCTGTAGTGATGTTTATTTGCATTATATAAATAAATTCATATATAAAAATGGTTAATATGAATAAGTTTTATAATCTTGTCACTAAGACTATATGGTTAGTGTTTTGTGTTTGATATTTATAAGTGATGTTTCAGTCAAGAACTGGTTTTTACATAACATTACGTGGATGTTATTTTCAACAAGTTATGAATTACAGCATCTTTTCTCTTGGTTTTATATTTATAGCTGGCTAACGAAAAAAATATTTCTTCAAATGTTGGTCCTATGTTTTTATTTTGTGCAAAACTTATTGTTTTGTTTGTTAAAGTATTTTTCAAGCGGGTATCTTATGTGCTTTCATTTTCAAACCGTAGCTGCAAATTATCCAAGGTCTTTTTATGCAATTCTCTGAAGGACGTAGTCTGACCGTATTAACGTTGCAGTCTTGTAATACAATTTAATACGAGCGAGTAGAAGTTTTAATTAATTGTCTAGTGAGCTTGATATGGATATATTTGCCAACGAATATTGCAAACACGGGACACCGTATATTGCGTTATTTTGTAAACTCTTCTTTATATGGCACGGGTATATTTTAAATTATCGAATTTGGAAAAAAAAATAGTATTTTATCTATCTGGACTGATTTATTTATCTTTTCACAATATATCGAAAATACCCATATAGGAAATGTGAGTGAAGCAAAAGAAGTATGTAAGGATCGTAGCAGGTGGGGTTCTGTAGTTTCTGCCTACCCCCATGGGAAAAAGGCGTGAGTGTATGTATGTATGTATATAGGAAATATCGCAAGGTTAATTACAAACTTACGATGGCTGCAATAATCCGGTGACATATAAATCCAATACCAGCGTTTCTTATCTTAAGCATTTATTTGATGGGAATACCTTATTTTTGCAGAAATTACTTTTTATCTTTTTTTAAATTTTCATTCGTTTAATGTTTTCCTTCTTTTGTTTTTCTTCTTCTTCTTTCTTCTGTTTCGACCTTCTTGTTTTTAGTTTATCATTGGAAACATGACCATGACCTCTTTCAGCATATTCCTACGGTGTAATTGCTAGATTTATCTTTCACAAAGAAAATAAATCAAATAAAAAAGTTAATAAAATCAGAAAACCCGACTGCAAAGAAGAAAATCATGCTGTGCAGTCGGAGAATATTTATATTTTCGGTCAGCCAGCTCGCGAATATGTATCCCCCGAATGCACAGCATGATTTTATTCTTGTTTACATCTTTGCAGTCGGGTTTTTTAATTTTATTAACTTTTTTATTTACAACTTTTTAGTTATACTTTTTTTCAAATGACTTTAAAACATATAAGTGGTATATATAAATTAAAATTTATAGTAATAACAAATAAAACAAAATTACAACCCCCACAATATGGCACCCAAAATCCTCCATGTACTTTTTTTAACGGCACTTATCTATAATAAGAACACTTGGGCGGTCAAGATCTATCTAACGATGTCTTAATTATAAAAATCCATCAAGTGGTTTAAAAAAATATGAGGTAATAAAAAATATTACATACATACAAGATACGCGCGGAAAACATAACCCTTTCGTTGCAGCTGGGAAACATCTTAGCCTTTCCAAATACATATAAGTAAAAATTCAATATTAAATGTTACAGGACCAAACAAACGTCTGAAGAGGTGATGAGGCTGGAGAAAATCAAGAAGGAGCTACAAGTATTGGACAGCCAGTTCTCACAAGACGTTTCATTATTGAGACAGAGGATTGACCACGCTTGCTTGAGCTACGCTGATGCTGAGTATGTTTCAGTAATTTAAGTATTAGTTTAGTTTTTATTTGTTACACTAAGTAGTATTAGATGAACCTAACTTCCCACGTGTGTGTACCATTTTATTTGGACCTAGCACGCATCTTCCTCCTTTTACGCTTAGCCTCCGCATGCGCTTCTTACGCCACTTTGCTCTAATGTTTAAGAAGGAAAAGGTTTAACCTTCCTCCTTCAAAAGGAGTTCGTGATTAAAAGGAAAATTCACGATGCAGATACTGGTCTGCGCTCGAGACTCCGTAGAATGAAAAGAAGGCAAATATCGAAGTCGAGTATTATATATTAGGAGTATTATTATTATATATTATTATAGTATTGTAGGTACTTCTTTTACAAGCTTTGATTTAGTTACCCGTGTCTCGGTGTCTGTAATGAAATCTTGCAAGTTAAACGCGAACGGCAGGCTTGTATGGGAATTTCGTACAGATAATAAAAATTCGTGTTTTGGGTTAAGATAATCCCTTTTTAAATTATTAGATTTTTAGATCTTGAACTTGGGGAGTTATACCCAGTTTTTAACCGACTTCCTAAAAAGGAGGAGGTTCTATTTTCGACTTTGTTTTTTTTTTTTTGTTTCTTTTCACCGATATCTCCGTCAATTGTGGACCGATTTTGAAAATTCTTTTTTTGTTTGAAAAAGTATGTTCCGAAATTGGTTCCATTTTAATTTGGTGAAGATCTGATGAAGAACTTCGGAGATATACAACAGAACTCTCCAATAAATAACGGCAAATCTCTCGGGATTGCTGCAATCGCATGTATGTTTGTTGTTTATAACATTTCATAACATAACATCACGCCAGTTCGCTCTTAAGGGGTAAGCAGATCTCTCATTTCACCGGTTATGTTCAAGTTTCATGAAATCTATTCTGGCGAAATAGTTCCCTTACTAACTTGCCTATTGGGTACGTACAACTAAAAAGTGAAAAATAAAAAATCTTTTTGCAAAAAAATACTACCGACTTCCAAATACAAAACTACTAAGTGAATGAAAAATAACTTAATTTTTTGAAGTCGGTGTCCATAACGCAAAAAAATGGTACCTACGAAAGACACCGACTTCAAAAAATTAAGTTATTTTTCACTTTGTAGTTTTGTATTTGGAAGTCGGTAGTATTTTTTTGCAAAAAGTTTTTTATTACAAGCTTTATTTAATTTGCAATGTATGTAAGTGTGATCGGGCACGGGGTCTCAGCGCTAAGAATGAAAAATTGGTTCAAATAAATCTCACTAGATGGCGCGCGCGATTTGCACCGATTTGTTATTGAATTGTGTGTAAAATTAACATTTTCTGGAATTGAACATAAAAAATGTATGTTCGTGTTTAATCAACTCTCCTAAGCAAAAAAATATGAAATATTTTTCTCCTAATTCATATTTCAAAGATTATTTAAACGGATCATTTAAAATTGATGGCAGGCAATAGATGGCGCGTTTTTTAATTTCTGAGGCATTCCACGCGATTGTTTAAATTTGTATTGTAACACATTTTGGTGCAATGAAACTGTAAAAACGCGCAAACTATAAAACAAATCGTCACTTTATTTAAAGAAAACAATATTCACGAACCAAGTAAACCCTTTTACTTGCAAGACGCTGCTAACACCATCTTTATCCGTGGAACGGAACCGAACGCGATCGATGTTCTAACAAAAATAATCCAGCTTAATCAGACGGAAAACGCTAGTTACGTCAGCACGGTTTCTTTGTATGGGATGAGGCATGTGTATGCTAGTTATTGTCGGTGGTTCGGGTCAAATCTTGCAGCTGAATTTTAAAGCATTTATCCTCCACCGATTAAGATTAAATTTTGCTTACACGTTTAGTTTGGATGACAATGCATCGTTAGCAAAAAAACGTCATTCTAAATTCAATATGGGTGACGGCCCAAGATGGCGGACTAGTTATTTTTTGTGCACTGCCATGATATGGGTATCAAATGAAAGGGCTTGCTGAGAAGAATACGAAAAAAACTTGTTTAAAAAAAGATTGTTTAATGAATAATTTTATTTAATATGAAAGGTTGTTTATTGTGTGTATAGAATCGCCTTATCATTGGTACTGCTTAAGTCAAATGTAATGGGGCTTAGTTTTTGAACAGGATATAGGTATGGGCAGCAACAAAAGTAAATTACACACACACGGGAGGTAATCTGTGATTACACAGCTATCAAATAAATAAATAAACACATACTGCTACTTGTACACTACACTTTTTCTTTCTTAAACCAAGATCAGACCAGCCAACTGCTGCCAACAACCCTATCTATATTTTATATTGTTTTTATGTAATAGGGTAAAAAAGGGAAGTTGACAAAACATATGAATTTGAAAAAGTTACATTGGTACTTGCCTGGATTTGAACACATGGCCTCAATCAGGAGAGGTGAGGTCTTAGCCACTGGGCCACCACGACAGACATGTATGTAACATGCTGTTTGAAATTCCATTAGGGGACAACGTTTAGAGCCAAGAAATAGCCAATTTTTATGTTGAAGTCTTAAAGATGACTTTTATGTAACAGTATAAAAATGCTAAAATATTTTTTTATGTATTTGAATTTATATAACTGCTTAAAAAATAAGACTAACATAAACAAAATTTCTAATTCCAGAAAACACTACCTGAAAGTCGAAAAGGAGTTCCTACAAGCGAAGATCCACCTACAAAAGGAGAAAGAGAAGAAAGAGTTACTAACAGAACACCTATGTGCACTTATCACTCACAACGAGACAAGAAAAGCTCAGAAGTTAGAAACTTTAATGCTTGAACTAGCTACTGATAATAAACAAGATAAATTAGAAGTAAGTGATGTGAAAACAGTTGAAGATGATAAGCCAGAGATAGTAGATGGTGTTGATGAAAGAACTGGTAAGATGGTTGAAATGACACCTCAAAGTTAATTTACTGTAGCACGAATTTAAGCAGGGTACCGATATTGCGAGGCTGCCTCGCGAGGCTGCTCATCTGGTGCTCCCATTGAGTAGACAGTCGAGAGACAGGCGTACGGTGCGCTCAGCTTCCGTCTACTCGAACCACGCCGAGCCTACAAGGCGCGAGCGCGCGAGGCAATTCACGTGCGTCCCTTACAAATGAGCAGCTCACATTGAGTGCCCTTTGAACAACGCCAAAGTCGGTAGTTTTAGTGAGTCGAATCGCGCGAGCCAGGCATCTTTCAAAGGAGATGTATCATTTTCGGCCATGAGATGTAAATTTATTAAAAAAGTGGTAAAAATCCTACGAATTGAGGAAAAATATTCTTTCATGCATTTAAGTCTGATTTCTTGTATACAAAAAGTAATAGCTTTTCAATTATTGCCATAATCTATTCAACATGGCGTCTCTCATAGTTGTCGTTTTGATTTCGTTCTGAAATCATGTCACATCAAAGTATAAATAATGTAAATGTTAAATATGAAAGGCAAGTGTACTTGTACTAGTAAAAATTACTATTATTCTCTTAAACATCTTTTACGACTAATATAAAAACAAATGTGAAGATTTGATCGTTAAAAAAATATTTATTTTACTCTTCTGAAGTGTACTTCTGAACGAATAATTCAAAATAACATTTTGTTTGACTACTGAGTGTCACGTCACTTTCTACGCTAAGTAAACGTCGAAACCAAAGACCTTATACTTCTTACTACTAGACTGTGCACTATGGCGCAAAAACCGGTCCGAGCGAGAGGGCTCCCGTTGGTAGTGTGTCTCTTTCTAATGAGGTGTCCATGACCAAACAGAACACGGGACAAATTGAGTGTAAAAACGCTAGTTTAAGTATTCCGATATGTTGATGCTACCTAGCTGCGCTACCTAAACCTATCTAATTTATAGTTAGGTAATAAAAAAAAAGTATTTATATTTTTTGTATCTACATCACTAACCGTATGGTGTCGGGCGTAAAGAATTTCACATCTCATGTTTGTCCATGGGTGTCGTAAGAGGCGACTAAGGGAAAAGCCAGAGAATGGGCAGCAGCGTTCTCTGTGCATTTGTAAGTGTGGCAGTATGGTACTGCGATCGCCAACCCGCCTGCAAAGCACTCCCCATGAATAGCACAAATAAAACATAGTTATATATATACATACCCTATTGCCCGGCAGCCTGTACCCTCGACTACGGTAGCGGTCGAGGTTACGGTATGGCAAGGGGTGCTAAGAATCCCGGGCGAGATCCGGCTACCCCAACAAATACCGACGACTGGACCTGGCAACGTACAACATGTAACACGTAACACACTCCGGACCGACGAAAATATTACCGAACTCGAAGAGGAATTGAGCAGTTTACGATGGAGTATTAAAGGGTTATCTGAAGTTCGAAGACAGGGGGAGGACACAATAATCCTCAAATCCCAAGTCTCTTCAAGTTTCATTCTTCAAGACCATCACATAGATTGGAACAAAAAGCTCTCTGATCCTATTCTCAAGCTCATGAAGGAGAGGCTTTAGATGACCCTGCAGTCTTCTGACGGTGCTTTGAAATACCGGCAGCTAAATATACCTCAAAGGATCTCTATGATTTAACATATTGTCCAGTTGCGTAGACAGTTGAGAAATACAACTACACCAATTGTTAAATATTCCACTAGTAATCAATTTGCAAATAATATTATCAGCCGCTGAGTTTCACTCGAACAAAGTCCGCCAAAAAATCCGCAAACCTCCATCCTACATTTAGTATTACCAGGCCCAAACATTTAAAAGTACTACTCTTACTCAGTATTAATGAATATTTTTTTAAATACAACGAATTGATTAAATACAGGAACTATAGAAATATTTATTTACTTTTCTAGAAATATTTAAATAAGTGTCAAAGTCTATGAATTGTACGTTTTGGTATAACATAAAAAGAAATATATAAAATTTTCTACCATTTCTACCAAACCCAATGATTAGTTGAGCTAGCAAGAGGTCAGACAAGGACACACTACCAGCGGGAACCCTCTCGCCAGGACCGCTTTTGGTTAGCTACCGCTTATAAGGAAATAGCTAACCTAGGTGTTTGATGATAGATTTTATTTTAGCTAAACAAAATATTTTGGTACACAGTCTAGTAGTAAGAAATAAGTATAAGGTCTTTGGTCGAAACTAAAACCTCTCATGGCTGTCAATTAGCTGTCATGATAAACGTCAAACATTTTTAATTTGTAATAATGTACGTAAAAAACATTTGTTATTATGGAATAAATGTTACATTATTCTATTCAGCGGTTAGTTCCCCAGCTTTCCTAAAAGGTACAGGTTATGGCCGGAGTCCCATACAAAAATGAAACATCTCCTTTGCTCGCGAGGCAAACGCGTTTTCACTCCGCGAGGCTGCCTCGCGAGGCAATCGCAATGTCAATACCCGGCTTTAGATACGACTTTTTCGTAGTCTTTTGACAAACAATGCACAAGGCTCTGAAAAGCGGCGATCGTGGAAAAGTTATTATATGTCAATTGTTTTCGCCATCATTGTAATATAGCAATTGGAACAGAATGTTTACATTTTAGGGCGAATTATGGTGTAAAGTCTTAAAAACTGGTGCATTTAAATACTAGAAATATCCTCATAGACTGTATTGCTGTCTTTAAAATATTTTCTAACAATCTTGTCATAATAATTTGTTAATTGAAAAAATAGTGATAATTTGAACTAACATATTATAATTCGTTTGTTTCGTTATTATTATACTAAATTTAAATACTATTTTTAGTTTTCTGCTAGTTGTAGCTATATGGCAACGAATTTTTAATGTAGGCAACTAAGAATTAACTATTCTCAGAAATAAGATTTATGTGCCTTAAGTTTATGTACCTTATGTGTTTGGGCTGTATTTGGTTTATAAAAAAATATGATAAATCGAAGTATAGAACTTTTAAGATTTTTGCAGTTAACTAGGCGTATCATATATTTCACCTAGGTATCACACAAGTTGTGCAATGTCTTTCTAAAACTCTATAAATAAAGATTTTGTTCGATCTTGAAATCGCACTAAGGATGTTTCCTGGGTAGAAATATTGGACCCGTATTTATTGCTTTATCAAATAAATAAAAATATACAATG
The DNA here is from genome assembly GCA_964057195.1 of Orthosia cruda. Taxonomy (NCBI): domain Eukaryota; kingdom Metazoa; phylum Arthropoda; class Insecta; order Lepidoptera; family Noctuidae; genus Orthosia; species Orthosia cruda. The sequence continues at coordinate 50,954,885 of OZ059827.1, forward strand.
ATAAAATGCATCGAAAGTTTAGGAGTGGGGGCTTGTGACGTCACTTTGTCAGTATATAATATAGCACACCGTGACGTTATATACGTCGATATTTCAACGCACTGTATCGTCGTAATTTTTTGTATATGTTGCAAAAGCAAAAAATACGTGTCCAATATTTTTAGGTTATCTAACTGACGGGCTAACAATGATATTCTAGTAACCAGATATGTTATGAGCGCGCGCATTGTGAAGACTCGAATACGTTTTAATTGGGACGTATAGTATTCAGTGTATGTCACGCATGGCGAAGAGCGATACGCTTTGTTGAAACAAAAACAAAATGAAAAAAATGCCATCGTGTGTATTCAGAAACTGTACAAATTATGATACCAAAGTACATAAAACAAAAGGGATCTCATACCATATGTAAAGTACGCAATACACCTCAATTTACTAATTTAATTCAATTTTTTCCTAATATTCTGATATTTGAAGGTTAGAAAAAGAAAAAATCATTGGTGGTCAGTATAATGTTTGTTTACATTCTCACGCAAGTTACAAACACTAGCTGTCTCTTTTTATCTTGTTGGTTTTATCAAGACATCCCTTTCGATTTGTAGTGAAATGTCAGATGAATGAAAAGTGTGTATGTGTGCTGCCACTGCTGTGCGGAATACTTTTTACTTTTTTCGGTTGTTTTGTGAGTGTATAACGTATCTGTTTACTAGAATATAATTGTGGGCTAAATATTTTTTTTGTAGTGAGTTTGGTACTAAAATTAGCATTATTGAAATACAGCTCAAACATTAATTAGTTATAGAGTATTATCTTAGTTATTTAATAGTCGTGTAGGACATGACAATAACACTAATAAAAACAAACAATGTATTATTATTAGGTTGAATATTTTCGGCCAGTTATACTAAAGCCAAAAACAAAAGAAACTATTTTTATATCTGACATAATCTTAGTATATTATTACATATTTTTGTAAGTATATTGTTAATTCAGATAGTTTATCAAATTGTGTTTATTTTATGGAAACTTTGATATTAATAAAACAAATTAGTACTCAATTACTTTGTAGTTTATTTTTTAAATATACGATTGCCTTAACAAAACTATTTTAGTGTTTGTACTTTATGCATTACCAAATTCGGAATATGATCAAAATACTCTTTGAATGCATTTCTCTATTTGTGCACCGAATGCTATGCAGTTGAAAAAGGATTATTCCGTCGACCATGACTTCAAAATGTTGATTCTAAAACATATCACATTTTCTCAGGAATTCTCACACAACACAGAACGTAGCGAAATTTTCAGTGTATTCCCGTTCGTCCCCTCGACTTCGTCCCCCGAGGGGGACGAACGGGAATTTACAAAAATAATATTTAATTTGTTCCCGATCGTCCCAATCCTAATTCAAGAGAGGACGAATGGGAATATGTTCTTCGATTAGTGCCCTTCGTACAGTTCTAATCTAACCTAACCTATTTAACCCAGTTCAAAATGACGAATCATTCACCTGAAATCTGCCGCAGATATGTTTTCACCATTGTCTAATTATCTAGTCGTAGGCAGATTGTAGGTATGATCCGTTATTTTGATCGGGTGAAATAGGTTAGGTTAGGTTAGAACTGTGACCAACTGCGCGTGAGCCGAGCGAGCGAAGCGAGCGGTGCCGCGGTAGCGGCCGGCGAGCGCTACTTCCAAGTTGCTCTCAGAATTAAAAATTTTGAGGGACCATCGGGAAAATAAATAACGAATTCCCGTTCGTCCCCCTCGGGGGACGAAGTCTAGGGGACGAACGGGAATACACGAAATTTTCAACATTTAGACTAATAAAATATATTTTCTCAAAACACGCGTTCATTAAAAATAGGCCTATGGACAATGACTATGAGATGGACGTATAAATCTAGTATACTGACTCAAATTCCTTCGTCTAAGAAAATACTGTTCGTTCCGTTTTTTATAGAAGAATGTTCACCGTCTCTTGGTGAAGAACATCCTTCTACCTGTATGCTATCCCCAATTACAATAAGAATACTTCTTCCCGTTGTCTTTCAATATTGCTTTGATGTTAGTATCGGCGTTCTGTAGCTCTTTACGATTATCTCTTTCCATTTTGATGAGTTCTAGACCTCGTTTTGCTGCGCAGTGGTATCGTTGACTGAGTGATGCTTCAGATCCTTTGATTCGTGGGATGTGGCCGGTGTAGCCTGCTATCGGTGGAAACTCTGCTGATATTGTGTTTTCTGTAAAGTAAAACAATATACATCAAACAGTGATGGAACTAGGTTAGACCCTTGAGGTACTCTTGATAGTTACAATAAAACTATAGTGAATAAGCTACGAATCGCAATACTTTCGAGAACTATTGGGGCTTTATTAATTTATGATTGTTTCTAATTTACCATTAATGGGCTCAGCCATGAACAATATCTAGCTTTTCAAGTTCGTTTCTTTCTTTCACTTAGGTAAAAGTATCGAAGGCCTTTGTAAATTCTATGTCATACCTTTATACTTATTGATCTCTCTGAATCTGTTCAAGTCGCGGCGGATTTCATCCCTGGAGTGTACAGTTTCCATCTTGGGCGCGCTTCTAGATCGAATATAGCTTCTATTCAGATCTGATTTACGCCTTAGTTCCCTTTGTCTGTCCGTGAAATTTGCCATGCAGTCGTCCGCAGTTCGTCCGTATGATTTTCCGTAACTGAAATATCATAAATTACAAAATGTTAATTATTCTTGTTTCAATACTTAATGTAGATGTTTCGTAGATATTAGATTATCTCTATTACTTCAGTGTTAATTTCAATATATTAAATTTTTAATATCTGGTTTGATTTGTAATTGATATGCGATATCAGTTAGATTTCCAAATGGTATGTTTTGATGGATTAAATAGGATTCGTCATTCGGCTCTTCTTATTTTCTGTTACTAGCTCATAGGTCAGAATCGTCATGAGGCAGAATATGGGCATCGTCGCTAAGGGATGCCTAGGAAAGGCTGGAGTGACGACTTAAAACCGTGTACGGGAGATTGGCCGGAGAAGGCAACAAACCAAACGTCTGGAAGGCTATGGTGGAGTTCTTTGTCCAGCAGAGGGACAAAGCATTTTTTTTAACTGTGCTGGATCCCGCAACGAAATTAATCAGAAAATATTAAAGGAAAAAAATAGAAATTACACAAAAAACAAAGCACCAGCAGCTTTTTGGACAAAGCATTTATTGTAATTAAACTATATACAGGCCTTTTTGAATTGTCAAGGTCAGTTGAAAAGATGAAGCTAACTGGATATAGCAAACACGCGCAGGTTTGACGATTTCCAGCCTCCCGAATAAGCCGGCTTCCGAAATGGCTTTAGCACCGTAGGCCACATACATTTGCTGTGGAAGGTAAATATGGCAGCATGCCAGTGCTTCTTCAAGATCAGACCTCGGAATCTATCCTTCTGCTACGAGGTATGATACAGGAAGACGTCATATCTCCGAAACTGTTCACTGCTGCACTGGAAGATGTGTTCAAGGTTCTGGACTGAAGAGGGCTAGGCATCAACGTCAATGGCGAGTACATATAGTGGTCATGGCTGTGACTATGGAGGAATTCAGTACAATGCTCGGTGACCTCAGTACTTCAGTAGAGCTGCCGAAAGAGGGGGTCTTTAAATGAAAACATGGGCAAAACCAAGGTCATGTTGAATGTCCATGTAACACCCATTCCTATCAAGATCGGAGACTACACTCGAAGTTGTAGACGATTATGTGTACCGCGGATAAAAGGTCCTGTTATGTAGGTCTAACTTTGAGATAGAGGTCAATGTGTGTCTAATGTGATCGAATCAGAAATTAAGACATCCGCAAGAGAACCAGAGTTACCGACATAGCCCGAAGAATTGCCAAACTTTACGGCAGTGGACAGAAAACATTGGTCACAAAACGGATAGTCGTTGGGGCCGAAAAGTTCTAGATTAGCGACCGCTTACCGGAAGACGTAGCGTTGGAAGGCCTGCCTCTAGGTAGAGCTATGACCTGATCAAGTCTGTGGGAATCCGGTGGATACGAAACGCAAGGACCGATCAATTTGGCGACGCTTGTGGTAGGCCCGTGTCCAGCAGTGGACGTCTTTCGGCTGCAATGATAAAAGCGTAGACGTGTAAGGAGCCGTTAAGTTCAAGAAACTCCATGGACACTCTTTTATAAATCATGTTATCAAGATATAGATTAAAAAGAAATCATCAACGCCAGTTTGCTTGCCTAAATATCAATATTATTATTTTTTCCTATATATGGCTCTCCAGAGTTCATATGTCTCCTATGGCTGTCAAACCACTGTTATATTTCTGAATACCTTGTCGTACTACGCAGACATAATATTATCTATACTATATTATTATCTATACTATATTTATTATAATATTATAAAGAGGAAAGATTTCAATTTTTGTATGTAACGAATAAACTTAAAAACTACTAGACTATTTTCAAAAATTCTTTCACCGTTGGAAAGTTACACTATGCCCGGGTGACAAAATCAAAATCAAACTTTTTTATTTCACATAGGCCTACATGGGCTTTTATAAAACGTCGACAAAAGGTGCACGGTTCGGGTTGGTCGTTTCCTATGGAGAAGAACCGGCAAGAAACTCCATGGTTGCTCTTTTAAAAAATGGTTTGGTTTTACAATATTTCCATGTTACAGCATTAGTACTATGGGCGGACAACGTAGGCCCGACAATAAGTCATAAGAAACTAAAAACAAAACATTATATAATATATAAAAAAGTTAACAGATGTTAACTAGCATCTAGAAGGCCTACAATGTTCACACATTCACAAAATAATCGGTAAAAGAATCTATACAAAGGTGAAAAAAATAACAAGACTAAATTTAACATGTGGCACAAATGTTGTTATCAGTGCTGTAACTATTCTTAGCAAAGGCCTATAAAGATGATTAAGAAACATTGTAAAAAGTCTAATTAAAAGAAGAAATAAAAAATGAGATTGAGAATAGTTAATAGAATAGAATAGTGAGATAGTTGTCAAGCGCGAGCCTATATAAGCCCGAGGATATAAAAAAAAAAGTTAGACATCACATATTTGTGCCGTTTTTGAGTTACCAGGGAAGTCGCATGCGCAGAAGGAGCTAAAGCCAAATTGTTTATCTTCAACGTAGTCCTTGATTTTATTATAATATGCTTTTTTAATAAGGACACGTTTGATTTGATTTTTGAACTTTGCATCGGTCAGTTCTATAACTGACTTTGGCAACTTGTTATAAAAGCTTATACTGTTTATAAGAAAAGACTTGCTAGTTTTCGTTAATCTGAATTTGGGTATTACAATTTCATGCTTACTGCGTGTATTTAAATTATGGAAGTCGCTTCTAGTTTTGAAAAGCCTTTGATTTTTGCTGACATACAAAAAACATTCCAAAATATAAAGTGAAGGTAGAGTCAGTATATCGATCTCTTTAAATTTATCTCTGAGGGACTCGCGAGGACCCATTTTACAGATCGCGCGGATTGCCCTCTTTTGTAAGATGAAAATTGAGTCAACATCTGCTGCTAATCCCCACATCAGAATGCCATAAGACATAATACTGTGGAAATAAGCATAGTATACTAACCTAGCTGTGATTACATCTGTTAACTGCCTTATTTTCCTTACTGCCTATGCAGCTGAACTTAACCTACCCGAAAGAGTTCTAATGTGCGCGCCCCACTGCAATTTTGAGTTGATAGTAATCCCTAAGAATACAGTTTCCGTTATAACTTCAAGATTTTTGCCGTCAAGATTTAAGTTTAGGTCACGTTGTGGTACATTTAATAAAGAAAACTTAAGACATTTTGTTTTTTTCGCATTCAGTAAAAGATTGTTAGCTGCGAACCATTTTGAGAGAACAATTAGACTTTCGTTGACATGTAAGACATCCGTATCTATCCTATCTATTTTAAAAATTTGCGAAGTGTCATCAGCAAATAGAATTATATCCGATAATTTGGCCATCATAAAAGGGTGATCATTAATGTAAACAAGACACATTTTTGCTGTCTGTTTGATAAATAGGAAAGCACAAGATCAGCAGCTTGTCCTCGAATTCCGTAGTGGTGTAATTTACAGATCAGTGTGTTGTGTTCGACGCAGTCGAACGCTTTTGAGAGATCACAGAAAATGCCAATGGCATCCTGGGACTTTTCCCAAGATTCCAAGATGTGGCTAATGAGTTTTACTCCCGCGTCCGTTGTCGACCTACCTTTCGTGAAACCAAACTGCTGACTATGCAGGATCTCATTCGAATAGAAGTGAGACAACATCTGACATATGCTACTTTACTATCCCTGTATTCCCACGGGAACGGGACCGACGCGGGTAAAACCGCGAGGCGTCCGCTAGTAATAATATTAATATTATAAAGAGGAAATATTTTTTTGTTTGTTTATACCGAATAGGCACCGGAAGTACTGGACCGATTTAAAAAATTCTTTCACCAATAGAAAGCTACATTATTTCTGAATGACATAGGCAATTTTTCATCAAGAAAACTGGTCCTGTGGGGTGGTCCACGGTAGCGAAACCGCGGGGAACAGCTAGTTATATAATATTTTTCTTTCCTGTGTTTGGCGCAAAAGTACAGCAGAGTAAATATCGACGAATTATCATGTTAACGTTTTGGCGTCACGCTTTCTCTTTGAACTTGATACCGAATTCGACCGTTTATGTCGCTCGTAAATCCTAAATACAAAAAACTTTTTAACAAAAAATCAAACCGACTTCCAGAACAAAAACTATAAACCAAAAAATAACTTTCTTTTCCGAAGTCGGAGTCTTTTGTACCCATTTTTTTTTCAGTTTTCGACACCGACTTCGTAAAAGAAAGTTATTTTTTGGTTTATAGTTTTTGTTCTGGAAGTCGGTTTGATTTTTTGTTAAAAAGTTTTTTATTTATCTCTTTTTAGTTTTGGTAGGTATCTCCAATTAACATGATAATAATTTATGGCCAAAGTACATCTCATGACGATTCCAATAAGCCCAAGCACGACTAGGATACATTGTTTTATTTCAGAGTTCCAGTGCCTACCTTCCGGCTTCATCATCAGAACAGTTCAATGGTACCATTTTCATCAGTACCATTCATTTATAAGTATTTGCTTAATCATAGTCGGTTAACTATTCGAGATATTTTATACCCGTGACATTTACTTAGCATTAAGGAGTTTCAGTTGCCATCTGTGGTCTTCTTCATCAGTTCCACTTCACCAAATGATACTTTCTGAGTGCAAATGATTGCATTGTTGATGAAAATACCAAAATCGCAATATGTTTGCCTATAACATTTGAGGAGTTCCCTCGATTTCTCTAGGATTCCATCATCAGATCCTGACCTGATGATTATGGGACCAACTAGGAAGTATACCCTTTCAAACAAAAGAAGAATTTTTGATATCGGTCCAGGCGTCTTAGAGTAATCGGGGAACATACATAAAAAAAAAAAAAAAAAAAAGATTCCGACGAATTGAGAACCTCCTCCTTTTTTTGAAGTCGGTTAAAAACAATCCTTGGATTTTGCGTCACGATTGATTTCGTGTCCGTTTGGTGAACCAAACGGTACAGCTAAATAAATATATTTTGGGTAGTACAGCTGTTTTATTGGAGTCGTTTATACTGGATGTTGTAGGTACATACAGAAGGAGTATACTATTATGTAATCTGTGATAGTATGTTGTCAGGTCTTTTCTATATTAGGTTTAAATATTAATTATAATATTTATACGACCTAGGAAAGTGCAAGAATATAAGGCAGCTATGGGAATATTCTAGCTCAACACTATAATTTGTTGTGTAGTCTAATGGAGAAGTTACTATTCTTGACGAGCATCTTTGAGGATAGGTGTTTTTATTCACAGTCATCAGTGGACCTCTTAAAAATAAATATCCCTGATATAGCCCATCATGACTCTTTATCTATTGCTTCCTTTGAAACCTTATTAAAATTAGGGAAATTATTAACCGGGCGAAAAATATACTATTTTCGCCCGGTTAATAATTTTTTTATATATCCGGTTTGAGTAATACCTTATAGGCGGTTTTTACCTTTTAGGAGGTTTTTGTGAGCTGCGATAATAATATTGTGACATACCTACTTTAATTGTATTCGGGGTTCTATTTTTCTATTTTAGCATATTATTCTTTTGAAAATAGCTGTACAAGCATCGAGGCGACATCGCTGTGCACCGCGGGAGTTCGGGTGTATTCGTGTTTTCAACGAATTAGTCGAAGAGCGAGCGAAGCGAGCTCGGGAACTTAGAGAATCCCGACACGGATAGGTTAGTTTCGAAGGAAATGCTGGGACACTGCCCAGCAGTGCATGTTCTTCTCCATAGAACCTCCTACCTGAGAAGGAGAAAAATGCGCCACGCGGAACAAGTGGTGGTTATATAGCGTGGGAATTGTTGCGCATGCCGTTGTATACCTCTCGGTGCGTTCTCTTTAAGCGAGGAGGTGGAAGGAGTATCTCTTATCACCTGAAGTTCATCCCGGGAACGTGTGCGGTGTATCCCGTCATGTACGCGATGGGGTTGTTGCGGATGCCGTCGTATACATCTCGCTATGATCTCTCGAAGCGAGCAGGTTGTTGATAGGTATCTCATCTCACCTGAAGTTCATCCCGAAAACGTATCCGGTGTATCCCGTCATGTGCGCGGTGGGATTGTTGCGGATGCCATTGTATATATCTCGCTACGGTCTTTCGAAGCGACCAAGTTTTTGATAGGTATATTATCACATCACCTGAAGTTCATCCCGAAAACGTAACCGGTGAATCCCGTCAGGTGCGCGGTGGGCTTGTTGCGGATGCCGTCGTATACATCTCGCTGTGGTTTCTCAAAGCAAGCAGGTTGTTGATTGGTAGGTATCTCATCTCACCTGAAGTTCATCCCGGGAACGTATCCGGTGTATCCCGTCATGTGCGCGGTGGGCTTGTTGCGGATGCCGTCGTACACGTCTCGCTGTGGTCTCTCGAAGCGCGGCAGATTGTTCAGCTCGTAGTTATCTCGGGGGCGGTATTCTAGCGGCTTGCTGGAAAGGTACAATAGATAAATTAATTTCGAGCAAAAATGGTTTTTACTTCTAGCCAGTGTGGCCAATGGAATTCCTTGCTTGATATTATTGTCACAATTTCACGAGATGGCGCTTAGAGTTTAGCTGCAAGTTTCCGCTGATTAGTTAATTTTGGATCAAAATGATTTTGACTAGAAACAAATACTCAGCGTTCTCTTGACTCGAAGCTTTCAGCGAGCATCCTTACTGTTGAATTAAATCATGACCTGTTTTTTCGTGACCGACAAAATTTCTATAAGGTTTAGGGTGTAGAAGAAGAAGAGAAGAAGCAAGAAATATTTATACAGAGGGTAGTTAGACACCTAATAATTTTACCATCTACCCGCTTATTTCTATAAATGTCGAGAGTGGAGACCCTATGGCTACAAAAAAGTAGCGACAATAATTTAGGTATAGGTAAGTGTTGATATAATTCTCGAATACACAATAATCTACTTACCTACAAGCGTGTTAGAATCATTGGTTTTAAAGGTCAGATTTATTTTTACTCGTTGCCAGAGGATTTCGAAGGGAGTGGGAAGGGAAGCCTTTTACGTAAAAGCTCTTCGAATTATGTAATCGAAATACAATCTTGGGATTTTCTATAACAGATCTAATTTATTTGCTTAAAACGTATAAGTTAATACGTTTTAATATTTTGATAGGATACTATAGAAACTTTCATAATGGCTGATGATATTATAGCCAGCTCTGACTATCCTGGGCACACAAGGGGCACATTCCCAGGGTCCTCGTTCATTCGGGGGCCCCAACATACATGATTAAAGAAAAAACGGAACGAAATACTTAAAATTAAAAAAAAACCGACACAAGAACCTCTAAAAGCAAAAAATAAGCCTCATACTCGCGTCGGGGAACCGCCAACGTTTACAGCAGTTTATTTTATTTACTTATCGGTTCCTACGCGAATTCCCCTAGTAGAATTTTTATTTTATGCTTTTTAAACTACATATAATATACCTAGTAGTAGACACGCTTCAATCATTAATCTTTATTATGACATGATATCTTGCGAAAAAACCCAGAATCAAACAGTAAAATGCGGTTAACTTTTGAACGGGTCAACCGATTTTAATCAATCATCGCTTAGAACACTCTCGACAAAGTCACATTTCAAACAAAAAAGAAAAACAATATCGAAATCGGTTCATCCCGGGTTGGAAATAAAAAGAATTAACAATAAAATGTATTATCTGTATAATATACCTACGTAGATAGACAAGCATTCTATTCATTTCATAAGAAATCGTAGTTAATAACTAAAAGCACGAAGCATACCTACTATTTTTACAACTGAACCGTACTACCTGTGCTCCGATGTTCTTTTAGACGGTTTTCAGCCGTCCAAAACCGCCCCCGAACTCAGGGTCCCAGCTTAGGTGAGTTAAAGGGCCACGTCTGGGTTAAGACCGCCCTGGTTATAGGGCTAGAGCAAGACTTAGGAACCGATGGATGGATTATGAGGGAGATTGTATGTCCTAGCTTAAAAGGAGGTGAATATTGAGATGTCGGCAAATATAGATGGAATGGGAAAAGAACACATACTGCACGAACCTCAAACATACAATCTTAAATTGATATAATGGCAGGAGGACAATGATGATTCCAGAAACTATCATGAGCTCATTTGTTTTGGCAATTATAAGCTTCACGTCTTCCAACAGAATCTCTATTTCTTTAAATCCAACTTAGCTACAGTTCCCGACATACTTTTTGGCCGCCCTAAAGTTGGTTACAATGGCTCATACAAAAACAGCACCGCGCCGTGCCTCGATCATCGAAAAGCCAACTTCAGGGCGGCCAAGAACCCCACCGGTCGGTTCCCGCATTGTCGAGGCGCGGGGGCTCAGTAGCCGTGGCTTGGTCACCCAGAGTGAAGAGGAACTCGAGGAGGGGCCGCTCGTCAGGACTTTTGCCGATTAAGCCGACGACGTAGCGGACAACAAGTAGCCTAGGTTGCGGTGCCGCTTGGTAACAGAAGCGACATCGCAACTGAGGCGGGCCGCGATGTCACCTATGGGGCTTCCCAGGGCCGTCTGGCTCGGCTTGCGGCACAGAAGGACACCGTAGAGTTTGAATGGGTTGGAGTCTCACATAACTGCGCTATCTCCCCGTGGTGGCGCAGTATGCATGAGCATGAAACTATCCAAGCAAAAAAAAAACGATCATGCATGGAGTACTGTTTTCATCTCTGGGACGGATCGGCCAAATACCAGCTTGATGCACTAGAGTCGATAGAAAAGTGGGCCAAGAGGCTCATCGGAAATGAGGCAGTGGTCAAGACAGCTGGCTTGCTGGTGCAGCCAGAGCCTTGAACATCGTCGCCGAGTTGCCAGCTTGTCGGTTTTTTTATGACCTAATTCTATCTAGCCCATTTCGTCACCGTACTACCAGACGTACGGCGATGCGCCATCGGTACATGGTGGAAATCCCACCCATACGCATATAACGTATTGAAAACACTTATATTATGCGTAACAGCTAGGGAGTGGAATTCTCTGCCGGAGTCTGTGTTTCCCGACAGCTACAATCTAGAGGTGTTTAAGTCTTTTTATATATATTAAGTGAAGAGGTTTTTTCTAGGCAAGCGTGATTCACCGTTGACCACATCATCGCTTACCATCAGGTGAGATAGTGGTCAAGCGCGAACTTATAGAGAATTAAAAAAAAGTTTGTATTGTAGCGCCAGTGACAGAAAACGAAACGAACGAAAACGAAGGCCAAAGAAAAGAGGGATTGTCTGTGTGAGGAGTGATATGAAAGAAAAGGGAGTCAGTGATAGCGTGACAGTGGACAGGACGGTATGGAAGAAGAAAACGTGTTACGCCGAACCCAAGTAACACGGGACAAGGTTAGGAAGATGATGATAAACTATCTTATATCCTTCCCAGCGTCTCAAACTATCTATAACCATACCAAAAGTCGTCTAATTCGATTCAGCGGTTTAAGCGTGAAAAGGTAACAGATAGACAGACAGTTACTTTCGCATTTATAATATCAAGTATCTACGGCATTATGAATTCAAATTCTCGGCAATATTTTAATCATGCTCAATTTAACTGTGCACCTCGCTGGAATCAGATCCTGGTCCCAAACACACGCGCGGCGTGCGCCCCGCGTTATGCTCGTGCGCCAATAGCAAGGCGAGAGTCGAACCAGAGACTTCACTTAGGTGCACAGTTAAGTTGACCGTGTTATACCTTATTTCTTCTAGGATCAATAAAGCCTCATTAATATTCAGGAGCGTGTGTAGCTCAAGTTAAAGGTGGTGATTACGAGGGCGTAAATAATAATATAAGATAAAAGGTGCTTAAACTAATTAAGATCGAGGCTTCTAAAGCTTGTTGTTGAGCAATCTTGTCTATCTTCAAAGGAGCAGGGGGTGACCATAAGCTCTTAGAGTAAGGTTATTTTTAGTGTGCGTACAGATGTATACAAGTCATATAGGTACATCTGTCCCTTACAAACACTCAAAATAACCTTACTCTAAGAGCTTATGGTCACACCCCTGAGCTAATTTCCTATCTAGAAGACAGTTATGTTGGATTCTTGGAAGACATATCTTGTAAAACTAGGTATGTATTCGCTTCGCGGGCTAACTAAAAAAGTGGATCAACGAGCAACTTTTCGAAAGATTCTATTAGTTAAAAAACTATCAATTTTAGTTTATGGTGTTCTGGAGATATTTGCATGTAAAGTACCTAGGTAAGTACATAATATTTGTTTGGGTTTTTTGCCTGTCAAACTTTGCTTGATTTATGAATAGTTGTCGATAATCTTGAACAAACGTTCACAATAGTGAACATGGGTTGACAGCTACATAGTTAAAATAGATTAGATCGGGTTTTCACATTTTCAGTGTTCTACTGTGTTGATGTTGGATTTCCGTATTTTGCCAATATCTTTCTACTAATTTGTTAAATCAGCCCTACAGCGACACCTTTACTTGTCTTTCGGGTAAAATATGTGTTTCCAAATGTTCGAAGAAATTAGTTTTTGGCAGTAGAAAGAAGGGTTCCGTATCATTATCGCAAAAATCACATTTGTTGTATGGGAGTCCCACTTAAATATTTATTTTATTCTGTTTTTAATAATTGTTGTTACAGCGGCAACAGAAATACATCATCTGTGAAAATTTCAACTGTCTCGGTAGCACAAAGACCTTAAACGTATATCTTACTTCTAGACTGTGTACCAAAAAGTTTTTGTTTAGCTATAATGAAATCTATTTTCATACACCTAGGTTAGCTATTGCCTTATAAGCATTAGCTAACCAAAAGCGGTCCTGCCTGGCGAGAGGGTTTCCGCTGGTAGTGTGTCCTTGTCTGACATCTTGCCAGCTCAACTAATCATTGGGTTTGGTAGAAATGGTCGAAAATTTTATATTTTTCTATTTTATGTTTTACCAAAACGAACGATTCATAGACTTTGAAACGTATTTAAATATTTCTACAGTTCCTATAATTAATCAATTCGTTGTATTTAAAAAATAATGTATTAATACCTACTGAGTAAAAGTAGTACTATTAAATGTTTGGGCCTGGTAATACTAAATGTAAGATGGTGGTTTGCGAGGTTTTTGGCGGTTTTTGTTCGAGTGAAATTTAGCGGCTGTTAATATTATTTGTAAATTGATTTGATTCCTAGTGGAATAAAATTAGTGTAGTTTTGTTTCTCAACTGTCTACGGAACTGGACAATAACTATGTGAAATCATTGAGATCCTTTGGGGTATATTTAGCTGCCGGTATTTCAAAGCATCGTCTGAAGACTGCAGGGTCATCTCACGAATCTCCTTCATGAGCTTGTGAGTGGGATCAGAGCGCTTTTTGTTCATATCTATACGATGGGTCTTGAAGAACGAGACTTGAGGATTATCGATTCCTCAACCCCTCTCTTCGAACTTCAGTAATACTCCATCGTAAACTGCTCAATTCCTCTTCGAGTTCGGTGATCTTTTCGTCGGTCCGGAGTCCGTAGTGTGCGCGTGTTGTACGTGGCCGGATCCTGTCGTCGGTATTTGTTGGGGTAGCCAGATCTCGTCCGGGATTCTTAGCACCCCTTACCATACCGTAACCTCGACCGTTACCGTAGTCGCGGGTAGGCAGGCTGCCGGGCACTAGGGGCTATGTTTTATTTGTGCTATTCATGGGGAGTGCTTTGCAGGTGGGTTGGCAATCGCAGTATGGTTGTTACAAATTCACAGAGAACACTGCTGCCCATTCTCTGGTTTGTCGCTTAGTCGCCTCTTACGACTGTCACTGGAAAACATGGGATGTTCAAATTCTTTACGCCCGACACCTTAAGGTAAGTGATGTAGATTCCAAAAATTATACACACATTTTTTTTTATTTACAATAAATTAGGTAGGTTTAGTAGCGTAGTTAGGTAGCATAAATATATCGGGATAATCACACTATCGTTTTTATAATAAATTTGTCCCGTGTTCTGTTTGGTCATGGTCACCTTATTAGAAAGAGGCACACCACCAACGGGAGCCCTCTCGCGCGGACCGTTTTTTGCGCCTTAATGCACAGTCTTGTAGTAAGAAGTATAAGGTCTTTGCGCTATCACGGTTCATGTGACACAGCTTGGTGACAGACAGACAGACGGAGAGTAGAGTCTTACTAATAGGGTCCGGTTTTTACCGGACTACGGCGAAGCAAAACGGAGGGTTATGTTTTTACCCTTTGGGTACGGTACCCTAAAAAGAGAGAAAATAATAGAAATATAACATTGAATGTCCCACGGCTGCACCAAATAGGACCAGTTCAGCAAAATGTCGAGCTGCTAGCGCCCGACGCTGTTTTTCAACTGGACCTGTGACTGTGACGTGACGGACGTAAAGCAGTTTTATAGTGACAAAATGTGTATGTGAAACAAGCACATATATAAAAATAGATGTGTTTATTATATATAATAAAAATTACAGATACACTACATTATACATAACAATAAATAAGGGTGATTGCAATGATGTTATACACCGTGAAATTTAAATGGTTGTTTTCCCGCAGCGAAATGGTTTTTTCTATGTAATACAATCGTTTCGTAGTTATGTAAAATATTAGAAACAAAAACTGGCATATTTAACATTGTGAAAAACTTAACTCGAAAGCGATCACGAACCAATAGTAATACCTCCCGATATCTACGGCCGAACGACAGCGGGGCGTTGACCCGGGTGCTAAGTAGGTCAGGATCACTGTCAAAAGGATTAGGTTCGAAGGCGGCTCCGTTTGATAATGTTGCGCGCGGGCTAGTTTATGCCGTATTACTACACGCGAGAGCTTATTTTACTTTAAACATTTAATAAATCGGTATTTGCTTTGTCGGCTTAGCGGTGGTATTGTTCCTTGCAAACTATTTTATGACGTATCACTACGTGCGAGAGTTTATTTTGGTTTGAACATTGTCTTGTGCATCGCTTTTCTTTGCCGGTGGTGACGCGAGTAGTACCTAGTACCTACAAGTTACTATTGTAACTCACTTTTTCGAGTTGATGAATATTTTTTAAATTATTTTAAAACAAAAACATCGTTATTTTTTTACTTTAACTCTATGCTTCGAAAGTACTCCTTAAGGCAAGTCGTTCTGCCGCGGGAAAACAACCAATTAAATTTCACGGTGTATAGTTACGTGGGCAAAAAATCGTGGATGAAACGAATCAGCATTTTTTTTTTGTTTTTACTCCTTATAACCTATCGCCTCGTTGGGGTTATAATAAGGAGTAAGAACAAAAAAAAACATTGAAAAAAAATTAAACTGTCCATTCATACTTTATGACGTACTGCAAATAGCCCCAAATACCGCTCTGTTTTGTTTATTATTTATTTATTATTATTATTTTCTGCCTATTCTGTCCCACTGCAGGGCAAAAGCCTCCCTTTCTTCCTTTTACTGTTTTGTTTGATCCATTTTTTTAAGCCCACTCTGTATATTCTGAGAAAAATCTCATTGAGTGAGTGTGACAATAAATGGGGTGAGGGTAGGTAAATAAATAAATGCCTTCGTTACTTACTTGAACAGTCCTTTAGAGCGTATCTCTCGAAGTATTTGCCTCGTGTTGTCCCCGTAGCATTTTCCGAAACGGAACTTCAGCATAGGGCAGTGTCCAGTGTACCTGAAACGAAACGCAGTCCTTTGAGCACGTTTTTTTAATGAAGGAACCGTTTCAAGTATGGGAGTCCTAGTAATAAATATGTATGACATGGGATTGCCATAAAAAATATTATTTTTCTATTTAAGGCGTATATATGCCCAATGTTAACGCGGTACTGGCCGTGCGCCCGCTCGGTTCCAGAATATCAATATTCCTCCTTTTGGACAGTTTTGTTTACAAAATATTTTTTGGTTAAGAAAAATTCTAACCATAAATTTTTCTGTGTAAAAATATTTTTAAACGTCCAAGTCGTTTTGAAGGAGTGTGAAAAAAAAGCGTAGAAATATCATATTGTTAATTTTTTTTAAAGCAAAAGTGTTAGACATACGAAAAAAAACATGTTTCACAAATAATGAACATGATTAATAATATATTTTTTCAAACCTATTAACCTAGCCGTTACTAAGGGTTATGCTTTAGAAAGTAGCCGTTTTACCCTCAGTTCCCCACCTTAAAATTATCGCAGAATTAATGTGACAAATTGTCAAGCGCGCGTTGTCTTCTGTGATTGGCTGTTGAAGATTCATTCAACCAATCACAGCAGATAACGCGTGCTTGACAATTTGTCACATTAATTCTGCGATAATTTTAAGGTGGGAAACTGAGGGTTAATTCACTAAAGCGGAGTAAGGGCCTTATCATACTTCAGAAACAGATACATCAGTGCTGCCCTAGCTCTTGTACCTACTAGAAAATTATGTATCACAAGAGCAAAATTCATAATGCATAATATATACTCGCGTATACCGTACTATACGCGAGTGGAAATAGGAAGTGAAGTTACGGACATCAGCCCCTTGCACATATACATAGGGCATTGAATATAAGAGTACCAGTTAAATAAGTATAATTACAGTGCATTGCAATACTTGCGATTTTATGTTAATTCAAGTTCTAAATTCAAGATTGTTTAATATTATCAATTTAGTGATCTCTGAAAGGTACAGGTAACAAGTCTTTGCTTCTCATTACTCGAATCAGGGTTTAGTTAGTTCCATTTCGACACCTTCCCATCTCGGCACCCTGTCACAAGTTGTAAGGTTCACATAAATAAATAGAAACACAGTAGGTACCAGTTCTAGTGTCAAAATACAATCAATTATCTTTTTTGATTTGATATTTTTTTTTTCTATTTATATGTTATACGGTGTCGAGCTGCTTGTTTAGATGATTGATGGGACTAAACCCGATTCATATGGATATAGTTTTAGAAAATTTGAAATCACTACAACCTTTCTTAATCTAATACTTAGGCACCAAAAACTGTATAATCCTCACTTCAAACCTATCACGTACCAGCCCTATCTACCAGGAGAATTATCAGACCATCCTGGATTTTAAACATAAAATCTCTGACAAGATTCTTTTTCATCCCAAATATCCCAAGGGATATGTTTCCAATTCCTAGTACATCGAAAAGGTAAATAAAAATCAATCTGCTCAAAAAGTCACAATTTATTTCTTATCACGCATCATCTCCTAACTTGTAATTTTCCATTCCAATAACGATTGAAATTCCCCTTATTGAATCAAAGATAATATTCTCACAAGAAGCAATAGCCCTACGGAGGTTTAGTAGGTACGATGGGGAAATCGCAAACGCACCGCTAACAGCCGCATACTATGATGACAATTTTAACCCACTACTGGACATAGGCCTCCCCCAAGCATCGCCACATCGACCGGTGCGGCTTCCCACGCCCTTCACCAGGTCATCGGCCCACCTATTGGCTTTCCAACGTTGCGTCTTCGGGTATGCGGTCATCCCTCCAGAACTTTTCGGTCCCGTCGGCTATCCGCAGGTGATTCCTTATGGTAGTTATAGCGACTGCCATGGTTCGTCGCAACTCGCAAGTTCGCTGCGATGGGGTTAGCCGACTTTTAGCTCTTTATATTCAATCTGCCTAGCGTTTCCCAACTATGTCGGGGTCGGCTTCCAGTCTAACCGGATTCAGCTGAGTACCAGTGTTTTACATGGAGCGACTGCCAATCTGACCTCCACAACCCAGTAACTCGGCAAAAGCGGTACCCCTTGGCTAGATTGGTGTCAGATCCCAAGCTTCTGACTACTCGTAACATCTGTCAAAGAACTTTAAATGACAGCCGGGACCAACGGCATAAACGTGCTTTCCGAGGCGCGGAGGAAACTCGGTATGTTGAAATGGTCACCCATCCACGGACCTACCTCGTCAATCGTTACTTTACTTTGAAGATCGACCCGTGCGGCTGTTATTATTTAGCCACGAGCTCCTCCTTTAGCTCTTTACATTCTCAATTTAAAATCTTGGCGTGGTTTTCATTGCTATAGGTCATGCCCGTCTTGGAAAGCTTAGACAGATTCACTGACAAGCTGCTTCCAGGTCACTCTCAAGTCTTAGACTTGATTTATATTCATCAACAACTCCCTCTTTCAAAGACAAAATCTTAGGCTAAATAAATAAAAATCAATCTCCTAAAAAAATCACAGTTTATTTCACATCATGTATTCATGTATTGTTATCTTCCATTCCCCATTATCGAATGCATCACGGACAATCTTCGTACAAGAAGCAATACCCCGATCGAAGATGCAGTACGAGAGGAAAATCGCAATCGCATCGCGACCAGCCGCAGATAATGCCCATGGCAATTGCGACAGGTTCGTCGCAAGTCCTCTGCGACGGAGTCGACCGACATTCGCTGTTTACTCGGTGCATGGAGTCTGGACATTCTTTAACACCTGTATTGTATAAAACAGGTATTAGTGAATATTATTTATTTAGCTTTAAAGAGAGAAGAGTAACAGTAATATCAGCTATTCTTCTTTTTCTACCATACATCTGTATCGACGTCATTGAATTTTTAGGTATACTGGTGTTCGTGATAACAGGCATTAAAAAACAACAATGAGATTTAAAGGCTCTTAGAAGCAAAACTTTCCAAATCTCCAGGCTGCCTATCTATCCTCATGCTAAATCCAGCAGCCGAATTACGTAAGTGAATTCAGCAAAGGAAACAGTTTGGAACCTTCAAAGAGTTTTTTTTAACTTTTTCGGTATTGCGAAACTAATTTGGAAAGAGTAAGATCATCCTCCTGATGATTTATTTCCAAATAATTAGGACATAATTTAATTTTGTTATACTTACAACTAATAGTCTTCTAATGATTTTAATTAAAAAATGTATAATGGTTCCTTAAATCTGAATAAACAATTATTCTTTACAATCAATTCTACGTCAAAATATTGGTCATGGAAAGATTCATCTCCTTTCCTTTTCAGAGTGTAATATGCAATACGTAAAGTCGTTTTTGTGAAGGTTCCAAACTGTTTCCTTTGCCGAATTCGCTTAGGAAATTCGGCCGCAGATCATATAGGCTACCATGAGCTCTTAGAGTAAGGTTATTTCCATAATGTGTAAGGGTTTGATGTATATGACTTGAACCTATACATCTGCCCCTATGCACAATGGAAATAAAACAGAATTAAAAGTGTTACTCACAAGTTCCATTAAACATTAAACAGCCAATCGTCCCCACTCGACCATAGTACCCAGCCTCCATGATATGTAAGAAGCACAAAATTACCAGAATCTGTTGCATTGTGTCTACGTCTACACCAATGAGAGTCTTCAAAGAAAATGAATTCAGACCCATATTGTTTGATTTGCCATCATCCGCTACTTGAATGGGTGTTGATTAGCTTGTTATACAATACAGAGATCATTTTTTGTAAACTAAGGTACGATCTTGATACTTCTTTTACCTAATGGAAGTGTGAGGGCCGGTCCCACTGGGAGAAGAAGGCGTGGTGGATTCAACCGCCACAATGCCTGAAACGCCGAAACCCCGCCTGCATCATAAGCGGGCGGGACGCCGGGGTCGCGGGCAATTAGATTGGGGACTCTGTCTGCCCTCTAAGTGACTCTAGAAAAGACGGTAGCACAGTGATCACGTCCTGCCGTGCACAGCGAGGCTCAGGGGAGGCGCTTTTTTAGTCTCCCCACCCAGGGATGTGGCCTAACAGGCGTTGTACAAAAGGGTTTCCGGGGTGGTCTTTTGAGAACTCTCTTCTACGTGCTGATGGTGATTTTAGTGTGGTAAAATCACCCCGTAAGTTAAGTTACCACACTAACTTTTTATTGCAAGACCTGTCTTTGCCCCAAAAATCCAGGTGACTTTTGAAGGATTTCCCCCGTAGGTAAATAAAAATAGCGAATTGCATGGAACATGGAAGTCGGTTAATTCATCATCATCATTTCAGTCTCGCATCCAGCTCATTCCCAAAACCTTAACTAGGTCATCTGTTCACCGATGTAGTGGGAGGCCTTCGAACGCAACGTCTTCCGATTCGTGGTGCCACTCCAGAACTTTTCGGCCACATCGAGCGTCCGTTCTGCGAGCAATGTGCCCTGTCCACCGCCAGTCGGTATTTTTTTCTAGAATTCAGTTATTCTATGAAATAATAGTATATTATACAAGAGTTGCATACTATAATTTATACCATGACTATGAGAAAAAGAAAGATTTAAGTGAAAAGCACAAGGAGTTTGGATGTCGAGTATTCTTTGCACTAGGAGTTTGTATCGAATATTTTTTGCGCAAGGAAAGTATCATAGCATTGAGCATGGTATAATAATATACTTCGCCTGGTACCCAAGTAGCACACAAGCTCTATAACAAGCTGTACACTGGCCGGTTAGAAGTTCTTAATAACGCCATTGGCTCCATAAACAAGTTCTACAGTAGATGTACAAGCGGATATAGCGCCGCTGTACCTCCGAAAGAGGCCCAGATTTATACGGTCTGAGGTTGTACAGTGTCTCTACAATGTTCGTAAATGTGTGTTAGTACGGAAATACAAAGATGATATGCGAGCGATAGTGTGCGCCTAAGTATCTAAAAAAAGTTCTTGTAGCGCAACTATAGCGCTCGCATCTTATTTAGATGCGTCTGTGTCTCTGAATTAGAGTTTACGGTTCTGTATTACGTATACGGTAGCAATATTTTGGGGAAATTAACCATCTCAACAAATACTTAGTGCCAATGGAAAGTGATTGATGGACTACTGGATGGATGGATACGACTGAAAATAATTAAAAAATAAGTAAGTGTTGATTTTTCTTTTATGCATGCATAATACCAGTGCGAATACCAGTTTATTGTAAATATATACATATTTTTTAGCTAAAATTTTCACGCGCCTGCTATTTATGCAGTTTTTTGTATAAAAAGTACATTTAATTATAGGGTTTGAATTCTAAATTTAGTTTATATAAGATAGTTTAGCTTTATAAGTAGTTTCTTTAGAATCCTGGGTGAGAAAGAGTGGCGTGAATTCGATTTTTATACATATTTATGATGTTAAAAAATTATAAATAATCATGTGAATTGCTTTTATCATAAACTATTAATGGCGTCTCGGTTACAAGAGCCTTCAGTGTTTATTAGAACCGTTCTATCGATTTAAGCCGCTAGTATCCACCGTTGTAGACCTTTCGGTTCTACAAATGTGGTATTGACGCTCTATTGTACTTTTTTAGGTGTACATCAGCAATTAATATATTCTTTTAAGAGTCTAAGGTTGTACAACGGACTATTGATATTCTAAGGGTCATTTTATTTAGGGGTCCATTGTCAGAATCTTAAAACCCGTTAATTCCCTCTTACACTTTCTCATTGTTCGTTTGTATGTTTCTATTTATACTCTACTAATTAAATAGGACTCTTACTGCAATATTTCTTGTTTATATACAATCAATTAAATATTTACAGATAACATATAGTCTAATTATTTGAACTTTTAATTATGAAAACATTAATTGCATCTAAGTACGAAAGAGTTTCTGAGCAAAGTATGTCCTTAATTTTTGTCGATCCGCTAAGGTAGCCCGCGAAATTTAAAAGCCAATGCAACTTTTTGGCATCATTTTTTTTTATTTCGCCAGTAATGAAACTTAGATTATTATTAGAGAATTATCTAAGAAGTACATAGAAAAAAAACAAGGTCTCTAAACCGTAACCTACCAGAAATATGACGCTTGCTATTTTGTTTTTTCAGGCATCAGGGGTTTTTAGCTAGAATTGCCGACGTTTTATTGACATTTTATTTCTAACGCCGGTAATTCTAACTTAGTGAGAGGTATCATTGATTTTTATGGTTATTACTATGTAAAATAATATATTTGTTATTGTCGCGAATCATATTTTGATCAACATACAACCTGACACTGCGACTTCCAAATTGCAAAAAAGCAAGAAAATTTTAATTTCGCGGGATACCTTTGCGCATTCACCCCCGCGCCCCTGCATCCCCTCCGACTTGTGTTGTTGCTGGAGGGGATGCAGGGGCGCGGGGTCGGGGCGCACGACCCCGCGCCGTGCACGGCGCACTTCAAACTCGTTTTCGTTCGCTATTTAGTTTAGTTAGTTTAGTTCAAGCTAAGGTAGTTACAGTGTAAAACGTGTATGAGGGAGCGAGTAAGTTATTGTGTATCGTAGTTATATTGTGATAACAAAACGACGACGACGACACGCCTCTTTCATTGTTTAGGTAAAGTTATATTTAATGTCTCCATACAATAACAAATGCTTTTATTATACTATTTATAAATTGCGACTTGTTTATTTTGTAATAATTTCTACAGTTTTGGTGACGAATATAGCCATTAAATACGTATATTTTTCTTTTCAGAATGCCTTTTAAAATTGTGAGGACAATAGAAAAGGGGAAACCACAGTTGTGTATTGTGCCATCTCAGTGGGAAAGTGGCGGTACAGTAAAATGGCCTAAAAGAGGTGCCGCAAAGTTGTCTCAAAACCAGGACACGATTCCTGGGTCCGATTGGTTGGAGATAAATTGCTCAGTTAAGAGACGAAATATTGTCTCATATGAAGTAGCCGATGCAGAACTCCAAGCTATGCTAGACAATACAGATAGGTACTGAGAAGGAAGACGATGAGCAGATGACCTTTCGACGATCAGTGCAACATCGAGAACCAGCGAACTTGAACTTTCTCGCTGAGCAATTGGTAAGTTAATTTTTTACGAGGTGCACATTTTTAATAGGTACGAAGGTAAGCTCCGTACGCGGCTGATAGATATAATGGTAAAATTGAGTACCTATTTTTCTATAAATTGAGTATTATAGAAAAATAATAAAATAGGGCGTTCTAGTCAAGTTTATAGTTCTGGAGTGTGTTCAAAAACACACGAAATGAGTACGTTTTCCCAACGTTTTAGCCCCTTTTTGTTAGTTTGGTGAATGTACTCTTGTAGAACCGGAAGACGTTGCGTTGGAAGGCCTCCCACTAGGTGGAGCGACGACTTGGTTAAGGCCGCGGGAGTCCGGTGGAAGCGAGACGCACAGGACCGATCAGTGTGGCGACGCTTGGGGGAGGCCTATGTCCAGCAGTGGACGTCTTTTGGCTGAAATGATGATGATAACTCTTGTAGAACTTCGTTCAACCGACATTTGTGCATTATTATCTCGAAATCGAAAAAAATACCCTGAGCCCCTTTTTGCAGTATGCCCTTCTTGTCATTTCATTATATACCTACCTACCTTTAGACAATAAAATGAGAACTTAGACATTTAGAACTTTTAAGTAAAGGTTATTTTCATCATAGTAAAATTAACGTAATTTAGATCGATATAATGAACACGTAATGGTAATAGTTTCTCTCGCACTTTGCTAGATCAAATGTCAAAATAAAATCTAAATCTCATGTCTTTCAGGTATTACAAGAAGACTGCGGGAATACTTCAACAGCTAAAATTGACGCCAGGAATGCTTCTGAATCTCAACCTGGCGAAACGTATATAATACTTTCTGACAACTCAGGAACTCAAGCTGGGACAATACAGGAACCAAATTGTGATATACAAAATATACTGCAGAATCAATCTATCTTATTTGATATTACTAATCAGATAATAGAAAATCAAAAAAAAATTATACATAAATTAGCAAGCATTTCCGTTCAGATGGAAGAATCCTTCTCAAAGATTGAAAACCTTAACACGAAGACAGTATCACTAAGAGACGCTTCAAGTGCTGAAACCGACTCATTTATTTTGAAGCAAATCAAAAACGTCAAAGATCTAGAGCAAATGGAACAGCTACTTTCTGATAAGGATTATAAGAAGAAACTTAAAAATTCATGCTTATTTATATGTTCAAGTGGTGAAGGACATGGAACAAATTGTGCGTACCGATTTTTGGATGTACTTTTTTCAAGAGACTTTCTGTGTGAATGTTCCTGGTCGGGAAGTTGCCGTGACGACTACGTTAAAATAAGCCTCAAATGTTTTAAGAATACTTTAAATTTCTTTTTTGAGATGATCAATCATTGGGATACTTCTTACACTCAAGAAACCAATGAAACCTTCTTTAAAAACATTCTTAAGAATGCAAAGAAAAGGAACTCTGTCAAGTATGAAAGAATTCCAACAAAGAGAAATAGGCTCAAAGGAGTGAAGTCTGCTAAAAAGCAGAAGACTACTGATACATCAAATATAATTGAAGGTATCGGAACTGAAACTATAAATATACCTGTTATTGATGACCAACCGGCTAATGATACCACCGAAGGCTCTGCAAATATAGAAAGAGTACGCGATAACGGAGAGGAAGAGGAAGACTATCTTTGCTGATTTAAAATGTTCTTGATTTAACTTGATTTTGTAATAACTATCCTTTTTACCAAACGAAAATACCAAATTGAAATTTTTGTTCTTTGATAAGTTGATTTGAATTTATAAGTTTATTTTATTTAATTATGTTACCTATTTTTATTCCGTTGCCATGTACCTTATTATTGTAACGATTTACTAACTTAAGCTCAAACACGTTTCCTTTTTTATTAGTTATTATTATAAGAGACTCGTGTTCAGAGTTTTAATTATGACTAGTTTTTATAAGAATATTATCTTTTTACTTCGCAGAATTTAAACCTACGGAACCCTCTTTATTTTCAACACACACTTGACTGTTAGAGTTTTCAACACTGATAAAATTATTTGATGCAGCGTCACCTGCCTCAACTTCTTCGAAATTAGCAATAATATTGTCAGCTAAACCGCTATTGCAAGTTACGGTAATATTAGACGAATTTCCTTGAAGCTTCTCTTGATTGCTAGTGTTTCCAATTTTTTTGCCGGGACTATGTTCTGGTCGATTATTAATAATATTCCCATATTCTTTGCTAATCTTTTTCCTCACACTACCATGTCTTTTTCTTAATTTCCACGCTTTTTTGCTATCCATGATAAATGTTGAGTAAACTTTCACAAAATGGAGTCACAATGAAGCAATTAAATTAGTAAAACACTCTTCTCTCGCTCCAGCTGTTAAAGTGACCATAGAAACAGTTTTTATTTTCTTTTAGCTGTTTATAGCGTGTTTTTCTTGCCTTATTCAGCTATTTACCGTACAGTTGCTGTAAAAATCTCGAGTATAACGGCTTACGGGCGAATATATAGTTATATTTCTCTGCTGTAGATATAGCGTTTCAAAAGCTGTAATAAGCTCTATTTTACAGCTTACAGGTTTAGAAATATACAATGTACAACCTAACGCGCTTTAAAGGAAGCTTATAACTACATTTAAACACTTTTAACTACTAAAGCCCTCTATAAGACCTCGCGGCGTTCTAAAAGGTATTTATAACTCTGGTTTATATCAAATGCCCGTACAATAACTCTATGACACGCCTTTGTATCTTCATTGGAATTATATTTACCGTTGTTCGGCTATTGTACAACATGCCTGTTAAAGAACTATTAAATACGCTACTGAACAACTTGAGTATTATAGTAAATCCCTTGAACAGCTATTATACAACATTCAGGTTGTACAGAAGCCATTTAAGCAGCTTGTGTGCTACTTGGGGTAGTCTCTTCCCGTGACAGCTGGGTCACGTGATTGGCCTAAGACTACGTCATCAATTGCGTTGCGGTTCTCAAACTTTTTTTGTGGGGAAAAAGATAAAATAATACAATAGATACTAAATATTTGTCATTTTAATAAATCGACATATTTGATACTTTTTTATTTTTTTACTTTGCTTATTTTTTAATTGATTGCTTGGTTTTATTTCTTTTCCTTACGCGTAGATATAATGAGTTGAGAATGTTGAGATGGATTTGCGAAGTGACGAGAATGGATGAAGTGAGAAATGAGTAAAGGGTGTCTCAGAATGTTTTTCTTTTTTGATACTTAAAAAAAGATACTAGAATTAGTTAAAACTCGGTTTATTTACTGTTGAATTAATGAGCAGTTTTTCAATTTTGTTTATTAAAAACATTGTTTAGTAAATGTGTATCCTCCACTTCCTGACACTCAATTTTCCTGTAACTAAAATCTTCAATCACACGCAAAAAAGTGAGGGACCGACAATTCCTTGACGTGATATGGCAGCCCAAATAGCCCAGATTAAACTTTTGCTGATGTTCTCCTATGGGGCTACTTAAAAAGTAAAGTTTACAAACCATTGCCACCCAACCTGAATGTTTAAAAGCAAGCAAAGACTCACAGATAAAATAAATAATGAATTTTTTAGTTCCAGGCCAAATGAGTGTCAGGCAATGGAGGGTGCGAATTTACTTAATTTCGTTTTGTACAAATAAAATTGAAAAACTGCTAATTAATTCAACAGTAAATAAAAAGAGATTTAACTAATTCTAGTATTTATTTAAGTATCAAAAAAGAAAAACATTCTGAGACACCCGTTATATTAGAGGCAGTTTGAAAGTGGCGCCAGTGACAGAAAAGTTGAAAGGAAACCGTTTGTCCTGATATGGTCATATGATGAGGAGGAATGAAACGCATGTTACTAAAAGAGTTATAAATATTAATGTGGATGTATGGAGAGGAGGGGACGGCTAAAGGGAAGATGAATGGACTGTGTGAGGAGTGATATGCTAGAAAAGGGAGTCAGTGATGGCCTGACGGAGGACAAGACGGTATGGAAGAAGAAAATGTGTTGCGCCGACCCCAAGTGACATGGGGCATGGGCAGGAATATGATGATGTCTCGTAGAAAGGGTATTGTTTGAACTAAACAGAGTAATACCTCATAATGAATTACAAGTCCATGAACAATCCGAGTCAAATTGAAAATGAGTTTTCATTGTGCAACGTTTGACCGTGGTATTGATTAAATTATTTCTCCATTATATCAGCAACCCTGATCAATTCTTTGCAAGGGTAAGTCAGTATTCCCCTCGACACAAAAAAAACCAATCACAGGCATCGCTACTAATTCTATTATTTTTAGCCTGGGGAAATGCTCATGCATGCTATGCTACCACAGGTAGACAGCGCAGTTATGTGGGACTCCAACCCACTAAAACTCCATAGTGACCTCCTGTGCCGCTTATAGCGGGAACACAGGCACGCGTTAGTACTCACCGCGAACCCGCCTCACTGAGACACTGAACGAAACTACGCCTTAGCTTGTCTGTCGAGTTTTTTATTTGATCTGAGAGCTTCATTGACAAGCTAAGGCATAGTTTCATTGTACGTGTAATTGAGTATGTATACGGCAAGGTGTAGTTTTAACCGGCGTCACCTTGTTGTTTGCAACGTTCCATCTTGACTTTTTATTTGATCTGAGATCTAGTTAAACAATGTCTCTGACAAAACAAATGTTGTAAAAGTCACACGCTGCGCCTGTCTGTCTGTATGGACGTGATAAAATGGACCAACTTAATTTAGTTCGGGACGAAAAACCACAAAACTTGACTTGACTAAAATAAATCAAAACTAATTAGGTTAGGTTAAGATCGGGCGTACTGCTGTATTGACACAGCTATGCCTTAATTTATGGAATTTACAACGCGTAGATAAATGAAATAATATCTAGAAATGCACATACCAGTTCTTTTAGCTGAAGTTAATTACAATAATTAACTAGCGTCTCTTCGTTGGGAAAAGAAAAAAAACCTTATTACACCGCCTTTTATACTTCTGTTTTTACAGTTTAGTACGGAACAATTAACAATTTTTCTTGTGTATCTTTCACAGTTCACGGGTGCACCACAAATGTTTGAGAGCCACAGTATTTTGCTCACCGAGCGAAACAACGCTATAGGTGTGAGTGACACAACAATAGCGGTGAAATGGCGAGTTGTCAGTATGACACTTGTCAATTCGATATGTTGCCACTGTGTGTGATTGAATTACCCGAGCAAAATGCATTTTTCAACTTAACATAGCAATTATGAACTAATAATTCAATATATAAATTAATTTAACACTAAATAGATGAAACACATGAGTTATTAAATAGTTAAGCTAGTTAGTAATTTATTTTATTATCGTTAAGTGCATGAGAAAGTACCTAAATTTTCTGAAAAGGACAATCAATGGTAACACTTATCGTGACGTAGGCTTAGGCCATCCTGTAAAGAGAATACCATGTCTTATTATACCATGGCATTGAGATGGAGGTAGAAAATATTGGTGTGTTCTAAATTCAAACATCAAAACAGTGAATAAATAAGCTTTTTAGACGGGGAATGGCAAATTCTTTATTATTTATTAAAAGTTTGGTCGCAATGGCTAAATTAAACAAAAAAAATATGCACGTGTTTTTTAATAAAAACTTAGGTACAACTGGTATAACAGCGAAACCTCCCGGACCAGTGTTAACCTTATTGCGGGTATATTATGGCGAAGAATAGATAAAACATCTAACGGACTTAAAATAAAGAAAAATTCAGCCTCTTGATTCTTCTCGGATGAGGTCCATGTCTGGATCTGGCCCCAACTCATGGGGTTTAACTTTGGGAATACGGAATTTCTGGTGCTTCCTGTTTTGTCTCCTGAGCTTCCTAAGAGGCAATTGTGGGGAGCATTCGTAGAGATCGACGCAATAGCCGCGTTCTTCGTCTAGTGCTAGATTGCCGTTACAGTCGCAGCGAGACCATCCACATGTGTAGCCTGTAATTATATTTATTTATTTATTTGCCCCTATGGTCAGCTGGACGTCGAAGAACGCTTGTCGATCTTCGGTCACCATCTGTGACCATATGGAGAGACCTGCTCGTCCGCCCGACCAGCCAGGCCTAAAGACCAATGCTGGCGTGGCCGCGGGGCAATACCAGTTATAGGTGCTCAGGAATGTTAACTGAAAATTGGTTTTTTTTCCGTCAGTTATATTAATCAAAAATATTGGACACTTTTTTTCTTTTGACACGTATACGACGATATAATGCGTTGACATATCGTATGACATACACTTTACACTGACAAAGTGACGTCACAAGCCCCCACTCCTGAACTTTGATGCACTTCATCTTTGTAAATTTTTATTGTTTTGGTAAAGCAAAAAATACGTGTTCAATATTATTTGATAATCTCAATGCCGGACTAAAAATGAGTATATTAGAGGAAGTTTGAAAGTAGCGTTCGCAAGCCTGCGCCTACGGTGGCCGGGAATCGGATTGCGAATCCCGACGCCCGGGGCGTCTCTTGCGGTAGCTAGGGACGTGAGGACGTCTCCTTTGAGTCTCCCTCACGAATGCCACCTCCTCCTTTGCGAGCATAACTGCTTCGCAGAAGGAGGAGACAGCTTCCCATGCCCTCTCGCTCCGTACCCTGGCCTGGACCAGGGCCGGACATGAGAGGTCGCCACCGCCGGGTGAAGAAGGCCTGCTCTAACGTTCGACTCTCGCTATAGGCGCACGAGGCGAAAGCGGGGCGCCGCGCGGGTTGGCGAGGTCGTTTGACGAAGTGTACATTTATTTTGACTGTGTAGTAAATAGGTACCAATAACGAAAGTTTGTGGGCTGCTGCAAGTTCGTTGAGACATCGTATGGCCATCGCATCGCGTGTGGTAGGGGTGCATGCTTCGTGGACAGTGTGGCACGCCTGAAAAACCAGTAGAATATTTTACTCATAGGTTAAAAAAATAGGTATTCTGCAAAGAATAAACAACAGCCTAATTGTGTCACCTGTGATATTAAAGACGTGATGTGAATTGTCGTCTATGTGATTGGTCGATTGATGGGGTTACCAAATCAAAACCCTTTGCCTTGGCGAATTCACTTACGGAATTAGGCTGCAGGCCATACAATCACATAGTAAGGCAACACTTTTGTTTTTGGGCGAAGCCGCCACCAGTGGAGCTGTATGATCTTTAAACTATGTTGACGACGGGATATGAGAGGTTAGTAATTTATTTATCCGCTGACGGGCATCAACGCTCTTCCAACAAAACTGAGCTACCTTAGGTTACGTCTCAGTTAAACGGAAGGTTTACTGATAGTTGTTGTGGTAAAGACCCGTTGCTCAGAGGCCCAAGCAGCCCTGCTTGGGCCTCTGAACAACGGGTCTTTTTCACCAGGATCGGGCGAGACCTGTCTCCGCCAGCAGCTACGGTAACGGCTATGCTGGTAGAGATAATAAACTGGGGAAAATCACTTCCTTTTGTGAGACCGTGATGGTCCTTAAGGAGACCGCTGAGCGGGATCAGAAGGCAACCGCCTTAACGCCTAACCGTGCCTGCATCGTAGGCAGGTGGTACTCCAAGGTCACTGCAGGCACTCAGATTGGGGGCTTTGTTCACGCACCAAGTGACTCCAGGAAAGACGGTGGCTCAGTTATCACGTGCTGCCGTGCACAGTGAAGCTCAGGAGGGACGCTTATTCAGTCTTAACAGCTAGAGATGTGTCCTAACCGGCGTTCCACAGGGGGGGTCCGGGGTGGCCTTTTAACAGGTCACGGTATTATGTGCTGATGATAATCACCGGCTAGTTTTAGTGAGGTAAATCCCACAATCCATGGTCTTATGAAGCGTGTTTTAAAGTATTCCTCCCTGATTGCAAAAAGGGTAGATTGAGGACCATGAAATACTAGACTAGATTAGAAAGTTGGCTGAAGATATTTCCATGCCGATCGGCTTATTCGTAGAACAGTTTATTTACTGAAAATTGCTGGACGGTTTCAAACGAGAATTTTACACAGATACATCAATTTTCCTAATCCTTGCGGATCCTTAGGGACACCATTTGTTTTCCCAGTTTACTATATTAAAGTTATTACTTACATTTATTCTTGAGTAGTAGACACCGCCGTGTGTTGAATGCATCCACTAAACCCACAAAACACATCATCGAAAGTAGAATAACTGCCGATGCCTCCATTGTTTGGCGACCATAATACGACAAGCTAAAAATCACAAGCACTTTCTCACGCCATTCTACAACCGTCCACTTTTATCATCATCGTTGTTTACATTAACTCCGTGTTATGGAAGAATTTCCAACGTGTTAAGTTGTTGTGTTTTGCCTATTGATTGTGACGTAATGGCATCATGCAACTTTGTATTATCTCACGGTCAGCCTTTGCGGTTAGCGCTGTTTATTTCTGCTTTCCGACTTCCTAATAATTCCGCTGTTGCGTTGTTTTAGATTGTGTCTTTGTGCCATACATTACAGATCGTGTCGGAAGTCTTCTTTCTCTCGGTGATTTAGTAATTTTGTTTATTAAAAGTCAACCTTATTTAGAGAAACTTCAAATAAGGATCGTGGTTGAACATCAGCCTCTTGGAGTTGCTATTCAGTCAGATTGCCGCCATTGCCGAGGCCTCCGCTTCGACTCCTGAAACGTCGTCTATGGGGTCACTCATGGGCGATCAGATCAGCCTCTTGAGGTTGCTCTTGATATTCCATTAGTGTCACTGCTGGGCTTTACCGGGAGTGAGAGTGGAGTGATGTGTAATCTACTACTGAGGCCCAGTGCAGGTTAGTAGATGTCATTCTATATCCTTGAGTTTTTGGAGTTTTGTCGGTTTTCTCACGATGTTTTCCTGGTTATTTATTGCAGTCAATACAATCAATTTGCCTAGTGTTATCCTAACTATGTTGGGGTCCGCTTCCAGTACAAGCGGATGTAGTTGAGTGTTTATAGACTAGTAGTATGTTACATGTAGCAACCTCCTATCTGACCTCCACAACCCAGTAACTCGGTAATACGGTACCCCTTGGCAAGACACTAGGCTGGAGTCTACTGTACAATACGACTGTCGCAAATTCGCAATTGAGGCAAACTGGGTCAATTGCGTTTATGTAGTTTCTAAGTTTATCTTGGACATCACAGGCAACGGTAAATCAAAACATCTTAAGGAAACCTGCAGCCGTATTGCGTAAGTGCGCAAAGAGTTAAAACTCTATCCAACCGACATTCGGAGGAAATCCACAACGCGTCATTCATCTCGCATATGATTGGTCAATTTAGTCGGTTAGATAGAGTTTAAACTCTTTGCGCACTTATGCAATACGGCTGCGGGACTTATGTAAGTCTGAAATAACCAAGTCAGAGACCTGTGGGGTTCCCGGAGGTGGCTTAATTAACTCTGACACCAGAGTTTATTTATTTATTTATTTCAATTACTCCTTGCACTAACAGTGTGACCCAACACGTGCAAAGAGTCAATGCTAACGTAATTATATTTATAATAGACAAACCACACACAAAAAAATTAAGACTCGCACAAACAAACATTAAAACAACACAAAATTTAAACTATTACATCAATATCGACCAAATTAATCAAATTACATGTCAAACAAATACACAAAAAAAAATCATAATAAGTTAAGTTTCAACATTACAATTCTATAATAAAAAATCAATAATACTAATTCAACAATAACAATTAAATAATCTTGAGTTGAACACATCATCACACGAAAAGAAATAATAGATACATTGTTTACTTCCATAATAATTCGAGCAGCATAATTGCGTAAGTGAATTCGGCAAAGCGAAGGATTTGATCCCATCAATCCACCAATCACGTACGAGATGTAAGATACGTTGTGGATTTCCGTGTGATTGGTCGATTGATGGAGTCAAATCCCTTGCCTTGCCGAATTAACTAACGCAATAACACTGCAGTTACTTTTACACTCGCCTATATTTTCAAAACTTGTAACAAGCTCTCTAACAACAAATCAAGGCAGTACCTACCAATCAAATTGATTGCACCAACAAACCAGTGCTTTAGCAGAAACTCTAAAAGTGTACATTAAAACTTGCCCAGTAAAGTGGTATCAAAGGAAAACAGCTGTTAGAGAAAACAAACGAGCGCCGATCACGAAACTATGACCTGTTTAGTGCTGTAAAATATAGGTGAGTAGGTGGTATATACCAGTAAACGTATATACCAGTAGTCGGATATCAAAATGTGCCTGGTACGGGGGCAAACGGCGTGCGGCCTTCCTACGCTGAACAGACTCTGATAATACCGTAACTGGTACATTAAAGTAAGCTGATATCGCGATTATTTCGCTTGTATTGTCTTTAATTACTGTTTTGATTGTATCATGGATAAAGACGTTTATTTTCTCTTTGTTGAAACTTGTATGGCAGTCTGCCATATAAATTGATTATTCGACAGGTGCTTTTATACCATGAGTGGTTTCACGACTTCCGTGTTATTTATATTATATAGACTAGCTGATCCCCGCGGCCTCGCTACCGTCAACTGGCTACCTACCTACCGTACCTACCCTGCCCACCTACCCTACTCTACCTACTCTATCTACCCTACCCTCCCTACGCTACACTACATACCCTACACTGCCTACCCTACCTTAGCTACCCTATAACCCTACCTACCCTAATAACATATTTATTTGGATAGGGATTAATATTATGTTGATAAAAATCCTTCGCAAATAATGCCTTAATTTCTAACAAATTAGATTATCATAAAAAAAGGTTTTAGTGAGTCAATCTTAAAAGATAGACACATGCTGTCGCGGACTTTTTTTTTAAACTTTTAAAGAGGAACAATTCCATCATCTATACTAATATTATAAAGCTGAAGAGTTTGTTTGTTTGTTTGTTTGTTTGTTTGAACGCGCTAATCTCAGAAACTACTGGTTGGAATTGAAAAATTATTTTTGTGTTGGATAGTCCATTTATTGAGGAAGGTTATAGGCTATATAACATCACGCTATCACCAACAGGAGCAGAGCATAAATGAAAAATGTTGCAAAAACGGGCAAAATTATTCCTTTTTGAGAGCTTCCGTTGCGTGCGCTGCGTAAACGGTTTAATTACACAACAATCATGTATGTAGAGTAGGTAGGGTTGATGGGTAGGTAGGTAGCCAGTTGACGGGAGCGAAGCCGCGTGGGACAGCTAGTACATGATATTTGCGTAACTTAAACCGTTTACGCAGCGCACGCAACGGAAGCATAAATGCAACATTTTGCATTTATGCTCCTCTCCTATTGGTCGTAGCGTGATGTTATATAGACTATAACCTTCCTCAATAAATGGACTATCCAACACAAAAATATCTTTTCAATTCCAACCAGTAGTTCCTGAGATTAGCGCGTTCAAACAAACAAACTCTTTATAATATTAGTATAGACTAGCTGTCCCACGCGGCTTCGCTCCCGTCAACTGGCTACCTACCAAGCTAGCCCACCTACTCTAAATAAGTTGCGTCTCAAAAAGAATAAATTTTCCCCGTTTTTGGAACATTTTTCATTGATGCTCCGCTCCTATTGGTCGTAGCGTGATGTTATATAGCCTATAACCTTCCTCGATAAATGGACTACCCAACACAAAAAGAATTTTTCAATTCCAACCAGTAGTTCCTGAGATTAGCGCGTTCAAACAAACAAACAAACAAACTCTTCAGCTTTATAATATTAGTATAGATTAACGTACTTGATTCTATTGGATATTTTTCTCGCCTATCCAAGCACGTCCTTAGATTAATTAGTTTGTTAATGTTGTTGTTTTGCAGGGGGCCGTGGATAACACAGACTTAACCCTGCAGGAAAAGTGAAGACAGAATGTATGGCTAAACAGAGTAGGTATACAGTATACCTACTAGAGAGCTTAATACGCAACTAGAGATGGATAACAATTATCAAACTATTTATCCTGCAGTAGCTAGATGTAATTTTGTTATAAGAACAATGACTAGGGCATTAGGTATTCAGCTTTTAAAACCTGTGTTGGAATATACAGCATTATATTTCAGTCTACAGTGCGCGCCCGTTCGCCACAAACAAAATCAAAGAATTTTAGTTATGAATTTTCCACTCGCGTGCTTTGAAATGGAAGTTCCAAATGAACCTATTACGTAATAATCTTCATAATTCACATACATCAAATAACATAGTGTAGGGTGTAGATACAGTTGAAGGTTATAATCAAGGATAATTGATTTCCCGGTTCGAATGATTGTTTTCAAGGTTGGATCGATTCACTAGTTTGACGACATCAAAGTTGGAACACTCCATAATTTCTTTTTTAGGGTGAATTAAAAGAGTTTTGTTACAAATGAGTTCTGACATGCATGGGCAACTGTCAGCTGGTTTATGGTGAGCGAGGGTTGGTCTATGGTAGGTCAGACTTAGGTCAGGTTAGCGACCATGACCCAAATACCACCCTATAGTGATATGAAAGCATTGGGTTTGTGGTCAGCCCGTATTATTATGTGTTCACGTTTTACCTTGATTTGCCATTTTAAAGATTGAAGAAAGGGCTAGGCGTGGGCCGTGCTTGATCGATGAGGAAGCTTATTTAATATGACTTCAGGGTCGTTGGATATAATTGGTGCAGAGAATCGATGACTTGCAAAAGCAGGTGAAACAAAACACTGTGAAACCACAGCACATAGAATGAGAACGATTTACTATTTTCTGTGTGTGAGACTGCTCATCGTTCAACTTTCTCAAATAAAACCAATCAATACATATAATATATCTGTAGAAAAGTAGTTTTTTATATTTCCAAAAAAAAAACAGAATGATATATAGGGACTAGAGGACGCCTCGCGGTTTCACCCGCGTAGTTCCCGTTCCCGTGGGAATACAGGGATAAAAAGTAGCCTATGTCACTCGGGGATAGAGTAGCTTCCCAACGGTGAAAGAATTTTTGAAATCGGTCCAGTAGTTTTGGAACCTATTCGGTACAAACAAACAAAAAAATCTATCCTCTTTATAATATTGGTATAGATAACCAACAGAACCCATTTCCAGCATTTTTGGAATTTTTGTTTGATTAACTGTTTATTTGTGCACGCATCACGTCAAATGTACGAAACCAATGTAGATAACTTTTATACATAAAAGTTGTGCGTATTAAAGTATTATTATTAGATTTTGTTTCATCGCAATCATTTTACACTATCAAAACTTAGATGAATTTAAAGTGTTTAAGAAATAAAATACCACAACACATAATTCAGATACTCGAACAGTTGAACTCCAAATTCAATAGATGGCGTTGTGCATTTGACGTCATTTTTGAATGGCAGTGTTACGATCCTCCGCAAACGAATGACGCTAGAAAAAAAATTGGTAGGTGGGTTGGAAGGTAAGTAGCATATAATATACTCTGTGGTAAGTAGGCTAGGAAAGTAAGTAGGGTAGGCAGTTAACGGGTGCAAAGCCGCGGGGACAGCTACTTATAAAATAAGTATGTGTTTTTGGTCTCATTTTGATTTCACCTACCTACAATCAATGATAGCCTAGCTTTCTGATGTTAGCAGACATGAGACCACAATTTCGAGTTTGAATCAAATAGAATTTAAATCAGATTACTGTTTAATTGAATCGAATTAATGTCTATTTAACAATTCGTTTCGATTCAGAACTTGTTAACTTCAGGAATCGAATGTAACGTTAGCCTGCGGTTTAATCACGGCCTTCTAATTAAAAACCCATACCTTCCTAGAATCAGTTCGGGTAACTTATCTGTAAATAATCTACCAGAAACTTGCTTAATTTGTCTATGTCTGTCGATCATACTATTCACAAAGCTTTGTTTAAATTATTGTTTTCTTTTTAAATTTTATTTTATTTACCTTACACAGTTACATGTTAGATGATTGTATTAGCTTGGTATTAATTAATTGAAACTAACAATGACGTTGAAAGATTAGCAACGGGTCCCAAACTAGGCACAGCCTGTATCTTGGTGACCCAGACATAACACAGAGTTTAACATTTAAAGTGTCCTGTTAGCGCAGCAAGGCAATTTATAGCAATGACTAATAAACAAAAATAATATTATACAATATAAATAGATAGAAACGAATGATATAATCTAAGACATAATGCAAGAAAAACAGTTAATATGAGTATGAAACTGTAATATGAGTATAAATGTCGAGTGTGAAAGAGTGTGTGTTTTATCTGTTTTAAGTAGCTAGGTACGACTATATTGTTCAAAGTAGTTTAATAATAATTTGTAATAATTTCATCAATATAAAAAGAAACGACATAGCATATATAAACTCCTATGTTTATCTGAGTAAACAAATATCATTTACAACAATTAATAACAATGATGAAGTAGAAAGAAGGAATACATCACATGGAGAAAGTTATGGTCACTTAAAGGAATCCTAGAGGGAAAATACAGATACCTGTCTCCTACCCAGTCTATTTTATGGTTGCCAAACATGGACCTACACAAACACAGAGAGTCATGGAAAGAAACATATTATTGAAAATAAAAAAGAAACATAAAATAAAAAACCACATAATAGCACAGAGAACAAAAAATACAAATGCGCTAACACAGGCTTTAGATGAAGTAAAGAAAGTAGTGAAGGGAAGTGGAGATGGGCTAGACACATCTCACGCAATCCAGATGGTGGACAAATTAACTACACAATGAAGAGTCCAACATCAGGTTAATCAAAATCATTTTTTTTTTATTTCACATAGGCCTACATGGGCACTTATAAAACGTCGACAAAAGGTGCACGGTTTGGGTTGGTCGTTTCCTATGGAGAAGAAACGGCAAGAAACTCCATGGTTACTCTTTTAAAAATGGTTTGGTTTTACAATAGTTCCATGTTACAGCATTAGTACTTAGATATGGGGGGACAACGTAGGCCCGACTTATGACAATAAGTCGTAAGAAAATAAAAAAATAAAATAAAAAGATTATATTATTATATAAAAAAGTTAACAAATGTTAACTAGCATCTAGAAGGCCTACAATGTTCACACATTCACAAAACAATCGGCAAAACAATCTATACAAAGGTAAAAAAAATAAAAATAAGTATAACAAGACTAAATTTAACATGTGGCACAAATTTTGTTATCAGTGCTGTAACTATTCTTAGCAAAGGGATATAAAGATGATTGAAAACCCTTGTAAAAAGTAACATGTGGCACAAATTTTGTTATCAGTGCTGTAACTATTCTTAGCAAAGGGATATAAAGATGATTGAAAACCATTGTAAAAAGAAGGAAAGAAAAAATGAGATTGAGTAGTAGTTAGAGAGTAATAGTTAGAGACATCCACATATTTGTGCCGTTTATAAGTTACCAGGGAAGCTGCATGCGCAGAAGGAGCTAAGGCCAAATGTTTTTATCTTCAACGTAGTCCTTGATTTTATAACATGCTTTTTTAATAAGGATACGTTTGATGTAGTTTTTGAACCTTCCATCGGTAGTAGGTAAAAGGGCAGTAGGAAGATCTAATAAAAGATGGGCTGATGATTTAATACTAAGTGCAGGGAAAGACTGGTTAACCAAAAGCAAAGATAGAGAGATATGGAAAGAGCTGGATGAGGCCTTTATTACTCTAAACGACATTCATATCGTTTAAAATATATACATAAATAACCTTACTAACGAAAATTTATATAAGTTAAAGTTACTAATATTACTAAAAAAAATTGCAATGTAAATAAGATATGAAATAAAGAAGGCATTATCATTATTATTAACAATAATATATTTATTATTTCATATAGTCCTTATAGGAAAATGTACATATTTTTAAAGGATGTTAGTAACAATATAACTTATGAACTACGATTATGTAAGTACAGTACAACTATTTTCTTAATTTCCCTCGGCAATCATCGCATTTCCGAATACACACGAATGCTAATTTATTTATCTATGTTCATCAATTATTACTAGGTAATTATTATTATTATTATTAGGTGTCGTGGTGGCCCAGTGGCTAAGACCTCGCCTGTCGTGCTTGAGGTCGTAGGTTCGAATCCGGGCAAGTACCAATGTGAATTTTTCAAATTCATATGTACTTTCTAAGTTAATCTTGGACATCACAGGCAACGGTGAAGGAAAACATCGTGAGGAAACCTGGACTTATATAGTTATAATGTAAGTCTGAAATAGCCAAGTCAGAGGCCTGTGGGGTTTCCCAGAGGCGGCTTAATTAACTCTGACACTAGAGGTGGCCACACCTCACACGAAAAGAAAGAAAGAGATCAATTATTACATTTATCGTGTACAATAATTTGAATTCAGAACGAAGTACGTTATTGTGGTTTTGTTTTGATTTCCGCGTGAAATATATAGATCTGTAAAAATAGCAGCTTTAGCAGCTTTCCTCCCATTTTTTTAAGAAATTACACTGTGTTAAAAGAGTATTAACAACACTATACGTATACCTCCAAGTTGATTGAGCGCCTCCGGTCTGCAGTTCTGCACCAAGTGCAAAAGGCAGTTGTTAGAAATCCGATGACTGACGTATCACGAAGTTTGCCGGGGGACATAAAGAAAATGTTTGTACAGTACATATACTTATACACTGCAAGAGACAGTGTTGTCTTGATGATTCCTCGTTATGGGACTCTCATCAAGCCTGTCAACAAACACATTCAGGAAGCTGCTGCTTCTGCCACGAAATCTGGCGAGAAGAGACGCACTTTTCTTGCGCAAGACAGCTGAGAAGCTGTCAATTCTGGAGTAATATCTCTGATGCACCACCGTGGCAGCCGCATCAGTGCGAAAAGTTTCAAGTGTGGTAAAATTATTTTACTTTGAACTGTCAAATAACAGATTCATATAGAGTTTGTTTTGCGACATAAATATAACTCACACCTTCTGTGGCTTTTTACCCGACTGCCGAAGGAGGGTAATGTGTTTATCAGTCTATGTATGTACGAGTATGTATGTTTGTTCCTATGTGGCATTCCAGAGACCAAACGCGTTGGCCGATTTTGATGATTCGTACTACAATCGATTCCTCTTAATCTTGCGAGTGTCACTGGCTACAATAAAATTGGAAAATAGAAAAATGGCGGATTTTGGCCGCCATATTGTGGGGGGCAATTTTTTATTTTCTTCGTGTAAAATATTGCTGAAAATCAAGCTGTGTAGTCGTTGGATAAACTTATTGGTCAACCAGCTCGCGAATACGTATCCTCCGACAACACAGCATGATATTCTCCTTGTTTACGTTTTCTTAGTTCGCTTCTTATTAAGCGGTCGCGGTCGTTAGAATTAGAATCTACAGAAAATCGAGACATTCCCAAGTAACATTTTGGTGATAAGAATAAGTGCTACATGAGTTATTTAAGAGAATTTTAAGAACCTAAGGTCCTATAATGGCACTAACATTCGGTGATATAGCGCGTTTTAACTTTCTTATAACCCTGATTTGGGCCCACGATTTTAGAGCTTAAAGTGATTTAATAGTTGTAGAGGAGTGATAAATGAGTGACAATAAAGAGCTACAATAGTGCTATTGAAGCAGTGCTTACCACATTAAGTGTATTATAAGCTATACAAAGGTTACAACTGCAAGATAAAGCAGTAATATAGTTATGAAATCCACCCTAATAACTATTTTAGTAACATATTAGTGCTTCTTGGACACAATATATACGTTAAGAATATATTGTAGGTATTTAATAGCAACAAGCATCACCCAAAGCGCCAACATATTTACGTCTTTTCATAATTTTTTTGATTTGTTACCGTCAATAGTGTTAAAATATTTAGCATTACGCATTATTCATCCCCGATACAGTGATACTTTAGTGTTTGAAAGTGACTTTATGTTTATGAGGTAAGTCAATTAATGTATTTTAGATTACTGCAATGGTGTTATAATTATTAAAACTCACTGCCATGGTAAGTTTTCTGTAACACTATGTATATGTTTTCATCTCAATTTTGATACGCCTTAGAAATAAACTGCATTTGATGATAATAAGTAGAAAAATAATACTGGCTCAATTATTTTTTCATTCTAATTATGATGAATAAAGTTCCTAGTACTGACTATAGATATTGTAATGGAAAACTGACAATAATATAATAAATAAGTGGGGCAATAACGATTAGAAAAAGTTTTTTGTTTTAATTTTTTTATAGGTTAACTATTTATTTAATGGCGACAATTCGTAATTACTTACGGATGCTGATAACTCTTTTATCCCTAACATAGTGCTTAAAGAACGATTGCCAGCACTTATATGTCACTTGCAGTTCTACAATATGATTCTGAAAGTGAAAAGAAAACAATTTTATAGGTTCAGTTTGCTTATTGGTTCTATGTGAGCCTGTAAGCTGAACATTTTCAGGGTTCTCTTATTGTTTGATTAAAACCTTTACATATCACGTACTTGACTGAATAAATCAAAGAATTCAAAATTCTATTATTTATAATAATTATGAAAACAAAAGCCTGTACGAACGTAACCTAAGCTAATATTTATTTTTTGTATTAAAGGTTGTCTTTTACTATAATACAAAACTTTTTTTTTGTATTTTGTTAACTAACTTTTAGAAGCTTAACTTGTATGTATTTTTACATTATTACAAAAAAAACCTGTTGTTTCAGTAACTGACAGATATGGGAAATATCTAAGTGATGGTAATGTTAAAGAACCTACCTACTCGAAACCGCGCCCAGTTCCAGTCACACGTGCACCATTGTATTCGCATCGCCACTCGCGCCGCTGGCGCTGCCGAGGCGCACGCTAGCTTGCTCGCTAATTTTTTATCACGTTGTTCGGATGTTTGTTTCTACCATGATACGATGTACCAGTACGGTCGAAATATCTTGGCGAGTCCAAATTTCGTGCAGAAGGCTGCGCGCAGTAACATTTTTTAGGAACCAAATGGTGACATGAGACGAGTATGAGTGAGAACATGCGCGAAAGTTCACAGTTTAAGTTTGAGACTCGCCTAGATATTTCAACCGTACTGTTAAGAAACATCTCGCTTCATCACCGTAACAAGTTCGTAATACATAGGAAGATCTTAATTTTGACGGATAATGTATGTTAAATAGTTATCGTTTATCATAAGATATATCATGTTTATTGTGCCGTAAATAATTTTAGTTTTTTTTTTTTTGTGTAGATTTTGGTAGACATTTCTATTGGTCCTTTCACATCTGTAATATCATGAATGTGCTGGTTCGCAGATGTGAAATGACTTTTAACCAAATAACCATACAAATGATCATGCAAAAAGGGCTCAGTACAATTAGAAATTTTGACTGATTATGTTTTTTCCTTTGTAATACTACTAATACTAAAAATATTTTGAATAAAACCAACTATTTTAAAAGAATAATAAGTTTTATTTTTACACTGCATGTAAAAGAGGTATGAAGAACAGAAAACCACTTGTTTTAAAAATAGGTAAGCCATCAAGAACATTTTTGGGCAGCGGTATACAATTTTCAAGTATATTTGATAATGGCTTGATAATCCCATGATGCTAATATTCACCACCTTTGATTGTTTTAAGACAAACTTCTGTCGGTGTTTGCAAAATCGTTCCGAGGGTCGGATGGTAAAATATCTGTAAATCTTTTGTTTAAAATTAAAATCAAATCAGCTTGGCTTATATTTTTTTGTACAGCCCATGTTCGTAAATCATTCATTAAATTTATGTTTTGCAT
The DNA here is from genome assembly GCA_964057195.1 of Orthosia cruda. Lineage (NCBI taxonomy): Eukaryota > Metazoa > Arthropoda > Insecta > Lepidoptera > Noctuidae > Orthosia > Orthosia cruda. The sequence goes on from OZ059827.1 coordinate 50,997,806, forward strand.
ATATTCAGTCTTGCTCTTCGTCCAAGGTATTTGAACTACTGAGAGGAAACAAAATGTTGTACCAATCATTCGTCATATCAGTTTCCTGTTGTACGGAACCCTGTTGTATACTTGTTGCTTGCGCTTGATACAAATCGGTACCAAGGTCACTGGGATTGTAATTGTATATTATATTGATAAATTAAAGGACTGTTCCGTGGAATCACATCATAATCTATTCAAGGACTTGATTTGCAAGATTCTGTTTCTCCACTACAAGTTAAAAAAAAGCCCGTTGCACAGCGTAAACTTATATTGTAACAAAACATAAATTTTGAGGTTAGGTTATATTAAGCTGCATTTAGGTGATATAAAATTCGATAACTCAACGTGAAGTGGTAATTAAGAGTAATAATGTTTGCACATATTGTTTATGGCCGTACAGAAGTATTTTAAAAACCACTGTATTACCTAAGGTTGACCGAGTAACCCCATTATACAATCATTATTGGTTTAAAGGTGGTTTCTGATTCTTGCAGCATCCAGCTCTATAAGATTTATAATTAACACGTTTATAATACTAATAGCTTTCTTGCTAACTCTTCGGGTTCGATAGATCTCGTTAAGTGGTACAAAGTATTTTCTAACTCTATTTAAGGACATCTGCTGTTAGTAAGTGTTAGCAGACACCTTACAATTACTTACAATGTTTTACGCTTCTTAAAGCTATTGCAGTAAGCCTTAAGGTGTTACGAAGCATCCAACTAACTCTGTTTAAACACATCAGCCGTTAGTAAGTGTTAGTAGACACCTTACAATTGCTTACAGTTTTTTACGCTTCTTAAAGTTATAAGAGTGAGCTATATAATGGTTCCCACCAACTCCATGCTACCGCCTTAAGTAATACAATTTTACTTTGTAACTGTTACTCCTCTTAAAGGTTTAATTATTTATGCTTAACACCATTGTAGAATCGAATGTTATTATTGGAGCTCTTATATAGCATTTATAATACTATAAGAGCTAAAAAAGGTTGCCCTTAGCGCCAAAATGTTTGTTGGGATTTCGCTCTACTGATTTAAAATATAAGACCTAAATCCATCTACCCGAAAAGATGTTTGAATAAAAATGTTTTTCGTTGGCAAGGGATTTACCTACTTTCTTTGTGGAATATTGATTTAGTTTTCGTATCAATCATTTTGGATTGACTAAATCTAGTCTAGGCACGTAGGGCACGCCGCGGGGACACAAGAGTTCTTCAAACTGTCATTTGGAAAGTTCACCCTTGTAGACACGGGCCGCGGCACTAATTGGTAGAGAAATAAAACCCTTCATAGAGTTTTTCTTTTGTCAGTCCTATTGTGGATCAAAACCCTTTCGGTATGCGCTACACGCTTAGCCACAGATAATAGAATACTAGCATACGGATGCCTCATCCCATACAAAGAAACCGTGCCGACGTAACTAGCGTTTTTCATTTGATTATACCGATTACTTTTTGGAAATCGATCGCGTTCGGTTCCGTTCCACGGCGATATATAGATCACCATCTAATAATCAATCGATATCGATAGGTAAATCAAATAATCAGTACAGTAGGTCGAGACAATTTCTTTGCAAGGGATGAGACAGGCTTAGCGCAATTTTACTGTATTATTTTTAACAATATTCTTCTTTTGCCTTTGTGTTTGTTGCTATTGTGTCATGTCTGTGTCGAGTATATGTTTCTTTTTTGTTATGTATGTGTTTGTTTCGAGATGCAAACCGTACCCTAGGTCCTACGCATACGGACAGCATTTTTTGAGTGTTTTAATTTTATATACAACAACAACAAGCAGTGGGAGCCAGAAGACGGGCGTCGTCGCCGAGGGAGGCCTAGGAAACACTTGCGTGGCTACTTACAGGCATTTACGAGAGATTGGCTGGAGAAGGCAACACATAGAGAGAAAAGTGGAAAGCTGTACATTCCAGGATCTGAATGTGGCAAATGACAAAGCTATCATGGAGCCTCATACTGGTCATCATCATTTGCCTTTTAATGTGCTCACTGCTGGGATGTGGGACAAAGGCCTGAGAGGGACAAGACAAAGATATTTTATTTCAACTAGGCCACCAAGCGGCACTTTTGAACGGTAATACATAAAAAAATAAAAGGAATAAAAATTGATTCTACCGTGCATTCGGAAAGTAGCTTGTTACGGAGAAGAACGCACAAGAAACTCCATACTTACTCATTTAAAAAAAAAAAATGTATTAATTAGGGAAGGGCCGTAATCCAAACACGCGGTTTGGTGGATGTCACATGTCTTCGAATTTTTATTTCTAGGACATGCCGGTTTCCTCACGATGTTTTCCTTCACCGTTTTTATTAGAGCTGTGGGGATGAAATAATTTACACAAAGTAAAGCGCCTTTCTGGGTTCGAACCCACGACCTACAACTTGTAGGTTCGCGGCTATTACCACTGGGCTACCACTGCTCTCTACTACTACTATACGGGTCCGACAATATAATAAACATTTAAGTATTGACACAAAAAAAAAACTTTTACAAAAAATACAACCGACTTCCAAATAAAACACTACAAAGTGAAAAATAACTTCAATTTCGGAAGTCGGTGTTCTTGTACATAATGGACCAGTTATATAGACTTGGGTACAAATAATGCCCAAAGTGAAGCCAGAATAGATTAACCCAATAACATGAAACTTAAACAAAACCAGTGGAATAAGAGTATACCAAGGTGAACTGTTTACAACTTCTTTTTTTTTTGCCTGGAGAAATGCTCATGCATACTGCGCTACCACGGGGAGATAGCGCAGTTATGTGGGACTCTAACCCACTAAAACTCCACGGTGTCCTCCTGTGCCGCTTATGGCGGGAACACGGGCACGCGTTAGCACTCACCGCGAACCCGCCGCGGCTCTCCGTCACCGGACCCTCCTCGGGGGAGTACCCCCCATCACCCGGCGCACCAGAACACGCTGTGCGCCGTGACCACCCCAGGGACCAAACCAGCACATGGGCCAGACAACCCCGTGTATGGCACCTTTGGTCCCCTTGTGACGGGTCGAGGTCAATGGCCCCGCCACCTACCATTTTTCGGCCGCAGAGGATAGGGAGAGCGGCCATCGCTATACCGACACTCTCTTTCCCTGCGGCCCCACCGCGTCCGCCATCAGACGGTGGCGACTTCGTCCAGGCCGCGGAAGGTAGGGAGAGCGGCGCACCGCAATACCGGCACTCCTCTCCCGCCGCGGCCTCCAAACCTCAGTCGCGACATCGTATGGGTTTGGGAGGCCCCATACGACATCGCGGCCCGCCTCAGTTGCGATGTCGCCCAGGCAGCACCGCAACCTACATGTTGGCCGCTACGTCGTCGACTTATCGCCAAAAGCCCTGACGAGCGGCCCCTCCTCGGGTTCCTCTTCGCTTCACCGTGGGTGACCAAGCCAGGGTTACTAAGCCCCCCCGCCTCGACAATGCGGGTACCCACCGGGGGTACACGGGGTTCACGGGGGTAACTGTTTACACCTGCATACCCCTTTAGAGCGTACTAGTGTGATGTTATGTTATGAAATGGTGTAAACAATAAACAGAAATGCGATTGCAGCTATACCAAGTGTTTTGCCTTCATTTATTGAAGAGTTCTGATGTATATTTACGAAGTTCTTCATCAGATCTTGATGAAAATTAAATGGGACCACATGACAAGCACCAGCTTTCAACTAAAAAAAGAATCATCAAAATCGGTTCACCCAGAAGTTCTAAGGTAACACAAATAAAAAAAAAACAGTCGAATTGATAACCTCCTCCTTTTTGTGAAGCCGGTTAAAAAGAAGAAGAACGGGAAACCAGAAAGCAGTGGATAAAAACCGGCCAAGTGCGTTCCGTACAAACAGCTACATTCACCAAAATAATTAGATAACATTTCTGGAGTTCATAAATATTGAAAGCACCAATGTTCGCTGAGACAAACAGATCACGAAGTGGTCCTAAAATGGTTCCTTTTGAGGAACGGAACGCTAAAAATTGTTTATAAAAAAAAAAATACATTAGTACTTTTGATATTCTTTCTTTCTTTTCGTGTGAGGTGTGGCCACCTCTGGTGTCAGAGTTAATTAAGCCGCCTCTGGGAAACCCCACAGGCCTCTGACTTGGCTATTTCAGACTTACATTATAACTATATAAGTCCAGGTTTCCTCACAATGTTTTCCTTCACCGTTGCCTGTGATGTCCAAGATAAACTTAGAAAGTACATATGAATTTGAAAAAGTCACATTGGTACTTGCCCGGATTCGAACCTACGACCTCAAGCACGACAGGTGAGGTCTTAGCCACTGGGCCACCAGGACACTACTTTTGATATGTAAACACAATTAAACTCCAATCAATGAATAAGTATTAGATGTTAATAGTTAATTGGCCATCGTCTAATCATGCGATCCATTAACTACCGCCATACTTCTAACCACTAACCATCAATTAAACAATACAAGCTTATTTAATTCCTATTTCTATCTAAATAAGATCGATAATGACTTGCATCGATTTGTGCTACTTTCAAACAGAAGAATCGTGTTGAACAATCCGTGCGAATCAACTCGAGAACAAAGATAGTTTTCACTATCGTCGAAAAGTATCGAACAAGTGGGTATTGTTTGAGATTTTGTCTTTTGATAACGTTTTCCGCTTGTTGGAGACTTTCTCCGGGTTTAATAAAACTTTGGAGATCAGTCGGTTGATTCTGTAGACATCTCACCGTGTTGGCTTATAGACCAGGGCTGATGTGTTTTTTTTACACCATCAGAAAAAAATAGAGAATTCAACGGACAAAAACCCCACTGACTTTAAAAAAAAAACAGATACTCTGGCGAAATAATAATTTTCGATTGAAAATTAGGACGGTGAAAAAAAAAAAATATAATTATTCAGTGTGTTTGGGACATAAAAAGAAGAAATAACACTCTCTTACATAGCTCGGTCTTCGTCTTCTATACTAATATTATAAAGAGGTAAAGTTTGTGAGTTTGTGAGTTTGTGAGTTTGTGAGTTTGTGAGTTTGTGACGTTGTAAGGGGTAATCTCTGGATCTACTGAACCGATTTTGAAAATTCTTGCACCGGTAGAAAGCTACATTATTCCTGAGTGTCATAGGCTATAAAATATTTAAAAAAAAAATAGAGATCCTTATGAAAATTGCAATAATGTAACCCAAGGTAGCAAAATGTTGTCTGTTAAATACATTATTTGGCGTGCGCTGAGAAAACTATTGATGATAGATACAAATTAGTAGGTAGGGTAGGTAGGATAGGCAGTTTAGGCAGGGTAGGCAGAGTAGGCAGAGTAGGCAGGTTAGGCAGGGTAAGCAGAGTAGGCAGGGTAGGCATGGTAAGCAGAGTAGGCAGGGTAGGCAAGGTAGGCAGGAAAGGCAGGGTAGGCAGGGTAGGCAGGGTAGGCGGGGTAGGCGGGGTAGGCAGGATAGGCAGGGTAGGCAGGAAAGGCAGGATAGGTAGGGTAGGCAGGGTAGGCTGGGTAGGCAGGGTAAGCAGAGTAGGCAGGGTAGGCATGGTAAGCAGAGTAGGCAGAGTAGGCAGGGTAGGCAGGGTAGGCAGGGTAGGCAGGGTGGGCAGGATAGGCAGGGTAGGCAGGATAGGCAGGGTAGGCAGGAAAGGCAGGTTAGGCAGGGTAGGCAGGGTAAGCAGAGTAGGCAGGGTAGGCAAGATAGGCAGGGTAGGCAGGAAAGACAGGGAAGGCAGGAAAGGCAAAGTAGGCAGCGTAGGCAGGAAAGGCAGGGTAGGCAGGAAAGGCAGGGTAGGCAGGATAGGCAGGGTAGGCGGGGTAGGCAGGATAGGCAGGGTAGGCAGGAAAGGCAGGGTAGGCAGGTTAGGTAGGGTAGGCAGGGTAAGCAGAGTAGGCAGGGTAGGCAGGGTAGGCAAGATAGGCAGGGTAGGCAGGAAAGGCAGGGTAGGCAGGAAAGGCAGGAAAGGCAGGGTAGGCAGGGTAGGCAGGGTAGCCAGGGTAGGTAGCCAGTTGACGGGAGCGAAGCCCCGAGGGTCAGCTAGTAGTTAATATGTTTAAATTACTGTTTCATTTAGAATATGATATTTATTATAATATTTATTAGTCTATTGTTTTAATTATAGTTATTTTTTATTTTTTTTGCCACCTGTAATGTCTTGTTTAACCCAAACGTTGACTGATAGAGAATGCCTTGCTGCATTAAGTCCGCCTATGTATCACCATTGTACATGAAGTTTAAATAAATTAAAATATATATTTATGTAAATGATAAAAATTAAAAACCAAAACCTTGGTTATTTGAATTTTTCACATACATTTTGAGGTTATGTTGTATTTACAAAAGTTGTAGATCTTTTTATATCTATTAATTTGCCATTTAAGTTTTTTTCCATTAGACCTGTAGTTTTGCCGGAAATCGAGTTAAACCGTTTTTACCCTTAAAAACTCACCCCCTTCCACTTCCCGAACTTAAAATATTTGGAATTCCTCGCCCGTAAATTGCTTTTCCTTTCATTTTTGTTATCTTCTCTGCCTTTTCCAATGGGATGCATCCTCAGATTACAATTTCATCCAGCATTTTTTTTTTGGTTTAAAATATTATCGACCCTGGTCTATTAGGTGAAGTTGTCCATATAATAAAAGTACTCTGTGGATGAAGTGAATTGTCATTTCAGTCAACGACACTAGGGATTTACAGCACATTTCCCAGGGTGGTTAAAGGTCTATTCACACATATCGGGGCCGTGCCCAGGATGCGGACGGACCGTGCCCCGTCAGGGACTCAAAAAATAACGGTGTGTACATTTTATATGAACTCGTTCACACACGTCCGTGCACAGGCCGTGCACGGGCCAGTGACGAAGCTTCAATGCCTGGGCCCGGCCCTGTCACGCCCCGGGCACGGCCCTGATATGTGTGAATAGACCTTAAGCACTACATGCGATTCGTGTCCGTAAAAATCGGTTCCTAAGTAGCCGTAATACTTTTTGCAGGAGAAGCTTGCGCACTATATCCGAACTTATCCGTCATAATCTATCATTTTGAACTCGGAACTCTATTCACCGACACGGATAGGAATTTTACGCAATAATTATACACACGAGCAGCGCAATAATTGCTCTTCAATACAGAAGTTTTATAGATTTTGGCGGTTTTTATGAAATAAGTGCATTTGACAAACAGCGAGCGATTAGCAAACGATTATGTAAGACCTACCATACCTATACTGTAGTATTCTAGTATTATATTATCTGTGACTGTAGGTAATGCCTATATAATATAATAATAATATAGTTATTGACACACACACAAGTTAAACACAGAAACAATTTTCACAATGGATTATTTGAACTAGATATCACAATGGAAGTGTCCGTTGGCCCCAAACTAGGCACAGCCTGTATCTTGGTGGCCCAGGTATCAGAAAAGGCTGTGATGTTCTTCGTGGCACAGCACAATGCTGCAGATTGTACAAAAATAACATTTGGAATTAAATAATCAAAACAAAAGAAATAACACTCATAAGACAAACAAATAAAGTTTGATCGCGCGATGATTGCCCATTGCTGTTTCTTATGTAATAAGCCTGTAAAGTGCTAGTGCGTAACCGCCCTTAGTCTTGACCACAGGTCTTGACGGTGAGATGTCTGTAGAATAGCACTTCTGTTTATTATTTGTTACTTCATACGTCTATACAGATCAGGCTGACTCTGATTAATTGAAAATTGACAAATCTTTGACGAACTGCAGCGTAAAGAATTCGGCAAGACAAAGGGCATAGAGTATAAAAAATAAGACCAATCTTCTAGACGGAAATCCGGTTCCCTATTGTGTCACCTAACTTTTTATCCAGAATTTAAAGTGTCATAACCTTTTTTGTCCTAATCTTTATTGCTTGATCTGAGTCCTAATCATTATTTGTCCGAATGATAACTTACCCGAACTTAATATCACATGCCATAAAATTAAAATCCCTAAATATAATATGTCCTAAATCCGTTTGTCATAAATATTACAATAAATAATATACAAAAGACATAAAACCGTTCTAAATTATTTTTTCGGGCTCCTCGCTGCGCTCGTCGCGTTCGCGCTCGCTTCGCTCGCATTTTTAATTGTCTCTCGTTTTCTGTCAAAGATGTCGTCGCTCGCGCTATACTGCGCTCGCTCCTTTTTGTCAGCTAGGTTCTTGATACCCTGAGGGCCAGTTTTTTTTTAAAAAGGTAAAAATAACATCACGCAGGGGATCGGATGTCGGTGGCGCATTATTTAACACAATACTTAGGACATGTGACTTTAGGTCATGTAAAATTAGGAGATTCAATTATTATAGTATTCGATATTATGACAGAATACTTTTAGAACTAAAGATAATTATGTTAAACAAAATTTCGGGCTTTTGAACATTAGGGTTACTGAAGTTTATAGCAAACGTGTTATGGATAATGATTTTAGGACAAACAATTTTAGGAGAAGAAAGAGAGTACCCGGAAATCCACATCGCGTCTTTCATCTCGCATGTGATTGGTCGATTTTTCATAATCTTTGCCTTGCCGAATTCACTACGCAATCAGGCTGCGGGAGTAGCCTAAATACCTTTGTAAGTACGCAAAATCAATCTGCCTAGGCTTTTCCGAACTATGTTGGGGTTAGCTTTCAATCTACCCTAATGCATCTAATGATGATTTTACATGGAGCAACTGCCTAATCTAACTTTCATAACCCAGTAACTGGATAACACGATACCCCTTGGCAAGACTGGTTCAAGATTTTCTGGCATCAGAATCACTGCCTAGCAGTGTTTCTTTCAGGTATTACTCCGGGGGGGCTTGTCTGCCCCCCGGGGCTTTTAGAACTTAATCAATAGCAATAGGTTGCCGCTCGATCACTTTCGCGCGTCTATGGCAGATTTACGTATATTCGCGACGAATATCCCTATAATTTTGGAGTTGCGGACACCAGCCCGTCTTAATCATCTAATCTAATTTTGCAAATTATTTAAACCTGGTATCATTTTAGAGCTGGAAACCTTTTATTGACGTGAAGTGGCACTCAATCAGCCAATCAGGAATTGAGTAGTGCATGACATATTAAAGTAGCCAATCAGAAACCAGAATAGCGCATAGAAAGAACGACACACTTTCGAGAATATCGCCATCTCTTTTCCTCTAAAGCTATCCCATAAGGCTCTCCCACTTTAAACAGCTGTTTATAGACAGTAATTTTGCGAAATGTGCAGAATGAAAATTATAGCTGTGTCCTTATAGTTAAGTGTACGCAAGACAAAAGACACGAAGAATAAGATTTTGTAAAGAATATTATTCTTCGTGGCTTTTTACAATGTTACTTTAACAATTTTGGTTCAGCTTATAGCATCTTTTATTCATTAAAATATTAATAATAATTGGAATTGATTTTAAATATTACTTTGTTTACTTTATTTACTCTGTCCCCCCAGATCTCTTGACCGCCTCCCCGGAGAACTTTGCCTGAAAGAAACACTGCTGCCTTGTGACGGTTAAAGAACTACAAATGATAGCCGGATCCGAGGCACGGAGGATTCTCTGCATGTAATGGACGGACACCCATCCACGGACCGACCTTGTCAAGTGAAAATTGACCTGTGCAGATGGTAGATAGGTATTGCTTAGCTAGGAACTCCATCCGGTCATACAATTTGGAAAAAGTCACCTGTTTCATGCTTTTTAGGATAAAAACGGGACACTATTACTAAGAATCCACTGTCCGTCTGTCTGTTTGACTGTCTGACTGTCTGTCACCAGGCTCTATCTCATGAGCCGTGATAGCTAGACAATTGATTTTTCACAGATGATGTATTTCTGTTGTCGCTATAACAACAAATATTAAAAACAGAATAAAATAAATATTTAAGTGGGGCTCCCATATATCAAACGTGATTTTTTTGCGATTGATACTATTGTTCGTTTGTTAGGGTTCCGTACCCAAAGGGTAAAAACGGGACCCTATTACTAAGACTCCGCGGTCCGTCTGTCTGTCTGTCTGTCTGTCACCAGGCTGTATCTCAAGAACCGTGATAGCTAGAGAGTTGAAATTTTCACAGATGGTGTATTTCTGTTGCTGCTATAACAACAAATACTAAAAACAGAATAAAATAAATATTTAAGTGCGGCTGCCATACAACAAACGTGTTTTTTTGCGATAATGTTTACGTCACCCTTAGTCCGCGAGTCCGACTCGCACTTGACCGGTTTTTATAGTTGTTATTTTTAAAAACAGAAAATCTGCCTGATGGCGCGTTGTAATTTGAATTGCGTCGATATGCGATATCGTGCACTTATTTTTCAAGAAAATTTCACGTGCAAGTCGGTCGAATTGCATTGCGCTGCGTCCATGTGAACACACTAATTGTAATTTCGCTTAGTAAAAATCTCTTATACTCTACCAGCTATATGAGGTAGGTACAGTCAGTGCCCATCATTATTGACATAGTAGTAAGTACATAATCACAGTTTTATTAAACTGTCGGGCTCCTACTATCTTCATTATCGTCGATACTTATAAGTTGGAAAACGTAATCCATAATCGGATAAAGCCCTCTAGATTTCCACAACGATAGGTTCCAATTCCAACGCAACCGACTACCCGCAGTGGTCACGTGGCTCTGTGGTAGGTACAATCACGTGAAGCAATACGTGGGTACTGTGGGTAGTTATATAAACGATAGAAAAGTCTATAGGTAGGTATTGCTGATTGCTACAGGGTAGTACAGGTGTAGGTCTCGAAACATCGGGTCTCCGACTAATCGTAAGCAGCTTTTCGAAAAGGCGTTTTATTTCATAAACGTAAGGTTCCTTATTACAAAAAGCGGTTTAACTGACACCCAGGTTTAAACCTTGTTTACACCATACATTATAGAGGTTTAGACCTGGGTTTTTAGTTAAACCTCTTTTTGTGATAAGGCACAAGGGGTTTAAGATACAAAGTGCCTTGTCGAAAAAATGTCTCTTACGATAAGTCGACAAAAAGGGCTTGACATGAACCGAACTCCTAAAAAGTTTCTGCACTAGACTTTAAAATAAAATAAAATTGTTTGAAATCATATGATTTCTCTAAAACTCACTCTTCTCAACAAAATCTTTTTCCCTAAAGAAATCTAAGAAGAATATTTTAGAAGTTCCCAAAATCGACATGTCGTTATTAAAATATCTATAACCCTAGGGTTCGAAGTTAAGCAAATATGTGCTTACGGAATATAAGTTAGTGCTTCAGGGAATAGAAAAATGAATAACCAAGTAATGAAGGGCAAAACATTTTTCTCGTCTGTAACGACGTCCATATTTTATGGCAACAGAATATTGCCAGCGCAGAAAAATCACACAGATAAAATATTACCACATACGAAAATTAAGCGAAACGAGGCGAAAGCCGATATCACTATCATATTTCCCCATTTCCATTTTCCGCTTACTAAGCAGCGATGCCGGAAATGAGTAGAGCCGAGCTGAGCGAACCTATTAACTTAAAGACCTTGTTTTTGTTGTAAGTAACAACTTACGTGAAGTAAATTCGGTCGTCAATCATAGACAAGAAATTAATCTTTGATAGTTTGCGAATGTCGAAAACTTGAATGAAAGTAGCTCCACTTTATCCATCGCGTTTAATAATAATGGGAAATAGTTCTAGGAAATGTTAATAGTTCTAGACTCTTGGAACAAGTTGCTGAAGTTAATTTTATAATTTCTTGTTTAAGTTCTTTGATAATGATTAATGTTCTAGAAAACTGTTTTAAAGCGTTACAGGCTCGTGTTTAAACTTTCATGTTATAATTTTCTTGGAATTATTTCAGTAAGTAGGTACTTATTGTTATTATTAAGTATTTCAATGGATCTTTCACAAGTTATTTTTGGATTAACTTATGTACGACTTAAAAAGATAACCGTCTTATTCTACCTTCGTGTCACTGGCACGAGCACGACAATGATTTACATTTTTGGCTTAAAAAAAAAAAGATATTTCCATGGCATGTTCGGTAGTAGCGCAGAGATTTTGGCTGCATGTTTAGGCTTAGCACGCAATGCGATTTTTATTCGTGCGAATTTTTGTCCGCCCATTCTGTGACCTATGGAATTGTATGAAGCTGCGCGTATTGCGGAAAAAAAATCGCTCTCAAATAGTACAAAAAAATTCGAGCGGAAAAAAAATCGCGCGAATAAAAATCACAGTGCGTGCCAAGCCTAAGGCTTGCAGGGCATGCCAGAGAGGGCAGGAAAGGCTTAACACGCATTGCGATTTTATTCGCGCGAATTTCTGTTCGCGTACTGAATCTAACTAACACGTACTGCGGATAAAATTCCGCGCGATTTTAGTCTCTTTCTACCACTACGTTCATAGACTTCAAAATATTCGCGCGAATTTAATCCGCTCCGCGGTGTGGTGGATTCTGTGGCAAAACACGGATTTCTTGCGGTATTATTTCCGCGCGAATTTTTACCGCAACGCCTGCAGCTTCATACAATTCAATAGGTCGCATAGTTTTCAATTCGGCTCTACCATCACTTGTTTTGAGGTCGAAACAAGTTGGACCTTTTTGGCGCAAACGTTACGAACACATTATAATAATAGTAGATTATTGCATCGAGCACAAAGTAATTTATTATTGCACCGAGTGCCTGATTTCTCTAATCTAACAGGCACGAGGGCAATATAAATTACTTAAGGCGAGGTGCATAATCTGCTTTTCTTTCAACTATTACCTATAGGAATAGTAGATAAAAGAAACTCATATCAAACAGTTAAAATAGAAGTTTAATTATTGAAATTAAAAGATTTTCTGTAACACTGTCGGCTTCATTTAGAATGTTTTCCGGAGTTAATGTGTCGCTAGATGATTCCATTTTAATTCGAAGCCGAAGCACTCAAAATCAGATAGTATCACACTTTATCGTTTCCAAAAATATTGTCAAGCAAAATTAACAAAGTTCCCGCCAAATCACTTTTTTAAATTTCTTTCATTTTTAAATCAGAGTTAGCAGCAATCATTTTTTAAATTTGGAACAAGTAGGATAGAAGCGAATAATACGTACGTAAAAAAAAAAGTATTGATATCGGCTGGCTGAATAGAGCTAATCCATTGAGATTGGCACCTTTTGGTGCGATTATAGTACATTATGGTACAAGTGTGTAATGTTGGTGATTACCGCTGAGGCGCCATTGAGACCCGAGCCGTTAGGTGAGGGTCTTAAGAGAGCCGAGGACGGTAATCATCAATACACACGTGTATCATACGACGTTTTTCAACACACTTGTGAAGAAAATAATACTAAAAAATCGTTTCCAACAGTGAAAACGAGTTGTGAAATTTTTTTCGCAATGGCGGGCAAAATTATTCAGTTTTCCTATGCGCGCGCATCTAACAATTGCGATCGGCCACAGACTAAAAATAATGAGTTATCTTTTTTTTTGCTTTTCGCGGATAGCGTTTTAGCCACGTACAAAATGGGGTATTTCAAGTTTTCTTTATTACAGACAAAAACAAAAGTTATATTTAAGTGAAAGTTTTATTTATTAAACACGTACAAGTTGAAATTATCTTATTAAATACGAAGTTGCATGAAATGTATTGCATTTGTACTTTTGAGCAAGATCTTTTTTGTATCGAAACTTTTTTAGGAACAAAGCAACTCAACCAATAAATTAAAAAAAAAACTCTTTATCTCACTTGTGAATATAATATAATAGTAATGAAAAAGTCACAGTTTGATAACAGGTGTCATTATGTGCCTAATTGCGGTGAAATTAGAGCCACTTTATGAGCAAGTGTGTTGAAAAAAAATAAACTGTGCAATAATGAAATTTCATACATTTTTATTGCTCTAGAGCATTAAAGACTCGCTTTGTACTGAGTTTTTAGTGTGATTGTGATGAAATTAAAGCATAGTTGGAAGAAAAATTATTATTTTTAAGACTGTCCCATTTTTATTTCATTGTGTGGGCTGTTCTGTGTCAAATAGATGTTTTTCTTTGTTTCTTTCTAACCCGGGCATAAACGCATACTCATGCAAGTAGGTAAACCTATCCGTTAATCAAATAATTATAATTCTGTAAAACAAAAAAATCCCTGTAGTATCACGTTCACGTGTTAATTAGCAGGTATTAGTACAGTTACCTTCCCAAAATAATAGGTTTAACTAGATTAGATAGTGGTTTACTGAAATCCGGCAAGTAAGTAGTTTTGGAGATTAGCCAGCTATTCCACCAGAACGTGGCGTAGAGATTGTAGACAACGTGCTTTGAACATACCTACCTAGGCCTAAATAGATAGGTACCTTACCTAGTGACGTATAAACAACTGCTTTGTTAGATTTGGTACTCTATGTACAATGACTCCGTGACTCTCAAAATGTATCTCTGTTCAAAAAACAATTCAAAGAACATTACCTCTCTACCATATTGTAATTTTGTATATTATTATGATAGTATGTATTTTATCTTCTATATTCATATTTAATTAAGGTATATATGTAATTTATATATAATTAGTTAAGTTATTATAGTCTGTTTTAGGTTTCCTTATTTCTTTCTACACACTGTGTCAACTTTCCTGTCGAGGGTCTGCAGAAAAAAAATCTATTGAAATAAGCAGTTTCTTTGTGCTCTTCTATCTGTATTCATTCTTTTCTCTGTGAAAATCTCTGAAAAATCTGTTTTAAAGTGTTTTGTGTGTGCATAGATAAATAAATAAATACAATTCAAAAGCTTTCTGGGTTTCCGGGTAAAAATATAAGTACGGTACCTAAGTAGATAGGTATTAAAAATATGAGCGCCGGCAAAACTATTTTCTGGGAGTTGGCCCTCGAAAAGGTTATCTTTTGGCCATTTGTACAGAGACAGAACTAACTAACTTGTCGATTTAACACATCAATAGGAATTGAAGAAAATTTCTCCCGGTGCGCAGCGCCAATGAATAAAAATAAATTCAAAAATCCCGACGGCTTAAAAAGCGAACTAAAAAGACGTAAACAAGAAAAAAATCATGCTGTGCAGTCGGAGTATACATATTCGCGAGCTGGCTGACCAAAACCAAATACATATCCTCCGACTGAACAGCATGATTTTTTCTTGTTTACGTCTTTTTAAGCAGTTGGGATTTTTGAGTTTTTGTTTTTTTATTTTTTATTTAACTCTTTTTAATATTTTTTTTTTGATTTAGGTAAATTTTAACATACAAGTGTTATATATTTCTGAAATTGCCCCTTAAAAACCTGTATTTTGATACCCCACACGATAGGATTGGAAGAAGAAAAACATTGCGCCCCCACAATATGGCGTCCACAAGCAGCCATTTTTCTATTTTTCAATTTTAATGTAGCTAGTGACACTTGCAGGGTTAAGACGAATCGATTGACGTACGAATCATCAAAATCGGCCAATGTGTTTGGTCTCTGGATCGCCACATAGGAACAAACATACATAGACTGATAAACACACTACCCTACTTCGGACGTCGGGAAAATACTGACTGAGCCTGCGAAAATATACCTAGTGTTTTCTAAATTAAAATTCTATCCCACAGTACCTACAGGGTCCCATGCAACAAAGCAAACCTATCAGACTACACTTATCTCTAAAAAAATAATCAAAATTGGTTCACTTGTGAAAGAAAACCACACACTTTCACTTTTTTTGTTTTTGGTAGGTTCAATTCATACCTACCTACTTAGTATGGATTGCATGGACCTCAATTGGCAAACCATAATTATTCGATTCCAATCCATGTAAGTAGGTTTCGGCAGAAGAAGTAGGTTATGTATACCCAATGATATTCAAATAAACAGATACGTTATACACTCACAAAACAATTGAAAAAAGTGTGCCGTGCAGCAGCGGCAGCACACATACACACTTTTCATTCATTTGACATTTCACTACAAGTCGAAAGGGATGGCTTGATAAAACCAACAAGAAAAAAAGAGACTGCTAGTGTTTGTCACTTGCGCTCGAATGTAAACAAACATCATTCTGACCACCAATGTTGTTATCTTTTTCTAACCTCCAAATATCAAAATATTAGGAAAAATATGAAATAAATTAGTAAATTGAGGCGTATTGCGTACTTACATAAGGTATGAGATCCCTTCTGTTTTATGTACTTTGGTATCATAATTGGTATAATTTCTAAATACACACGATGGCTTTTTTGTTTTATTTTGTTTTTGTATCAACAAAGCCAATCGCTCTTCGCCATGCGTGACAAACTAAAGACTAAGGCATGGCACGCACTGCGATTTTTATTCGCGCGAATTTTTTTCCGCGCATTCTGTGTCCTATGGAAATGTATGAAGCTGCACGCACTGCGGAAAAAAAATCGCGCCCAAATAGTACTAAAAAATTCGCGCGGAAAAAAATTCGCGCGAATGAAAATCGCTGTGCGTGCTATGCCTAAAGGTCACAATTGTGACCTATTCGAGTCTTCACAATGCGCACGCTCATAACATATCTGTTGGCTATACCAAAGTACTTTGCATTGTAGATTGCTCAGTTAGGAGATATAGCAAAATTAAATGGACCAAAATTATAGTGTGTGTAAAGTGCACATGAATCTCAACGAACTAGCTATAGGATTTCCAGAAAAATCTATTTTTAAAGAGTAGGTAATTTTTTTGTGAAACGTGTATTTGATTGATACCTAATACCCTCAGACCAATAATAACCTGGAAAAAAATTATGCTGATAAATAAACCGGCCAAGTGCGAGTCGGAATCGCGCACGAAGGGTTCCGTACTTGGTAAATTGCAGTTTACGATTTATGACGTAACTAAAAAAAACTACTTACTAGATCTCGTTTAAACCAATTTTCGGTGGAAGTTTACATGGTAATGTAGGTATACATCATATATTTTTTTTTGATCATTCTCTTATTTTAGAAGTTACAGGGGGGGTACACATTTTAGCACTTTGGAAGTGTCTCTCGCGCCAACTATTCAGTTTAGAAAAAGAAAAATTAGAAACCTCAATATCATTTTTGAATTTTTGGGTTTGATGGAAAAAAATTGAGTTTCAGTTCTAAGTATGGGGAACCCATTATTGTTTTCTTTTCTGTTTTTGTATGAAAATCTTAATGCGGTTCACAGAATACATCTACTTACCAAGTTTTAACAGCATAGTTCTTATAGTTTCGGAATAAAGTGCCTGTGACATACGGACGCACAGACATGACGATTCCATAAGGGTTCAGTTTTTGCCATTTGGCTACGGAACCCTAAAAAGAACATGTTAGACTGAAGAATGAAATAAAATCTACAAGTAAGTACAGTACAAACATTTTCTTAATATCCCCGGCATTAACTTCGTGTTTCGTTAGAAGTCGGTTTTCTATCACAGAGAAACTTATATATACGGACAGTTGCTCTCATAGACTACCTACTATTAGTTGCAAATATTACTATTATATAATTAGTTGCCCTTTGCACTTGGTGCAGACCGGACGCACTCAATCAACTTGGAAGTATATTGAGTTGTTAATACTGTTTTAACATAATGTACACACATCAACACGGTCTAGGGATATTTCATACTCAATTAAATAACTCGAAAAGTTCTGACCGCATTGGAATCTTTTATACACCGATTTGTTTGTAATTTATCTCAGACTAATTCCAAATTCAAATTTTTGAAAATTCTTTTGTTTCGGTGGCATAAAAATGTCTTGATGTGTAGGAGAGGGAATTTTCATTTGTGCGAAATTTAGAAAACAATACAAATTACGTTTAGTTAGTTTTTTTTTCATTTTTAAACGAAAGATAAAGTTAAAATTGAGGTATTGTAGCCATGCAACGCCAACATTTGACGAGGGCGGAGATGTTACGAGCTGTGGGAATGCTGGAAGCTGGGTCTGTTCAGCGTAATGTTGCTGAGGCCATAGGGACCCACCAAAATGTAATTTCAAGATTGTGGACACGCTATCGTGCCACAGGTGAAGTAGCGGAGAGGCACCGGGGGCCAAGTCGCATCACTACCCCCAGACAAGACCGATTTTTGCAAATTACTGCGCGAGCTCAACCAAATGCAACGGCGACTCAATTGGTCCAAAGGCTGCGAGAGGAACACCAAGTGCTTGTGAGTGACCAAACTGTAAGAAGGCGACTGCATGAAAGCAATCTACGCTCTCGTAGACAGGTGGGACCCGCCCACCTTTAAGGAGAGGCAATCGTGGACGACGATTAGAATGGGTTCGGAACCACGTGGACTGGGGCCGTGAGCAATGGTCCAAAGTGCTGTTCACGGATGAATCCAGGTTCGGCTTCCATCCAGATTCACGAAGGACGCGTGTTTGGCGAGTTCCTGGACGATGGAGCCGTCTTCAGAACCCTCAGGAAGTTCACCCATACCAAGGAGGAACAATTATGGTTTGGGCAGGAATTCGTCTTGGAGGACGGACGGATCTCGTTTGGGTGCGGGGCAATATGACGGCAGAACGATACGTCCAACAGGTGCTGGGGCCCGTAATCTTGCCCCACAGAATACAAATGGGGCAAGATTTCCTGCTCATGCACGACAATGCCCGGGCACACACGGCGAGAACGGTAGCAGCTTGGTTACATACACACAATGTTAGGGCCTTAGACTGGCCTGCTCAATCGCCAGATCTAAATCCCATTGAGCATGCGTGGGATATGCTGCAAAGAAGAGCTCTGAAGGAAGTTCCTGAAAGTCTGGCTACAGAAGATCAACTTTTTGCGCACCTCAGAAGGACATGGGACAATATTCCGCAGCAAGACATTGACAACCTTGTTCTGAGCATGCCGAATCGTTGCCAATGTGTTATGAACATCATGGGCGCTTTCTCAGACTACTAACGTCAAGTTTATAAACACAAATTAAATGATTTTTCTATTTTTTTCAGTTTTTACTCATAAATTAAAAGTTAATTCATATACGGTTTCCGTCTATGCTTCATTTTTTTGTCCATAAAATCCTGAAATTTTAATCGAAGTACCTTAACCATTATTAAAAAATGTTAGAATATTAAATAACGTATCTTTTAAATATATACATGTCATATAAATAATTAACACATTGATAGTAATTCGCTTTTTTAAAAATATCCCTAGACCGTGTTGATGTGTTTAATTTATTTAAAAAATGGGCGGATAGCTGCTATTTTTACAGCTCTATATATTTCACACGGAAATGAAAACAAAACAACAATAAAGTACTTAGTTCTGAATTCAAATTATTATACACGATAAATCTAATAATTGATGGACATGGAAATTAGCATTCGTGTGTATTCGGAAATGCGATGATTGCCGAGGGAAATTAAGAAAATAGTTGTACTGTACAAAAACTTCTAAGAGTCTTGACATTCCAGAATCTTCCTTTTCTTTCAAAGAAACGTACCAACTTCGTATAGAAATGAACTTTACAACTTCGTCAACTCGTGAACAAAATCGTTTAGATTGCCATCAAAACTTTTCGTGTTCTCAGCTCGGTTAAGAACGGAATGCCAACGATATATAAGCGAGAAGGCCATGAATATTCACATGCTAAATAATGCACTAGTATTTAAATTAAACCTTGAAGATAAAGTTTTTAACGGTAAGAAGCAGTTCTTGGAAAGTATTTGACCAAAGTGCAACAAACCCTTAGTGGATCGTTTAAAGACTTAGGTACGGTGCAAATGTTGAAACTATAGGCTGTCATGGCAATCAATTCTTTTGGACCCCGAAAATTCCAACGCCCGTTGGATTAACCCCCTGAAGACGCCATGATACGCCAGTGTTCGCCTAGACCAGCGTTTCCCTTTTGGTGAGTCGCGACCAAAATTTTGCAGAAATGTGACATCCACCAACCCGCACTGGGCCCCCTTGGATTATGGCCTATCCCCTCTCACAGAGAAGAGGCCTGTGTCCCAGCAGTGGGAACATTAATAGGCTGATGATGTGATGTGTGATGTGAGTCGCGACCCGGTACCGGACCATCTAAATAAAATACCGGGTCGCAACAATCCCGCTCTTTCAATACTCATGCCTGGTGAACACGGGTATCTGTGTATACCAGGCTTCAAGGATAACTAAATTGGACACAAGACCATTGATAGGTAAATTTGTGGTTATCTTGTCGTCAAGAATACACAAAATTAGCTCAACAAGCAATAACTGTTCAATGCCTTTTTCACAACTTTTTTAGTTTTCAACACTAGACCTCAGGATTCAATTTTCGTAATTTGACGCTAACTTGGATTCTTTATAAAAAAAAAGTTAATAAAAAAATAAAAATACCCGACTGCTTAAAAAGCGAACTAAAAAGTGAATGTAAACAAGAAGAAAATCATGCTGTGCAGTCGGAGGATACATATATTACAGCATGATTTTCTTCCTTTGATTTTCGACCTCAATATAACCAGCTTGGGTTTAAAAGTATGGAGTGGATCACGAATTGACAATGAAAATTACCGGGCCATGGCAGAACAATGTTTGGGAAACACTGGCCTAGACCAAGTATATAGGCAATGAGTAAAACGAAAAGCAGACCCTGATATTCAAAAGCCAAGTAAACTCAGTTATACAAGAGAAAATTATTAGGGGGAATCTGCTAAATCCTAAGGAGAATCTGCTAAAACCAAGGACCAATAAGTACATTCTTTAGTAGGTCAAATTGATGTTTCCCTCGACTAGCTAGATCAATTTCACAGTATTGTTATAAGCGACAATTTCTGCATACAGTATAAAAAAAATATTGTCCCCACAATATGGCGCCCAAAATCCGCCATTTTTCTTTTTTCCAATTTTAATTTAGCTTGTAACATTCGCAGGGTTAAGACGACTCGATTGACGTAAGAACCATCAAAATCGACCAACGCCTTTGGTCTCTAGAACGACGCATAGGAACAATAGACTGATATACACATTACCCTCCTTCGGCAGTCGGGTAAAACACGGCGGATCACAGTGAAAGAATTCGAATTACCATGTTTAGCCCGGCTGCCCGACTCATCAGAATGTAGCATTCGTAAACACCGTGACGGCAATTTATACGAGAAGTATGTTTGATACTTTCTCCGCTGAGAAAACATTTCCTGATCAATACAATGCGTTTAACGCAATTCTCTGATGGCTGAGCAGAATTCGTGATGTGTGAATTTACACGATTAAGTATCTAAATTTTTGCACTCGTTTGATTCCGAGAGGCTCTCTCAGCCCTTTTAGGATTTGGGCTTTGCGAAATCGGTTCATTCTAGTTTGCTTGGCGGCGCCGATTCCCTTGAGTAGCTGATTTTAAAATGAGAATCACGTCTAAACGGCTGGTCGTAATTTTTTGGGAAAAATATATGTTACATTAGACCATTTTCTTAAAATTTTGATCTGAGAAAATTTTGAGTTTTATTCGTATAACATAGTGTAATTAATTTGTAAAGTTTTTTTTTTTTTTTCTATATGCTCGCGTTTGACCACCATCTCGCTTGATGTTAAGCGATGATGTGGTCTACGTTGAAGCACGCTTGCCTAGAAGAAACCTATTCACTCTTGACTTGTTGTAGCTATCAGGGAACAAAGACTCCGGAAGGGAATTCCACTACTTAGCTGTGCGTACAATGAAAGTATTAGCAAAACGCTTTGTGCGTATGGGAGGGATGTCAACCATGTACTGATGGCGCATGGCCGTACGTCTTGTAGTCCGATGATGGAAAGGGCTAGGCGGAATCAAATTGTGCAGTTCCGTCGCACACTCCCCGAAATGTAACCGATAAAAAACCGACAGACTGGCGACTCGGCGTCGATGTCAAGTTATGAAGTTATGAGAAGTTTTGTCTAAAACGGACAAAAACACGACAATTGCACCAAAACCGCTGGGCGTGTTTTTAATGAAATCGACACCATCTCAAAGACAATTTAATTATATACGAGATTATGCGGGTAGTCAATTAGTAAACACTAACAATTTGTAGTTCCGTAATCAACAAAGTATTAATATTGTTAAAACCTTACGTACAATATAAACATTGTGTAGAAACTAAAGGCCAGTGTACGCGTCATACGTGATATCGTTTGCAGAGCGATTGGTGACAGTGCTTTAACAAAAACAATAAGTAAACATTTCAAGAGTGAATTTGTAAGTTCTAGTTGGTGTGAAAGTGGGTGTTTCGAAAAAAAAAATTGTCGACTGTCCGAGTCGTCACTCTGATTGCTGATAACACGACGACACACCCATACTCAAATTTCGAGTTTTTGCTTAAGTGTCTGTGGCTAAGTTCGTTGAGAGGCGACTGCGAAGCGAGAGCGTCCGAGTTCGATCCCCAGATCAGGATTTTGATTTTGCATTTTGTGTTTTGTTTTTCTTTGCAATAATGCTTTGCGCTGGTTGTCATGATACTATTCTCGTTACGCAAAAGAGAATTAAATGCTGTTTAAGCAAATGTGCCCACCAGTATCATTTGGAATGTGTAAAGTATGATGAAGCGTCAACACCTAGGACCAAATGGACTTGTCCAATCTGTATCTCTAGCCGACATGCAAAAGGTCACACTGTGCAATCTGACCACGCGGCTCCTGAACCGGTTCCATTGCTTTCCCCGAAACTGGGACTGCAGATCGGACTTACACCAGCGGAGAAATCATCAACAGTTGCGCCCAGTATGGGCTTGCAAGACACGATACTTGCAGAAATTCGAAAATTACGCCAGGAAATGAATGAAAAGTTTGAAAGTCAACAGGCCTCATTGGCGAAATTTCAAAACACTTTAGCTGCGGTCCAAAAGGATGTTAATGACCTAAATTTGAGATTTTCTTCAATGCACGAAGACTTGGAGGAGTTTAAGAAGACTGTAACATTTCTCTCTGATGCTCATGACGATCAAGTCGAATTAAATGCTAAGAACAGTAACTCGAATGCCGAGCTCCTCAAAAATAACGCCGTGTTGACTGCCCAAGTGAGGGAATTGGACGCAAAAGTGCAGCAAATGGATCAAATAGCTCGTGAAAGCAATATCGAGATACAGTGCGTTCCTGAACATAAAACTGAAAATTTGTTAATGGTCGTACAACAGCTGGGCAGAGTTGTAGGAAATGAACTTCACGACAGTGAAATCCAGTCATTTCATAGAATTGCCAAATTGAATGCAGAAACAAATCGCCCACGTAGCATAGTCGTCAAGCTAGTCAGTCCTCGCATTCGAGATAATCTACTTGCTGCAGTCAGGAACTTTAATAAGAAGAATGAGTCGGAGAAGTTGAACAGCAGCCACATTGGCATTGGTGGAGAGAAACAGCCGATTTTCGTTACAGAAAATCTGACTATGTCTAATAAAAAATTGCATGCAGCGGCTAGAATCGCTGCTAAGGAGAGGAAGTATAACTTTGTGTGGGTTCGGAATGGTCGCATATTTGTGAGAAAGGATGCAACAACCAAATCTCTATTAGTCAAGAATTTTGAATGTTTAGAGTCATTGTAACTTTTACTTTGATTATCAACATACTTTGCACGTCAATGATGTTTTAAGAATTAAAATTCAACTTTAAAATTTATTATCAAAATGTAAGAGGCTTACGAACCAAGACAGAGACTTTTTGTACTGCTGCGTTAAATTTTGATTATGACATAATAATCGGCACTGAAAGTTGGCTTAATGATACGGTTTTCGACCATGAGGTTTTAGATAATCGATACAGAATGTTTAGGCGCGACAGGTCATCTACGGTGTCTTCAACTACAAAAAGGGATGGCGGTGGGGTGTTTGTCGCAACTCTAGACAAGTATGAGGTCTCACGGAGATTGAATTGGGAGTCCCATTGTGAGGAATTATGGATCACAATCAAGTGTGACAGTGGCTTAAATATCAATATTTGTGCGGTTTATATTCCGCCTCCAATCAAGCAAGATTACATAGATGAGCTTTTTCGAAATTTTACAGAAGTAGTTAACAAAAAGAGCAAAGCCAATTCTATTAACCTACTGATCGGTGATTTCAATATGGGTAGTATATCTTGGGAATATGATGTGGATTCTGGTCTATTGGTTCCCAAAGGATCAAGCAGTATTCAAGAAAATACTTTAATAGATATGCTAGCTTTTAATGATCTTCATCAATGCAACGCGATAGCCAATGCTTCAAATCGAGTTTTAGATCTAGTTCTTAGTAGTAGTAATAACACTGTGTTGGTGTCTCAGGCTTTGAGTCCATTCATACAGATTGATCCTCATCACCCGGCCCTGGAAATCTCATTTACAACAACTCATAGTAAACCTCTAATGCAAAATAAGGTCCCGTACTTAAACTTTTACCTCTGTAATTATGAAGCGGTCAACGCTGAACTTGCGAAGATTTCTTGGTCTGATGAATGGAATTCTATAACTAATATTAACGAAATGTTGCAAAAATTTTATGATATTGTCATGCCAATTATAAAACAGCATACTCCGATCACAAAACCTCGAGATGAACGTTATCCTGTCTGGTATACTCGAGCTTTATTAAAAGTCATTAAAGAGAAAGCTAAATATCATAACCTTTATAAAAAATACGGGAACCCTAGGGATAAGATTACGTTTGAATGTCTAAGATCGCGTTGCAATAAATTGATACAAGACTGTTATGCAAACTTTAAAAATAATATAGCTGAACATCTTCGCACCAATCCTAAGCATGTCTGGAGGTACTTAAAACATAAACGTGTAGGTGACAATTATATTCCCAACAAAATGTCTTTGGGTGACACTAGATTTGCCACAGGTGGTCAGGCAATAAGTGATTTGTTTTCCGAAAGTTTTCAGTCTATTTATAGAGTAAGTAGTAACACACACTTTTCAACGCCAGTGGAACCCACTCTCTGCAACAATAATATTTATAGCCATTGCAAACTTGAAGTTAAAGAGGTCTTTGATTATTTGTCTGCCCTGGACTGCGATAAGGGTCCAGGACCTGATTCAATCCCTTCTCTTTTCCTTAGAAAGTGTGCAGCAAACCTGGCTGATCCTCTGACTACAATTTATAACCACTCATTGTCTCAGGGCACTTTCCCTGATCAATGGAAAATAGCGCACATCACGCCAATTTTTAAATCTGGAAGTGTTGATGATGTTACAAATTATAGACCAGTTTCAATTCTTTCCGCATGTGGTAAAATTGTTGAGTCACTTGTTCAGAAAAAAATATTTTCGCACTTGAAACATGTTTTAGATGATAACCAGCACGGCTTTCGTCCCAAAAAATCAACACTGACTAACCTAGTTGAGTATGTTTCATGTATATCATCTGCATTAGACAACGGTAGTGAAGTTCACGCAATATATACCGACTTTAGAAAAGCCTTCGATTTAGTAGATCATGACTTACTTATTTCTAAATTGAAAAGCATGGGTGTCCATGGGTCGTTGCTGCGTTGGTGCGAGTCATAATTAAGAAATCGCTCGCAATTGGTCTATCTTAAAGGTTTTAAATCTAAACAGTGTTGCATACCATCAGGCGTGCCTCAAGGGTCACACTTGGGGCCTTTATTTTTCTTAGTTTTTATAAATGATTTGGGCAGGAAGATTGATTCGAATTATAAACTTTTTGCCGATGATTTAAAGCTATATCGGACTATACATAGCGAATCAGACATAATGCAGCTTCAGCAAGATCTGAATAACGTACACAATTGGTGCTTAGAAAATAAAATGTCCTTAAATAAAGACAAATGCTACTTCATTAAATTTAGCAGGAAAAAGAAAACAGATCAGGTTTGTTATTCAATTAATAACAGTCCCCTCCAAGAAGTGGATACTATTAGGGACCTTGGGGTTTTGGTAGATAGCAGTTTAAGTTTTCGGAGTCATTACGATCAAATGATTCGTCGGGCATCTAAATTATCAGGTTTCATCGTGAGAGAAATGAAAATTTTTAGAGAGCCAGTCCTGACTGTTTCCATTTATAACAGCGTTATTCGCAGTATACTGGAATATTGTAGTGCGGTATGGAATCCTTTTTATCGGGTACACTCTGATCGGATGGAGCGCGTTCAGAAAGGGTTTCTATATCACCTATGCTACTCGGATAACAGATGTCGTATACTGAACTCGTACAACTCCAGGTTGAATTACTATAAAATGAAGTCTTTAAGTGCACGAAGGAAGTCTTTGGATTTGATGTTTCTGTATAAATTAATTAATGGTCATATAGATTCACCCGAACTGCTAGAAAAAGTGAATATTAGTGTACCACGTAGTGGTAGCCGTTTAATAAACCGAAGAACTTTCGTCCTGCCTAATAGTCGAACTAATCTGGGTAATTTTTCACCAATATGCCGCATGCTTTCTTTTGCCAACTCCATTCGTAGCGAAATAGATATCTTTTCAGAGGCCTTAGTGCGAGTTTTTACTCACGCTCACTCGTGATACGTAAACGATTTCTTATGTCAAAATGTATACAAAAAAAGTGGTTTGTCCTTACCGTCACCAGACGGCGCTTATCCAGTTTCAATACAAAATGATGTTTACGTTAACGCGATTGAGCGTGAGTAAAAACTCGCACTAAGGCCTCTGGTTCTGTAGCCTCAGTGAGAAGAAACCTCAGAGACTTAATTGCGTAAATATTCGAATTTATGTTTTAGATTTTTGATTTGATTTTAATTTTAATTTGAGTTAATTTTTTATTGATTTCAATCTGTTTGTGATTTGATTTTTATTGATTTTAATTTAATGTTTCATTTGATTTAATTTTATTTGGTTTGATCTTTTATTATGTCTCTATTATGATAAAATGTTTGTTTTAATCTGATTTAATTTTGATAGATTTGTTATTTGGTTTGTTTTATTTTTTAATTGATTTTATTTTGATTTAATTTATATTTAATCCAATTTAATTTTACTTTAATTGGGAATAATTTAATTTTAACTTGACTTTATTTTATTTGTGATTCGATTTAATGTTTATTTTTTTTTAATAATTGGATTGATTTTACTTTTATACAATTCCTATATTTTAAGTGTTTTTACTATTAAGTGAATATATGCATGTAAGATTCACATCTAGTAGATGTCAATCAGAATTTTTCTGTTGACCTTTTTTTTTTTGCTCGTGTGATTGTACATCAGTTTTGTGAATTACAATAAAAAAAAAAAAAAAAAAAAAAAAAATATACATTTTCATCTGAAGCTTTTTTTTTTAAGTCATAGAATAATAAGGAAAGTACAAATGACTACAAAATTTTGGGTCGCGCGGGTGTGAAAGTGTGAAACGAGTACGCGTTTTGTTCCCTCAAGGTCGTTGGCGTTAGTCGTTGTCTTCAAGAGTGGGTTTGAGCCTTACTTACTTTCACACCTTTATCACACTAATCCCACTAATATTATAAAGGCTAAAGTTTGTGAGTGGGTGGGTGTTTGTGTGTTTGTTACTTCTTCACGCTCAAACGGCTGGACCGATCTGCAATAGGGGGCTAATTTTCAACATAATTATGCGAAGTTTGAGCCATCCTCACTATCTAATCTATCACACTAATATTATAAAGGCGAAAGTTTGTGAGTGTGTGTGTGTTTGTATGTTCGTTACTTCTTCACGCTCAAACGGCTGGACGAATCTGCAATAGGGGGCTAATTTTCAACATAATTATGCGAAGTTTGAGCCATCCTTACTATCTAATCAAAATTAAATTAAATCTTAAAGGTTGTCTGTAAGAGATTGCCCTGTGCGATAAGACCGCCCATTGTAAACTTGTTTTTGTGAATGTTTTCCTGTACATATTTTGTGGTGTACAATAAAGTATATAATAAATAAATAATCTATCACAGTTATATTATAAAGGCGAAAGTTTGTGAGTGTGTGTGTGTTTGTATGTTTGTTACTTCTTCATGCTCAAACGGCTGGACGGATCTGGATGAAATTAGGAACAGAGATAGATTATAGTAAGAAATAGCTCACAGGTTACTTTTTATCCCGGGAATATATTCTCTCGGGATAATTTTCGACTATCACGCGGGCGAAGCCGCTGGCAGAAGCTAGTAAAAATCAAAATCAAAAAATCAAAATATTTTTTTTTATTTCACATAGGCCTACATGGGCACTTATAAAACGTCGACAAAAGGTGCACGGTTCGGGTTGGTCGTTTCCTATGGAGAAGAACCGGCAAGAAACTCCATGGTTACTCTTTTAAAAATGGTTTGGTTTTACAATATTTCCATGTTACAGCATTAGTACTTAGATATGGGGGGACAACGCAGGCCCGACTTATGACAATAAGTCGTAAGAAACTAAAAAAATTAAAATAAAAAGATTATACAATATTAAATAAAAAAGTTAACAAATGTTAACTAGCGTCAATAAGGCCTACAATGTTCACACATTCACAAAACAATCGGTAAAAGAATCTATACAAAGGTAAAAAAATAAAAATAAAAAAAAATAAGTATAACAAGACTAAATTTAACGTGTGGCACAAATGTTGTTATCAGTGCTGTAACTATTCTTAGCAAAGGGCTATAAAGATGATTGAAAACCATTGTAAAAAATCTAATTAAAAGAAGGAAAGAAAACATGAGATTGAGAATAGTTAGAGACATCCACTTATTTGTGCCGTTTACAAGTTACCAGGGAAGCTGCATGCGCAGAAGGAGCTAAGGCCAAATGTTTTATCTTCAACGTAGTCCTTGATTTTATAATATGCTTTGTTAATAAGGATACGTTTGATGTAGTTTTTGAAGCTTCCATCGGTCAGTTCTATAACTGACTTTGGCAACTTGTTATAAAAGCGTATACTGTTTATAAGAAAAGACTTGCTAGTTTTCGTTAATCTGAATTTGGGTATTACAATTTCGTGCTTACTGCGTGTATTTAAATTATGGAAGTCGCTTCTAGTTTTGAAAAGCCCCCGATTTTTACGGACATACAAAATACATTCCAAAATATAAAGTGAAGGTAGAGTCAGTATATCGATCTCTTTAAATTTTTCTCTGAGGGACTCGCGAGGACCCATTTTATAGATTGCGCGGATTGCCCTCTTTTGTAGGATGAAAATTGAGTCAACGTCTGCTGCTGATCCCCACAGCAGAATGCCATAAGACATAATACTGTGGAAATAAGCATAGTGTACTAACCTAGCTGTAGCTACATCGGTTAACTGCCTTATTTTCTTTACTGCATATGCAGCCGAACTTAACCTACCCGAAAGAGTTCTAATGGGCGCGCCCCACTGCAATTTTGAATCGACAGTAATCCCTAAGAATACAGTTTCCGTTATAACTTCAAGATTTTTGCCGTCGAGATTTAGGTTTAGGTCATGTTGTGGTACATTTGGTAAAGAGAACTTTAGACATTTTGTTTTTTTCGCATTCAGTAAAAGATTGTTAGCTGCGAACCATTTTGAGAGAACAATCAGACTTTCGTTGACATTTAAGACATCCGTATCTTGCCTATCTATTTTAAAAATTAGCGAAGTATCATCAGCAAACAGAATTATATCCGATAATTTGGCCATCATAAAAGGGAGATCATTAATGTAAACAAGAAAAAGGAAAGGGCCGAGAATTGAACCTTGGGGCACGCCCATCTTGACTAGAGACCCGGAGGACGTCGCCCCATTAACATTTACTTTTTGCTGTCTGTTTGATAAATAGGAAAGCACGAGATCAGCAGATTTTCCACGAATTCCGTAGTGGTGTAATTTACAGATCAGTGTGTTGTGGTCGACGCAGTCGAAAGCTTTTGAGAGATCACACAAAATGCCAATGGCATCCTGGGACCTCTCCCAAGCCTCCAAGATGTGACTGATGAGTTTTACTCCCGCGTCCGTTGTCGACCTACCTTTCGTGAAACCAAACTGTTGACTATGCAGGATCCCATTTGAATTGAAGTGAGACAACATCTGTAGTACTAATATGAATGCAAACGTAGGTAACTCTGTTTGTTTGTTATCTTTGCAGCACTACTAAACGGCGGAACCGATTTAGATCAATTTGAAAATTGGTATGGAGATAGTTTGAGACCCAGGTAAGGACATATGATAGTTTATGTCCCGGCAGTGTGTTCGCTTGGAATGATACGCGGCGCGGGCGAATACGCAGCAATAGCTAGTAAAGGTCCTGATCCAAAAATATATATTGACTAGCTTTTGCCCGCGGCTTCGCACGCGCAGACTACATGCTCTCTAGACCATTTCATTATTCCCATGACTTCATCCCCCTTTTCACCCTCATGGGGTGGAATTTTCAAAATCTCTGAGACAGGTGTCCATTATTTTTTAATCTTCAGCCTAAACCCAAAATATGATGATTCTGGCTTTAAAACTGACGGATTTTCATACAAACGTTCACTAGGGGTTAGGGGTGCAATTTCCAAAAATCCTTTCTTAGTGCTCACCTACACTATCAAAGGAACCTACGTGCCAAGTTTCATGATTGAAGCTTCAGCCGTTTGGGCTATGCGTTGATGGTCAGTGAGTGAGTCAGTCAGTCACTTTCTTCTTTTTTATGTTTAGATAGAGCCTATATTACCTACCTCAGTTAACATAGAAATAGACCAGCTTGGTCTGCTAGATTATTCTAGAATCTAGGTTTAAGGTCGAGAGGATGGGCACCGGTATCCCGGTATCTTCTACCTACGCGCTAGTATACTCTGATTGTCATTTAGCTCATAAGCACTGACGGTCACTTAACAGGTACAATAGAAAATTATTGCCCTTACGTCATTTGTGATATCGTTTGGTGCTGTGGAGATAACTAGGTAGGAAGCCCTAGTTTTTAAAAGAACTTGAAGGACAATTCAATTATTACCGACTTCAAAAAACAATAAGGTAATAAATTTGACACGTATTTATGTAATATTGTTGGAACTGCACAATAAGATATTAAACACGTGTGCCAAATTTCATAAGTGTTTGTATGTATGTTTGTCCACGCATTTCTCTACTTATCGGATCGTAATGATTATTTTTGTGTTGGATTGAGTATCTCTCAACTTAGGGAATAGGGCAAGTTTCATCAAACTCTGTCAAGCAGTTTTCAAGATATGGAAAAATACAGCTGAACTCCTCAGCAACAAACAGCACAAATGTGTAAATTAAGTTAGGTACTACGGGTATTTTGTCAATCCTTTACGAGTAGGGTACCTTACTATAGACCGTGCTCATTTTTAGATGGTGTACTAAAACTCAAAAGAGTGAAATAAAAACAAAACACTAAAAAGTTTTTTGTTTTCGAAGTCGGAACCGACATCGAAATCGTTTTGGAAGTCGGTATCGAAAATTGGAAAAAAAACAAGAGGAGATACCATAGACACCGACTTCCGACAAGTAAGTTATTTTGCACTTTTTAGTATTTCGCTTTTTGTAAGTCAGTTTGTTTTTGCTAAAATGTTTTTATTATTTAGCTACGCTCGCTCTTGACTTGACCTCGATCACACCTGATGTAAAGCGATGGAACAAGCGTCCCTAGAAGATGCCTGTTCAGCTTTGCTTTAAAGACTGATGCACAGATAATATAATACTCGCATACAGATGCCTCATCCCATAAAAAGAAACCGTGCCACGGAACTAGCGTTTTTCATCTGATCATACCGATTATTTTTTGTAAATCGATTGCGTTCGGTTACGTTCCACGGCGATATATAGATCACCATCTAATAATCAATCGATATCGATAGATAAATCAAATAATCAGTACAGTACATCGGGACAGTTTCTTTGTATGGGATGAGACCCCACGACTGATGGGAGATTGGGGATTTGGGAATGCAGACGCTAGAGAATAATTTCACAAATTGGAGTCATGTTTGCTTTCTTCAGACACGGTAAAGATTTAGTCATCGGCACGTAACTTGGCAAGAGTCGTTAGATGCGCAGAAGTAGTTTTTTAGTAACTGTATATATTTTATTTATAGCACCTAATAAACTTCACGAATTCCTCTCCTTTATTTAACTTTCTTCTAAACATACATGTTTAAAAATAAATGATGGCCTTATCCATTGAAAAATGACAAGAAACAAAGTGACTACTTTTTTGTGGCAATAAGTGTACGATGCGCGAAAGCCAAAACCTTGCCAAGTTACGTGCCGATGACTATACAAGTCGTGGGTTCGTACCCAGTCAATCGCATTACTTTGTGTAATTTATTTCATCACCAATGCTCTCAAAACGGTGAAGAAAACATCGTGAGGCAACCGGCATGTCCTAGAACTAAAAGTTTGAAAACATGTGACATCCACCAACCCGCACTGGGCCTGCGTGGTGGATTATGGCCCATTCTCTCTAACAGAATGGAGGCCTGTGACAGCACCAGCATTTCAGGCTGATTACGCTTGCGTCCTTATTGTCTCATCCAATAATTTCTGCCTAGAGTTTTTAATTCACTGTAGAGATTTGAGTACCTACCTACTTACATGTAAATAAATGAAGCCCTTGGTCTAGTCTAGCTAGTTCATAGTCTATTATATATTTACGTGTTGTCATAAAACTGTAATTTATCTTGCAATTAACGCCCACATTGTTCTTCAGTTGTTTGAATTCATTAGCTCTGTAGATATAGCGTGACTACAAATAAATTTTAATAAATGTCTCCTTTATTTAAGGTTGCCCTAGTAAACGGCACGAACTATTTTGCGCGGGGTTAAAATGCATGATATCTCATCCGATAACACGTGCGAAAGAGATAGATGATGTGAGTAGTAAGAAAATAGTTCCCGTACGAATACACACTTTTGCAAATTTGTAGCGAAATGGATGATGATTTAGGACGAAAACGAGGATGCGAAATTTTATAAACAGACCTTTGGGAATATGGATATCATGAAAAAACGACTCTAAATGTATCTGTTCAAAATTAAATTATTTGCATTGTTTATCTACTAATCTATCCCTGTATGGTGAATATTTTGCAATTTTCCTTCTTCATGTGGTATTTATATGCGCCCAAAGATGCGTTAAAATTAGTGTTGAAATATGGAACTATCGACGCTCATAACTTACAAATATTATTATTATTATTATATACTTTATTGTACACCACAAAATACAAACATACAGAACAAACATTTTTAAAAACAAAGTGTACAATGGGCGGACTTATCGCACAGGGCAATTTCTTACAGACAACCTTTGGATGGACTGAAACGATAGGAGAAGAATTTATGGCTGTCAGTGTACAATTGATCATAAATAATATTACTTACTTATACATAATAACATAAAATACATAAATACCTACTATACTAAATATCTAATAAACTAATAAATATCGAATATATGACAGAGAAAGGAAAAGACAAAAAATTATAGTGAAAGGTAATGCTCCTTTACCATTTTATTAAACGTAGGCAGTGTTTGAGCACGTCTTATTTCTTGCTTGAATCGTAAAAGATTTGTCGAAGAAGGAAATGGAATGCATACGAACACTCAATTTTAAATTCTCCGATGATCTTATGGACTTAGAATGGGTGTCACAGAGGAACTGAAAACGTTCTTTAAGATAAAAAGGGGTAAAAGGATTAAAGAGCACATTATAAAGCAAAGAGAGTATGTGTGCATTCCGGCGAAGGCGAATAGGAAGCCATTTGAGCTTAGTACGAAATTCAGAAACGTGATCATATTTGCGCAAGCCAAATATAAACCTAATACAGAGATTTTGAAGTCGCTCAAGCTTATCCAATTGGTCTTGGGTGAGATCAAGATAGCTGGCATCAGCATAGTCCAGGATAGGGAGAAGAAGAGATTGTGCTATCGCAATTTTAGTGGTGATGGGAAGAAAATTACGAAGACGCCTCAGGGAGCCCGCTGAAGCAAACAGTTTACGATTGACTTCCTGCAGTTGTTTGGTCCAGGCAAGAGTGCTGTCGATATAAATCCCCAAGTTCTTCACAGTGTTAGCTATAGGAATAATGGTGTTGTTGAAAGAAACCTGGGGAAGCGTCGACCAATCAATTTTAGGAACAGTCCGGGAACTACCAACAACCGTCACCTGAGTCTTCACGGGATTAATCTTCAGTCCAAACTGAGCACTCCAGTCACCTATTCGAGCCAGGTCTATATTAATCGTCTCAATGGCATCTCCTAACTCTCCAAGAGGGGCTTGGGTATAAATCTGGAGATCATCAGCATACAGGTGGTAGAAAGAAGAAAGTCGTTGAGAGATAGCATTAATAAAGAGTGCGAAGAGAAGAGGAGATAAAACGCCACCCTGCGGCACACCGGCAGAGGTGTGACACTAAGAAGAGAAATATTCGTCAGTGCAAATACGCTGCCGGCGGCCAAACAGGTAACTACGAAACCAGTCAATTACCACCAAGCAAAATGTCGAAGTCAACGGTATTGAAGGCATTGGTAAAATCGAGCAGAGCAAGTGCTGTTAACTTCCCACTTCCATGCCTGACCTGATATCGTCCATAATATGTACAAGTGCTGAGGTAGTGCTGTGTCCGCGTCGAAAACCAGACTGGAAAGGATTTAGCAGATTGTGTTTGATAAGGAACGTGCTAAGTTGATCGTGGACAAGTTTTTCAAGGACTTTGGAGAGGAAAGGTAGAATAGAAATGGGACGATAGTCAGAAAAAGATTCAGGATGAGATTTTTTGGGTAAAGGAATAATTTGGGCATCTTTCCAGGATTGTGGGAAGACACCACTGGAAATAGAGAAATTGAGGATATAAAGGATGACAGGGGTAATGTTATCAAGGATGGGGATGATCATCTTACGGCTGACACAGTCACTACCAACAGCGTTGGATGTAATCGATACAATACTCCTTTTAAGATCACAGGCAGTGAATTGACTTAAGACAAAAGGAGAATATTCAGGTATCGGAAGATTTGAAAGATAACTAAGCGTAGTTGCTTTGGTGGCCCTATCCAATAAGGGCGGAGTAGAAAAATGACTGTTAAGTAAGTTGAAGTCCAAGTCTTTAGGAACCGTGTCATGAGTCTTTTTTCCGATACCTAAAAAATATATATTTTCTTTATTTTTTATTTCCATACAGGGCTAGATAATGATGAGACAAAATGGTATCATTTTTTATTTTAAAAGTACAACGTCAAACAGAGGAGTAATCCAGACTACGTGTGTATGGAAGAATGATCGACTAGAGCATCCTTAAGAAAATATACCTACCGGCTATTGTTTAGTCGTGAATAGAAAAAATATTACGTTTTTATTAGATTTAGTAGCTCTGTAATGTAGGTAGAACCGTCTTGTGTTTGTCTTCTGTTCTGTCTTTGTGTTTTAATATGCCAGACCAGTTGCGTAAGTGAATTCGGCAAAGGAAACAGTTTGTAACCTTCAAAGAGTTAGAATCATTTGTTTCAACTTTTTCGGTATTGTGAAACTAATTTTGAAAGAGTACGATCATCCTCCTGATGATTTATTTCCAAATAATTAGGACCTAATTTAATTTTGTTTTACTTACAACGAATGGTCTTCTAATGCTTTTAATTAAAAATGTTTAATAGTTCCTTAAAAATGAAAACAAAAACAATTATTCTTTATAATCAATTCTACGTCAAAATATTGGTCATGGAAAGATTCATCTCCTTTCCTTTTCAGAGTGTAATATACAATACGTAAAGTCGTTTTTGTGAAGGTACCAAACTGTTTCCTTTGCCGAATTCACTTACCCAATTCGACTGCAGGTGAGCTACCATAAGGTCTTCATGGTCATGGTAGGGCCCCAGGAGGCAGCCACGCCAATTGCAGCGACAGTGGCGTTCGTTAGATCGACTAAAGTGCAGGTATAAAGACACATAGCAATCAAGCATGTTTGTCATATTCTGCACAGGGGCACCGCACTTTCATTGTGAAACAGACGGGTATATAAAACCCCTACTACTTCTCCCTTCCAAACTGGTCCCATTGCTAAAGATTAACCATCGACTCAAAAAGAAGATATGGCAGACGGACGAGAATTCTTTCGGTATCGCTAATGGCAAGAATTAGTCCAATATCCTATTCCAATTAGATTTAAAGGTGAATGGGAGGTTTGTATGGGCATTTCGTACAGCTAATAAAATTTCGTGTTTTGGGATATATTTTGTTTTATTTGGTAGTTAATATGATAAATAATCCCTTTTTAACCCCCGACGGAAAAAGAGGGGTGTTATAAGTTTGAGGTGTGTTACTGTGTATCTGTGTATCTGTGTATCTGTGTATCTGTGTATCTGTGTATCTGTGTGTCTGTGTATCTGTGTATCTGTGTATCTGTGTATCTGTGTATCTGTGTGTCTGTCTGTGGCATCATAGCGCCTCAACGGATGAACGGATTTTGATTTAGTTTTTTTTGTTTGAAAGGTGATTGTATCGAGAGTGTTCTTAGCTATCTTTGAATAAAATCGGTTCAGCGGTTCAAAAGTTATGCGCGTTTTACTGTTTAGATCGTGATGTTTTCGCAAGATAAATGTGTCGGGGGTTTTTTAAATTTTGAAATTTTACTTGTTATTAAGTTCATATATTTTTTGAAATTGGGACGTAAAAGTTTTTTTTTTAAGGTTTGTACTAGTGTACCAATGTAGATTGTTATAGTTCTTGTCAAAGTTCTTGGCCGCCCTGAATCGGTACTGTGTTTGTATGAGATTTACTAGGTACTAGGTACAACGCAGCCATTGTAACTCCCAAGTTTTGGGGGCACTTCCAACTATAGACAAGTGATGAAGTGTCCATCAACAACATCTTATATTCATTTGAACGATTTTGGAAATTATTTCGATCTTTCTCCATCATCATTTCATCTTCCCCCTGTTACATTTTAGTGATATTTTTTTTTCTGCTTAGGAACAGATTTAACAGGATATTATCAATAAAATAGAAAATATACTCTTTGCTCTTTACTCACTATAAATTGAATTATAGTATAAGTCCATTTGAACTGTTCTACAAGACTTCAAATACAACACTGCTCATCGCATCAAAAAACCGTTCGATCTTCCCCCAACTCACCTTAGAGAAATTTGTGAACTGGCTATGCTCTGTCCATGGAGTCCAGCAGACTTTACCTAAAGATGGATCATACCCATTTAATAATTTGATTTAATAAAATTTGTAGTTTTATTTGTTTAACATAGTGTAATTATTTTTTATAGTACCGCCATTTATCTATTATCCAATTCTAATGTAGCCAGTGACACTCGTAAGGATAAGACGAATTGAATGACGTAAGAATCATTAAAATCGGCCAACACGTTTGGTCTCTAGAACGCCACATAGGAACAAACATGTACATACACAAATTACCCTCCTTCGGCAGTCGGGTAAAAACACATTTAAGCGTATTTAAAACCATTGTTTAGCATATTTAACTAATGATTAAATTAACTACGGATCAAATAAACTGGGCCTAACTCGGACACGGCCTTACTGAGGAAGACCTAAGGACAGAAGGAAGAGAGAAGTAGACCTAAGGACATTTGTGCACTATTTCGTATTCGACTCGTATTTTTAACGTATTCATGATATTTTACGAACATTATAAAATCGGATCCGAATAATCATGAATACGAATCGAAAACTAGTGAGTGCACAAAAGCCGTGGCCTTATTTACCTAACCCAAGATCGAATCCATTATTCATAGGTAGGTAACCGAATGTCATGCTTTGGCTTCCCGATCGTATGATATCAGATTATATGGAAGACCTTGAAGTTCTGAAAGTCACCCCACCGAATACCAACCTGTCATGATACCTATTATAATTTCACGACAAAACGCGAATCCTAACGTTAAGCATGACCTTTGAATTACGTCCGCAATTGGTTAAAAGGGCCTTCTCTATCTGAGGACATTTCCGTACACAACATTTATTTTAAGAAAAATAAAATCGAGACAAATTAAATGGCTGGCTGTTAATATTACCTACTTAGGTAGGCTATATGACTTTTATAAATATCTATACTAATAATATTATAAAGCTAAAGAGTTTGTTTGTTTGTTTGAACGCGCTAATATCAGGAACTACTGGTTTGAATTGAAAACTCTTTTTGTGTTGGATACTAAATTTATCGAGGAAGGTTATAGGCTATAAAACATCACGCTACGACCAATAGGAGCGGAGCATAAATGAAAATTGTTGCAAAAACGGGCAAAATTATTCCTTTTTGGGAGCTTCCGTTACGTTACGCAACAATCATGTATGTAGGGTAAATAGAGTAGAGTAGAGTAGGAGCGACGCCGCGTGGGACAGCTAGTTTATAAATAAAATTTAAATAAGATCAAGGACTTAAGTAAAACCGTCGACGGCTAAGGAAGCTTGATCTTGATATTTTTTTAACCAGAGTGCCCCAGGACAGGAGGAGGGTAGGTAATGTTTTTCAAGATTAGTCCGAGTCGCATTGAGAATATGGAGATCCCTTTGGGCGTCGATTTGAACCACTTTCAAGTAAGTTATTTTGGAGAACGATGTTGATGTCTTCAATATTAACACCCAGAGGGGCGAGCACGGGCTACTGTGACAGGCTTGATGCACACAATTTTATCACCTTTTTGGAGCAAACTCCATGATAAAATGCGTGTCCCAAGTCTATCACAGAGGCCGTGCACGCTCGGCAGGTGTGGGATTGTATTGTGAGTTTGCGAGTCTAGCAATTACCTGCAATTGGCTCGAGTAGTTATAAGGTTTTGCCATCAAATAAGTAATATCCGGTATCTGAGTTAAGAATTTAATGTTGAGTAACCTACCTACCAATTTGCCATGAAAATCTGTCAAAATTTGGTATAAATGTAAGGATCGACTCGATCTCAACTGTAGGCTCTCACAGAAACGTGACTCTAAGTTTTCAATAAAGGTTCTTGATACTTACTTTGTCTAGATATTAATAACTAATGTAGGTACAAGTAACTAATCAGTAGGTGTCTGCATAACAAGCCTAGACCTAAAGGTAGGTATATATACTATTGATGTAATAAATATTTGCATATTCGCATTCGCGCAATTATTGCGAATGTTTTTGCGTGTATATTTTATACCCGACTGCCGAAGGAGGGTAATGTGTTTATCAGTCTATGTATGTATGTAAGTTTGTATGTATGTTTGTTCCTATGTGGCGTTCTAGAGACCACACGCGTTAGCCGATTTTGATGATTCTTACGTCAATCGATTCGTCTTTGCCCTGCGAGTGTCACCGGCTGCATAAAAATTGGAAAAGGAAAAAAATGGCAGATTTTGGGCACATTTCGTGGGGAAAATTTTATCTTTCTTCTTCCAAACCCATCGTGTGGGGTATAAAAATAAAGAGTTTTAAGAGGGGATTTCAAAAATATATAATACTATATGTTTAAATACACCTAATTAAAAAAAATAACGAAAAAGTTGTAAATAAAAAAGTTAATTAAAACAAACAAAAAACCCGACTGAAAAAAGCGAATACCTATGTATCCTCCGACTGCACAGTATGATTTTCTTCTTGTTTACGTCTTTTTAGTTCGCTTTTTAAGCAGTCGGGTTTTTTGATTGTTTTAATTAACTTTTTTTTAAGTAGGTAACAATAGTTGGTTAATATAAGAAAATCAAATTCCATTCATTTTTTATGTTTTTTAATGCAATAAAAAGTAACTTAACCTCGTAATCACATTATCAGTCTTCTCTTTATCTTTTGGTATCATTTATTTATTTAACTTTGGGTAATGAAGTCTACCAATGAAACTTTCATAACAATTTAAAAAATAAAACTATATATACTACTTAGCAAAATAAACAAGTCCATGGAAGTGCCTAGAAAAGTAATTCGGCTGAGCCTAAGTCTAGTAAATTTGCTCCAAAGGAATTCCTGATTATTTATACCACATCGCATTTCTCCTAATTTAGCCATACATTCAAGTTTCGCAAACAATTTGTTAGTTAGGTAATTTTCTTTCATATTTTAGCGAAGAAACTTGGAAAGGCATTTGTAAAGAATTCCAGTTTATTTTTTTAAATAATAGGTATTCTAGGCACGCAACAGACTTTACTTAATGTTGGAGGACATATTACTATTTCTTTTTGTTGGTTGGTATACTCCATTTGCGATAACATTAGACATTTAAATTAGCCCATTTTACAGCCCGTTCAACCGATTTTAACTTATATTGCGTTGTTGATACGAAAAATGGTAGCTATAGTAAACAGTTGGTTTTGGTAACAGGTTTATGCTTTTTATGTCATCCTTATGTTTACGGGATAGAACACAAAATCGGTTGAACGGACTGTAAAAAGATTTGGAAACATGTCTAATGTTATTTCAAATGGAGTTTAGGTACATAAATTATATTTTATGTGAGCTAGCTTAGCTTGCTTATAAATAAATTAATCATTGCTGAGTTCGCTACTGGGGTGGGTGGCGTCTGGTCTTTTTACCTGTGGCTCCCGCAGAAAGTCGAGATACGACAATGCAACAAAGTTTTCTTCATCACGCCCCAATCGTTGCCACTTTGACCGGTCCTATGCTACTTGTAACCAGCTGAGTCCCATGGCCCTCACCACCAGGTTGAAGGCTCACCAGTCATCAGTGTTTCTTTTTTCTTTTACTGCCCCCCCCCCCCCCCCCGGGGTGTTTGGAACTTAATCAATAGCAATAAGTTGCCGCTCGCTCACTTTCGCGCGTCTACAGCAGATTTACTTAAATTCGCGACGAATATCTCTACAATTTGGCAAATTATTTAAACCGGGTATCATTTCAGAGCTGGAAACCCTTTATTGACGTGAAGTGGCACTCAATCAGCCAATCAGGAATTGAGTAGTGCATGACATATTATAGTAGCCTATCAGAAACCAGAATAGCGCTTAGAAAGAACGACACACTTTCGAGAATATCTCCATCACTTTTCCTCTAACGATATCCCATAAGGCTTTCCCACTCTAAACAGCTGTTTATAGATAGTAATTTCGAGAAATTTGTAGAATCAAAATTATAGCTGTGTCCTTAACGTTATGTGTACGCAAGAAAAAAGGCACGAAGAATAAGATTTTTGTAAAGAATAATATTCTTCGTGACTTTTTACAATGCTACTTTGACAATTTTAGTTCAGCTTTCAGCATCTTTTATTCATTAAAATATTAATAATAATTGGAATTGATTTTAAATATTACTTTGGTTTCTTTATTTACTTCGCCCCCCCCATATATCTTAACCGCCCCCCCGGAGAATAATGCCTGAAAGAAACACTGCCAGTCATTGCGTGAGGTCTAGGTAGGTACCAACGCTGCCTGTGTTTCTATGAAAACGCATTGTCACATCTTTGTCGCATTGTCAAGTCGCGTGTGTCTGTGGGAACCTCTGGCCCGTATCTAATAATCTAGCCTCTCCAGTTGAATATGAGTATCCTGATAAACACTATTGCATTGGATAGTCTAATCTGCAAGCACCAAAGCCCAGATGTGACCTACTATCGTACCATAGTTTTACACTAAGGGCCTATTTCAGTAATGAAACTATTCGAGATTAGTTCAACTAAATTTAGTTTATGCAAATACAGTGTTCTGATTGGTAGCAGCGAGCTTAATCAATCAGAACGCATACACTGAGTTTAGATGAAATAATCGCGATTAGTTTTATTTGTGTAATCGGCCCTAAAAGCCAGTTTTTAACGTACTTCCCAAAAAGGAGGAGGTTCTCAATTAGGATGTTTATATATAATTTTTGATACGTAGTTAACTCAGCCAATGGTTTAATAAACTTACCAATGGTTTCAAATTTCGCTAAAACCCGTTTACACGTTTTTATTTTTAAGAAATATTTTTTATAATATTACTAGCTTCTGCCAGCGGCTTTGCCTGCGTGTATTATACATATAAACCTTCCTCTTGAATCACTCTATCTATTAAAAAAAATCGCATCAAAATCCGTTGTTTAGTTTTAAAGATCTGAGCATACATGGACAGAAAGCGTGAAGCGACTTTGTTTTATACTATGTACCTAAGGATATTATTTTGATGTAAATTGTTAGTCTAACAAATGGTCAAATAATGAACTCTCCAACTTATTTACCTATCCATTTGAGAGGCTAACAACTGAAGAAAATTGTGTTTTACCGAAAAATGCAACAATTGGTTAGTAAATCTAACCATTGGTTAAGTTAACTACGCATCAAAAAACTGGGCCTAGAGCTCATATTCCAAATCATATTCTCCAGCTCACCTCCACCTCGAATCATCAGATTGCCAGTTGAATAGAAGTTATATTTATTTACATTAATCAAGGGTTTTTTTCCGGTTTGCATGGCGTCTGTGTCGAGTGGAGGTATTTCAAACTGACTTGGAATATGATGGAATACTCTCTTAGTACTAGGCACTTGGGTGCAAGCTGTAAATAAATTCGTAACTACTTGATGTTGACCTAATAATAAACGAACAGTGTTTACAAAGAAAAGGAAGCCTCAACCGTGACAAATTGGATGTTTATCGTTGGTCAACAACGGTGGGCATGTCGCAGTTAGTCGTGGACATCTCTTCAGCAGGGAATGGACAAACACCTAACACACCGGTGGTTATTAATTATTAATAACCACCGGCATTATTAATTTATTATATACCTACTTTATTGTATAAACTTTAAAACTTTCGCGTTTCATAATTGAATAACAAAAAATCAAACCGACTTCCAGAACAAAAAACTACAAAAAAAATAACTTTCTTTTCCGAAGTCGGTGTCTTTTGTATCCATTTTTTTCAGTTTTTCGACACCGACTTCGGAAAAGAAAGTTATTTTTTGCTTTGTAGTTTTTTGTTCTGGAAGTCGGTTTGATTTTTTGTTAAATTTTTTTTTTTTTCTTTTTAGTTTTGGTAGGTGTCTCCAATTAACATGATAATCATTTGTGGTCAAAGTACACCTCATGACGATTCCATTAAGCCCAAGCACGACTAGGATACATTGTTTTTTTTTCAGAGTTCCGGTGCCTACCTTCCGGCTTCATCATCAGAACAGTTCAATGATACCATTTTCATCAGTCCCATTCATTTATAAGTATTTGCTTCATCGTAGTCGGTTACCTATTCGAGATATTTTATACCCGTGACATACCTATAGCATTTAGGAGTTCAAGTGGCCATCTGTGGTCTTCTTCATCAGTTCCACTTCACCAAATTATACTTTCTGAGTGCAAGTGATTGCATTG
Source organism: Orthosia cruda (assembly GCA_964057195.1). Classification (NCBI taxonomy): domain Eukaryota; kingdom Metazoa; phylum Arthropoda; class Insecta; order Lepidoptera; family Noctuidae; genus Orthosia; species Orthosia cruda. The sequence continues at coordinate 51,040,812 of OZ059827.1, forward strand.
TTGATGAAAATACCAAAATCACTATATGTTTGCCTATAATATTTGAGGAGTTCCCTCGATTGCTCTAGGATCCCATCATCAGATCCTGACCTGATGACTATGGGACCAACTAGGTAGTATACCCTTCAAAACAAAAGAAGATTTTTTGAAATCGGTCCAGGCGTCTTTGAGTAATCGGGGAACATACATAAAAAAAAAAAAAAAGATTCCGACGAATTGAGAACCTCCTCCTTTTTTTGAAGTCGGTTAAAAATAACATATCAAAGGAAATTTAACGCGATGATTTTAATTTCATCGCGTTAAATTCCCGTGATATATTGTTTTTTACTTTATTGTATCCACAGATTACCCCCCAATCTGTGATTGTATCTTAGGTGTTCTCTGGAAATAAGATAATGACTGTCGGCGCCGGATCACACACAAATTAAACGCCAAAGTCACGTGATGCGATTGGGTGTTGAAAATTCATCACAATAGCTTACGCGCGTTTAACAAGATTTCACATTCATTTTGCGACAGTTTTCCCAGTATTTGACTCCAAGTATCTTAAAGACTCCGCTCGCGCGTCGTTGGAGTGGAGTTTTTATGCAATTCGATGATTTGGACAGGCAGCCTAAGGCCCGGTATCCACCAAACCGGAGAGGAGAAAAGATGTGGAAATAACGAAATCGGATTGGTTTATTCAAACACATCTCTTCTCTTGTCCGCTTTGGTGGATACCGGGCCTTAAGCAGGGTGAAAAACGTAGATACAGTGTCTAAACCTTAGATAAACTAAACTAAAGAGAAAAAGACAATTAAAAAATTAAAGGCCCGAAAAAAATGCGGTTGTGCGGCTTTGCCCAGCTGTGGGATATTAAAGGCTTATAAATAAAATAAAATTAATGTTACTTACCTCATTAGTAGTCAAACATCTAAAACGCATTTTCGTGTCGCAAAAGTTTATTAATCGCAAGAATTGTAAACTTCAAGCCATATATTTTTGGCACAATGTTCGCACCTTGTATTTGACGACGACTGTCGCCAACGACCTTGAGGGAAAAAAACGCGCTCTCGTTACACAACCGCGCGAACCAAAATGTAGTAGCTTTTTGTACTTTCCTTATTATTGTATGACTTAAAAAAAAAAGCCTTACATGAGAATAATTAAATTTTTCTTAGAGATGGTGTCGATTTCATTAGAATACGGCCAGCGGTTATGGTGCGACTGTCGTTTTTTTGTCCGTTTTAGACATAACTTTACAAATTAATTACACTATGTTATACGAATAAAACTAAAATTTTCTTAGGACAAGTTATTAAGGCAATGGTCGTGACATATATTGTTTCCAAAAAGTTACGACTAGCCGTTTAGACGTGATTCACAAATTAAAATCAGCTACTCAGGGGAATCTGCGCCTTAATAAAGGATGTGAACTTCGCATTTATTAAACTTATATAAATACCGACAGTTAGATATTATATAATGGTCTATTAGCCCAGCATTGAAAAATACTTGAAGAGGCTCTCATAAAGAGGAGCGCTGAAAGGGGTAAATTGATGCAGAAAAAAAGTCACATACCTTCAAACCGAACTGCAGCTTCCTTGAATGCATTTCCTTAGTAGGCAACTTTTGTATTTTTTTAGTTTTAAGAAGTAGATACCTAACTAATATTGAAAAACGCCAATTCATTGAGCACCGACTTAGACATACAACATTTAACAAAGACAACAAATAATGAAAAAAAAATACAAAAAAAATATGGCCATGACTGCGCAAACAACGAAAAAATATATCCTATGAATATATAGACAATTCCTGCATCCTGTACCTAGTCTCTCACATCACACGCTTGTTTAGTTTTCTCATTCCACGTTTAAGATCAGCGCCCAAACTTTACTATGTTTTGGCTGTGTAATCTAGATACGGTATGGAAAATACTCTACATAAACATAATGCAAACTGAATAATTTAGGTACTGCCTCGAAGGCTACAGGCCATAAAATAATAAAACTTTGACGTCAGAGTTAATTTTTACTACACACGATAATATTTTTATGTGCCGTACTATAACAAAGATCAAGCAAAGATCGCACGCTTTCCCTCCAATATTTTCCATATCAAACAAAACTTAAAGTAAGAACATTCACTTACCCAGGTATAAAAGATCCATTTGTTTGCGTGGTATAATTTTGTTTTTCGCGCGCACTAACGTCTACCCACATTTTTAATTCAGTTTATTTATGTTTGACGAAAATAAGCCATGGCGAATTTATCGCGGCGTTTGTCCACCAGGCGATCTCTGTCGTGACTACCGAGTGCCGCTTGTTATGAATGAAAGTTTCTGCGATACCCAGTTACCCACGGTGTTAAGGGCTTGCTTATAAAATAGAATGCGCGCGCAAGGGGAAATCCAAGATTGTTGAAGTACGTGGGAACGGCAGACATTAATGGCTAATAAATCTCATACTTTAAATATAAGAGGGGAATCTCGAGGACGCCTGTGAATAATATATGAGCAAGATGGATTGTTTCCGTGTGAAAGTAAAGTTGATCACATTTTTGCTAGGCGTTTCCTTGTACGGGCAAAACAGGCAAAGCCCAAGAGTCATGATATCCCTATTTTAGATAAAATTTACGGCTGGCGATTTTTACAAAAAATATTAATTAAATGTGCTAACTTCATAGAAAATCTTATAAATTGGAAATATTTTTTAGAAAAAGAGATCAGTTTAGTTTATTTGACATGACAACACCTCATACTTGCTGTCACAAAGTTCAAAAACCTTTTCAGGTTTTTAATCTGTGACAAAAATTGTTGTGAGTCAGGAGTCAGGCGATTTATCGGCGTTTTATTTTGCTTTTTTCCTACAATTCGGCTTCTTTATTTCGCGTAGGAGTTAGTACAAATAATGTAAAATGGCCATAAATTTAGATAAACACAAGCAAGCGTTAGTCGCTGGGTGGAAGGACGTATTAGACGAGAAAACTGATACCAACTGGTGAGTCCAAATCTTCGTATCGTCGACCTACTTGCTAGGGAAATTAAATAAACAGCCGCCGTTGATTAAAATTATGAATTGAATTCATTAGCGTGTCGTTTACAGTGGTCCTTATAAGTGATGACAATAGATTGGAGTAATAAGCAGTGCATTCACTTGCGCTTGCATTCCATTTACCGAAAGCGGTTGTAATGAAACTCCGTTTGTGAAAACGTTCAAGTCGAAAAAGTTGTTAGTTTGGTTGTTGCCCTGATTTTTTTCAATTAGCATGTAACCCTTCCACAAGCAGGTACCACTCCTTTATTTGCAATCGAGTATTGGGTGTAATTAATATGCAATGAAATTATTCTACAGATTTAGTAGCAGTTAGGGCTTAGAATTTGAATTTAAATCTGTACAAGTCTGCTCAACATTCTCATAAAGAATGTGTCCGCAAAAAAATAGAAATTGAAATGATTGTATCATTCATATGCTGGGTAAAATAATAGTAAATTGTACTATCACAGTTTTAAGTAACAATATATCAATGTCATTTACTTCCTCAATAACTGGGTAAAACTTCGGGATAAACTAAGATAAAAATAATTATCATCCTTTCTTAAGCCCTAGTACACAGGATGCTTAAACGGCCTATTTTCACCAATATTATCTAATCATGACATAATACCTATATTAATCATCTGTATCCTGAGTCACACTCAAAACATTCAGTGTTATGGTGAATGAAAACTGAGATAATTACAAAACAGGATATCATATAGCCCTATGTATCTTAAAGCTGGTTTTATAAACATGGTATAGATCAAGCACAAATTATGTGCCTTTTCCTATTGTATGTAATAATAGTTATACATACATATACTCATGCCTTTTTCCTACAGGGATAAGCAGGAACTATAGAAAGCCAGCTGCTATGATCCAAACATAATCTGTTTCCTTGGTTTATGTTCCGACATCTACATAATAACTAAAATATTCATCTAGGGTGGGGTCGGGTTCCAAGGGAACTTCCAGGAGTTCATAGCACATAATTTTTTTTGAATCCTAATACGCTTGCATTAGACCATTATCTCGCCTGATGTTAAGTGATGATGTGGTCGAAGGTGAAGCACGCTTTCCTAGTCTAGAAGTATCCTATTGACTATACCGCTCTTGACTTGAAGACCCCTAGGTGGTAGCCATCAGGAAACAAAGACGGCAGCATGGAATTCCACTCCTTAGCTGTACGCACAATAAAAGTATTATCAAAACGCTTTGTGGGTTTTGCCACCGGACTCCTACTCCTACAGCCTTAATCAGGTCATGGGTCAACCTTGTCAGTAACTAGTCATATTAATCTGCCTGCCCTTGATCCATGTTTCTTGGCAGGAGTTTTTGGTACATAGTTAAGTATTGTCTCTCATCTCTCATCCACTGCACTACCGCAGACTTAATCAGGTCATTGGTCCACCTTGTCAGTAACTAATCATCATAATCTTCCTACCCTTGCTTGGTTACTTAATGGTTGGCACAGCAAATAAGAAAATTTGCTCCATTCATTCTTCATTTATCCATTCTCCCCATTTCACTGTCACACTATCATTCACTTCCTTTTCTTTCATATCACTCCTTATGCAATCCATCCATCTTATCTTTGCCCTACTCCCTAGCCATCTATCATTGTGTTGTAGTGACCTGTTCTAAAAACATTACCAATAAGATATATTTTCAAGTTTGCCTGGAAGAGATCGCAGATCGCGATAAGGCCACCTGTATTATGTTTGTTTTATCTTGGCGTAACAATAAAGAGTATATATAAATTAGTAATTTAATAAAATCTCAATCTTCTTTCCAGGGCCTTATTCGGTTATGATGGTCAATCAAACGATTTAAAATTCATCGACAAAGGTGACGGAGGCATAGATGAACTTCTAAACGAGTTCAACAGCGGCAAAATACAGTATGCATTTCTCAAAGTGGACCAGACAAATGGAAGCATATCTAAATATGTGCTTATCAACTGGCAAGTAAGTAGATGATATAGACCACAGATGATGTCACAGCGGTCATTGTTAGAGACAGCATAACAAAGATTTCCATAGGAACCAAGCATGTCAGTGAGCCACTGTTTACTTATAGGATTTTATAGCTCATGCCAATTCTGAATTTATTGTAATCGATTATTTGTTGTCTTTGAATAAACAAAAAAAATAATTGTTGTAACAGTTGCCAGGGAGGTTCACACAGTACAAATACAATAAAGGTTGCCGGAAAGTAATAATCGGAAGAGTCAGACTTTTAATCTGCCGGTGGGGAGCTAAACAAAGAAAATAAAACAACTTGTTTGTCTTTTCTCTATTAAAATTATTAATTAAAAAAACCTGTTACATTATGCTCCCTGCACATTGCACGGTCACCAATATTATAAGGAGCTATGGTCTGCCAGGGGCTTCGCCCGCGTAAAAGTCGAAAACTATCAGAACAGAATGTATTTATAACCAGTACTTTGTCTAAGCGTGTGCCAAGTTTCATCCAAATCCGTTCAGCCGTTGAGGCATGATTGATTAACAACCTTAATAATTATTTCAATTTTTATGCACCTGCCTGTTCTCTCCACCATCCTTTGTTGACTGGTAGTGAATGCCTTTAATGAATGGCATTAAGTCCGCCTATGGACCTGTATGTTGCAGTAAGTTTAAATAAATGACCTGCCAACCTTCTAGAATTTCACATAAAAACTAATATTATAAATGCGAAAGTAACTCTGTCTGTCTGTTTGTCATTTTGACGCCTAAACCCACTAAACCGTTGAATCAATTTTGATAAATTTTGCCATAGAAAATGTTTGGAGATTGGAGAAAGACATTGGATACTTTATCCCAGGATTATTTACAAGTTAGACGCGGGCGAACCAGCTGGTAGAAGCTAGTATAATTATATTAGTAAGTGTGGTCTCTAGTCGCTGTCGGCGTCACGATTCCGTTCTCTATGGTAGATAAGATAAAAACTGATAGTACTGTTTTGTTTCTTAAGATAAAGCATATTGTTATTTCAATATAAGCCTTGTGTTTTGTCTGACTAACATGTTTCATTTGAATATCTTAGATAGGTGTGGCTTTCTTATGAAATGGGGAATGTTATCTATCAAGGGTTTTGTGACTGAGTTAGATTGGAATTGATTATTGTTGAAGAAGTCTGTAACAGTCCAGTTTTATTGAAACTAGTTTGTTCATTTTCTAAAGTTTTTGAATAGGGTGTAACTTAGTCATGAAACCACAAAAAATAATTAATTTCTGATGTTATTAATATTCATCATACATAAACTCCAGAACCCCACCTGCAATGATCCTTACATACTTTTTAGGGTTCAGTACACAAAGGGTAAAAACGAGACCCTATTACAAAGACTCCACTGTCCGTCTGTCTGTCTGTCACCAGGCTGTATCTCATGCTAGACAGTTGAAATTTTCACAGATGATGTATTTCTGTTGCCGCTATAACAACAAATACTAAAAACAGAATAAAATAAATATTTAAGTGGGGCTCCCATACAACAAACGTGTTTTTTTCCGATAATGGTACGGAACCGTTCGTGCGCGAGTCCGACTCGCACTTGGCCGGTTTTTTTTTGCTTCATTTATGTTCATATACCCAGTGGTACACAATACTTCTCATCTAGGTATTTTAACAGCTGAGCCATGTTTGCATGCTAATTAACTCGTTTTAACACTTACGTCATAAAATCACAACATATTGTTAAGGAAAATGCATAAATAAATTAATATTGTAATGGATATACCTAAATTATAATAGGATAATAGCAATATTATTGTCAAATGTAAATAATACTTAAAACCATCCATAAAAGGCTTGGCCTTCAATTTCCTTAACAGTGTTCATGCGAGCTTCGAAGGCCATACATTGTTTACATGGTCTAGGTACCTATATAATTTTAAAATTGGAACTCCAATGACCACTTAAAATCGTGTCCAGGGAAGATTTGATGGATTCATCATCAAGCTTGGCAAATCAAGAGTATAAAAGCTCTATTGCGCTATTGGTTAGCTTAAGCACGGGCACCCAACGGGAAGAAAGAAAATTTGGTTCAAAAAAATTACACTAGATGGCGTGACAAGCTGATTGCTGATTTGTTATTAAGTTTTGTGAAATATTAAGATTTTCTAGAGACGATCATAAAAAAACATGTTGTTGTTTAATTAACTATCCTAAGCCCAAAATTAAGGAATATTGGGCTCTTAATTCTCATTTCAAAGATTATTTGAATGGATCATTTAAATCTGATGCCAATAGATAGCGTAGTTTTAAATTTCTGAGGCATCGACTCGATTTTTAAATTTGTTTTGGAGGACATTTTGGTAGGATGAAAATGTAAAAACGTGCAAAAAAAAAACTAAAACAAATCGAAGGTATATTGAAAAAAAAAGTATTCACGAACCGAGTAAACCCTTTTATTTGCAAGTCACTGCTACCACTATCTGTATCCGTGGAACGGAACAGAACGCGATCAATGTTCTTAGAAAAAAAAAACTTTTTAACAAGAAATCAAACTAACTTCCAGAACAAAAAACTACAAAGCAAAAAATAACTTTCTTTTCCGAAGTCCATCTCATGACGATTCCAATAAGCCCAAGCACGAATAGGATACATTGTTTTATTTCAGAGTTCCAGTGTCTACCTTCCGGCTTCATCATCAGAACAGTTCAATGGTACCATTTTCATCAGTACCATTCATTTATAAGTATTTGCTTCATCATAGTCGGCAAACTATTCGAGATATTTTATACCCGTGACATACTTAGCATTTAGGAGTTCCAGTGGCCATCTGTGGTCTTCTTCATCAGTTCCACTTTACCAAATTATACTTTCTGAGTGCAAGTGATTGCATTATTGATGAAAATACCTAAATCACTATATGTATGCCTATAATATTTGAGGAGATCCCTTGATTGCTCGTAAACAAGAAGAAAATCATGCTGTGCAGTCGGAGGATACAAATTCGCGAGCTGGCTGACCAAAACCAGATGTATCCTCCGAATGCACAGCAAGATTTTCTTCTTGTTTTACTACTTTTTAGTTCGCTTTTGAAGCAGTCGGGTTTTTAGATTTTTTTATTAACTTTTTTTTATTTACAACTTTTAGCTACTTTTTTTAAAATTAGGTTCATTTAAACATATAAGTGTTATACATTTTTGAATTTTTTAATTAACTTTTTACTTCTTTAAACAAATCGATGTACATGTATGACCCTGACAGACGTGCCATTGCACCACTGACCTCTATTATACAAGTACGCTGGACTAAACATACTATATGAAATGACAGTTGATTTTTGTGCTGATTCAAAGCGCCCCGCTCGAGCGTATCAGGAACTAAAATTGACACATTTAGAGATAGGATACTACCGATATTTCTAAAAATTAGGTAATACTAATATATTTGACTGGAAATATTATAATATTGTAACTAATATATCAGTATTAGTGATATTTTTAAATTACTTTAATATCAAAATAGTAGACTTGGCAAGACGTATCACTCATCTACTGTATTGACTTCTCGTAGTATGTTGGCACTAAATATCTCATATTGGTATTGGTGATGAATATTATATGAATGCCTATTAATCAGTTATAATATGTTCACTAGCAATGTGTAATACTAATTTCTGAAATCATCATCATGATCATCCACGGCCCGACTTCGCCCACTGCTGAGCACAGGCCTCTCTCTTGTAACAATCACTACGTTCCTGAACCTGGAATTAATTCTGGAACAATATCATGATAATTATAATTTTATTAACAAATGTTTTGAAGTCAAACAATTTATTATCTGCATCTGAAACAGAGCTGAAAACTGATTTCAGCGGGGGTAGGGTCATCTCGATAACTTATTTTCAATACTTTATTAAATATATATATTTATTTACGTATGTATCATATAATACTCGTATATGTATATATGTGCATGTTAAGCAATTAAAAATATATTTTGTTGTTAAATTGTTGCCACGATTTAAACAATGCACCTGCCATGTTATCTCTTCACCACCCTTGGTTGACTGGTAGAGAATGCCTAAGGCATTAAGTCCGCCATCGTACCTTTTTGCATGAAGTTTAAATAAATAAATATAAGTCTTCACCTTGCTGGAATGCGATGTCACTCTTATTTGCACCTTAACACTACAGAGACAAGATCTCAGCGATGAGAGCGAGAAATACGTCCGTTGTAAATGATTATCCATCTCATTTATTATTATTATTATATAAATGATGTTCCCTTCACGAATCCGATGGGCGTACAACTAGTGTACTTGAGCGAGGAGATACTTGCTCAAATGTGATAGTTTTTAGAATAAGTTGTTAGCCTAACCCCATATTTAAATCTCACTGATCTGACAGTAATGCGCTATAACTTTACTAGCACGCTTTCCACTAGTTTATAGCTTGCAATCTGACTCAAAATATTTTTTAGTACCCTTTACAGCAATTATTCTATTAGTTAAAAATTAATCATAATAAAAGTAACTGTTTTTTTTTTCTCTTACGTATAAAATTATTCTCACGATCGATAAAACCCATAAAAGTATTTTACCAAAAGCTGTGTCCCATCTCTAATATTAGTTCCATGCGACTCTCACGTTAATTCACGTTGCTATCAGCGCCAAAATGGCAATAATCAAATGTCTTCATTTTGTCATCGATAATATGAAGTCCAGTGTACAATGTATGATAGAGGTCAGTGCATTGCACCCACACTCTATCTGATAAAGTTCATTAGGGATGAACGCACCGATAAACAAGGTGGTTGACTTTATGACGAAAGCGAGATAAGGAGTCATTATGAGATCGCTTTCATTGTGTTAGCCCTGCGCTTAATGACTTAGTATACCCGGTATTATTTATCACTTAACTACGTCAATGAGGGCTACCGCGTTTGGTTTTCCGCTAGGGGCGCTGGTGTAGAGTGAGGTCGTCAAAATTTCATACTTTTTTTTTGGCTTTTAGCGCGTGTTTATTTGCATTTTTATTTTTGTGTATATTTTCCAAATATGGCAGATTAAGATAGGTATGAGATTTACCAACGACTGCTTTAATAGAGTTTTATGTTTCGGAAAATGTAATCCTCTTTTTTCGGACACTGAACTGCGTCACACTCGATGATAAATTGAATCGCATTTCTATGGCATTATAGTTATTTTAATTCAAACTGCTTCCCTGCTCGTAATAACAACAACGGCTATATTTAAGGACCTTAATCGCCAGTGGCGCCAACTGGTGAGCGTAAAAACGTTAGCCCTCAATGAGTATGAGCACGGGGTCCCAGCGCTAACAAACAAAATTTAGTTCAATTAAATGTCACTAGATTTGTTATTGAATTGTGTGTATTATTACTTTCTTACCATTTTCTAGAATTGATCATAAAAAATGTATGTTCTTGTTTATTAAATTCTCTTAAGAACAAAATTATGGAATACTGGGCTCTTAATTCACATTTCATAGATTATTTGGACGGATCATTTAAAGTTGATTCCAGGTTTTAAATTTCTGAGGCATACCACTCGATTTTTTAAATTTGTATTGTAACACATTTTGGTACAATGAAACTGTAGAGACGTGCAAAAAAAAAGTGTAAAACAAAATTAAAAGAAAAAATGTCACGAACCGAGAAAACTCTTTAACTTGCAAGTCGCTGCTAACACCATCTATAGCCATGGAACGGAACCGAACGCGATCGAAGTGCTTATAAAAAATAATCATTTATTTATTTATGTACACACAAAAACTTACAGAGAAAAGAAGGAATACAGATAGAAGAGCACAAAGGTACTGCTTATTTCAATAGAAATTTCTTCCAGCAGACCTGAGACAGGAAAGTTGGATGATAGACGAAGACACAGTGTGTAGAAAGAAATAAGTAAACTTAAAATATACAATAATACCTTAACTACATATATAAAAGATAAAATACATACAACATATAATATAATAATATATAATATTACAAGATCGTGGAAAGGTAATGTTCTTTGACCTGCTTCTTGAATAAAGATACATTTTTAGAGTCACGGATTTTAGGTGGAAGTGAGTTCCACAGTCGTACTGCATGAACAGAGATCAATCATCTTAATCAGACGAAAAACGACGTAGTTACGTCGGCACAGTTTCTTTATATGGTATGAGGCATCTGTATCCTAGTATTATTTAGTCTGTGGTATGAGGATCATATTATTGGGCCTTTTGTGGAATACTGACGCTGCTAAGCTAACGTACTCAAATTATCGAAAGAACCATCGACTACGACTCGAACTGAAGAAGATATAATCTATCTTTTCTCTCTTGTAGCAACTAGCAAACCGAATAACTCTGTCTTGGTGAAAATATTACCTAGCCAGAGACATTGCTTATATAGCAACAGAAACTCTTAATTTAAATCGGCCGTTGCGGGTTGCGCCGGCGCCGGATGTAATTAAGTATCGTCAACCGTACAGACTGCATTGGAACGTAGACGTATACATTAATATCTTGTTGTAGTAATCTGTCATTACTAGATTAGATTAGAGAACTTACTGAAATAACATACAAATATAAACTACATACAGCATATACGGCTAACGTATAAACAGCAGCAAGCAACTTCTATATAATTATGTGGTAGTGACCGACCGAAGCTTCGTCTTCGGCCAATAAAGCCACATTCGGCCAAACCTTCGGTTTGAGCCAAAATAGGTCGAAGTTTTGAAAGAAACCGAAGGTTTCTAGCAAGTGCGATATTAAACGAACAGGTACGAGTTTTACGGATGAGGTAACGGGTTTTGGGCAGGGATACTCTGTTAGCCGGCCAGTCGACATCGCCAGAAAATAGCCACATCAAAAACAAAAAAAAATAGAAAAACTTTTTTTTTGCCATTTACTTGAACTGAATTTATTAAGGTAATTTAACCTTCGGCTTCGGCCAGAAATCTTCCTTCAGTCAGACAATAAATATGTGGCTATCACTATCCTTTGCCAAATTACTTGCATTTAAATAATTTTGTGTTGATTTTTAGAGGATTTTTAACCGACTTCCCAAAAAAGAGGAGGTTCTATGTTCGGCTTCAAGATTGTTTTTTTTGTTTATGTTCACCGTTTACTCCGTCAATTGTGGACCGATTTTGAAAATTCTTTTTTTGTTTGAAAAAGTATGTTCCGAAATTGGTCCCATTTTAATTTGGTGAAAATCTGATCAAGAACTTCGGAGATATACAACAGAACTCTTCAATAAATAACGGCAAATCTCTCGGGATTACTGCAATCGCATGTCTGTTTGTTGTTTATAACATTTCATAACATAACATCACGCCAGTTCGCTCATAAGGGGTAAGCAGACCTCTCATTTCACCGGTTATGTTCAAGTTTCATGAAATCTATTCTGGCGAAATAGTTCCCTTACTAACTTGTCTATTAGGTACGTACAACAAAAAAGTGAAAAATAAAAAAAAATCAAGACTTCAAAAAATTAAGTTATTTTTCACTTGTATTTGGAAGTCGGTAGTATTTTTTTGCAAAAAGTTTTGTTAGGTGTTAACATCCACAGTACCTAAAAAGCAGTAAGCTAATAAGCCCTTTGGAAAATCTTTATCTAGGTCATCGGATAACTTGCGATTTTAAATGCCAATGCATTCCACCACTTTCTTGAATAAATCTTTGACTGTCCAAGCTCGTCTGTGGAATGCATTGCCCGACCCAATAAAACGCGCCGAGTCGTTGCCTGTACTTAAAAGGCTCGCAAAAGAACATTACCTGTCACTGTGATTCTCGTTAGTCAACATTTACTTTAATTGCCTATACATATATTTAGTTTGTATGTATCTATAATAATATTATTGTATATTTAAAGTAAATATTCGTAATGTTATGTGTTACACCAATGTCAACTCCATTTCATGTACAGACTATCACTGACCATTCCAGGTTGCCTGGAAGAGATCGCGGTATGCGATAAGGTCGCCCGTTGTATGTATTTTAGTTTTAGGTTTCCTTTTCTATGTATTAACTTGGTGTACCTACAATAAAGTATATATAAATAAACTTTGAACTATACATCTCTTAAACAAAACCCACTTACCTTCCAGGGAGAAGGCGCCCCAACAGTTCGCAAAGGCACATGCGCGAATCACATAAAGCATGTAGCGAACTTCTTCACCGGGTTCCACCTCACCATGCACGCCAGGACTGAAGATGACCTGGACGAAAAGGTCATACAAGACAAGCTGGCGAAGGCCGGATCAGCGTTCAACTTCAAGACTAGTCGACCAGAAGAAATGCCTCCAAGTGGGCCTGTTGGAACTGTTTACCACAAGGTTAATCCAGGTGAGGATTGTAAAATAGAAATTTTCTTTAGTATTCGTTTATTTTGAATACGAAAAGACAGTAGACGAGACTTTTCTGATCAGCTATTGTGATGGCATTGCCATGATAATGAGTCCGTTGTGAACAAGCTTAATTAAATAAAAAAAACCGGCCGACCTTCATCATCATCATCATCATTTCAGCCGAAAGACGTCCACTGCTGGACATAGGCCTCCCCCAGGCGTCGCCACATTGACCGATCCCGTGCGTCTCGCATCCAGCGCCTTCCCGCAACCTTAACCAGGTCATCAGTCCACCTAGTGGGAGGCCTTCCAACGTATCGTCTTCCGGTTCGCGGTCGCCATTCCAGAACTTTTCGGCCCCATCGGCCATCCGTTCTGCGAGCAATGTGCCCTGCCCACTGCCACTTAAGTTTGGCAATTCTTCGGGCTATGTCGGTAACTTAGGTTCTCCTGCGGATATCATCATTTCTGACGTGATCACGCAAGGAAATTCCGAGCATAGCCCTCTCCATTGCCCTTTGGGTGACTTTGAGCTTTCTGATAAGGCCCATTGTGAGCGACCACGTCTCGGTCCCATAGGTGATCACTGGCAACACACACTGGTCATAGACTTTTGTCTTGAGACACTGCGGTAAATTGGACGAGAAGATACCACGCAACTTCCCGAACGCCGCCCAGCCGAGTCGGATTCGACGGTTGACCTCTTTCTCGAAATTGGACCTACCCAACTGGACCGTTTGTCCCAGGTAGACATAATCGTCTACAACTTCGATAGTAGAGTCTCCGACCTTGATAGGAGTGGGTGTTACATGGGCATTCACCATGATCTTGGTTTTGTCCATGTTCATTTTAAGACCCACTCTTTCGGAAGCTCTACTGAGGTCATCGAGCATTTTACTGAGGCTCTCCATGGTCTCAGCCATGACCACTATGTCGTCGGCCAACCGAAGGTGAGTAATGTACTCGCCATTAACGTTGATGCCCAGCCCCCTCCAGTCCAGAACCTTGAAGACATCCTCCAGCGCAGCAGTGAACAGTTTCGGAGAAATGACAGTCTCCCTGTCTCACGCCGCGCTGGAGAAGGATTGGTTTCGAGGTCTGATCCTGAAGACGGACTGACATGGTGGCGTTTTTGTACAAACACTTCAACACCTCAATGTACCGGTAGTCGATCTGGCACCGTTGGAGAGACTGCAGTACAGCCCAAGTCTCTATCGAATCGAAGGCTTTCTCGTAGTCCACAAACGCTAAACAGAGAGGCAGGTTATACTCTTCGGTCTTCTGTATAACCTGCCGCAGCGTATGTATGTGGTCTACGGTGCTAAAGCCTTTTCGGAATCCGGCTTGTTCGGGGGGCTGGAAATCGTCTAACCTGCGCGCGAGACGATTCGTGATGACTCTTGAAAACAACTTGTAGACATGGCTAAGAAGTGAGATGGGCCTATAGTTCTTCAACCGGGCTTTGTCGCCCTTCTTGAAGAAGAGTACCACCACACCCCTGCACCATGCCTGTGGCGTTTTTCCCTCGAGTATGACGGAATCAAACAGCTTCTGAAGGGCCTTAAGGACCGGTTTTCCACCCGCCTTCAGGAGTTCGGCCGTAATTCCGTCATCACCCGGCGCCTTGTTGTTTTTGAGCTGTTTCAGAGCCATCCTAATCTCGTACAGGCTGACGTCCGGGATATCTTCGGTATAGTGTTGGGTCAATCTAGCTCTTGGGTCGTTTGCTAGACTCGCAACGGGCTTGCTGATCGATGTGTACAACTGCCCATAGAATGTCTCGATCTCCCTGAGAAGCTCCGGTTTGGCGGATACGATCCTGCCATCGTCGGTCTTCAGTTTCGTGAGTTGGCTCTGCCCAATAGCCAGATCCCTTGAAAATACCTTGGAGCCTTTATTTCGCTCGATCGCGTCTTTAATACGCTCGGTATTGAAGCGGCGGAGGTCTCTTTTCAAGGATTTAGAGATCTGTCTATTGAGCTGCCGGTATTTGCACGCCTCATCTGAAGACTGCAGGATCATCTCACGCCTCTCCTTCATAAGCTTGAGGGTATGATCAGAGAGCTTTTTGTTTCTATCTGTACGACGGGTCTTGAAAAACTTAGACCCGACCGTATGGACAGCTTCCACGAACCCGTTGCTATATTCATCCACGGAGCTCCCTAGGCACTCGAAATGATTCTGGAGTTCGAGCTGAAAGCTCTCGGGGTTTTGGACCTGGATCTGTGCTGGCCGGAGCGTGGACTTCATCAGTCGAGACCTTTCAAGCTTAATATTAATGTTCAATGTGCCTCTTACCATGCGGTGATCGCTCCCGGTTTTTACCGAATTGATCACAGAGACATCATTGAACATTTGCTTCTTGGTTGACATGATGAAGTCGATCTCATTTTTTGTTGCACCATCGGGGCTCTGCCAGGTCCACTTCCTGTGTTCACGCTTTTTGAAGAAGGAGTTCATCATATAGAGGCCCTTCTTCTCCATAAAACTGGCCAGTAGGTGACCCCGGTGGTTCCGTTGTCCAACTCCAAATTGCCCCACTTGCAGCTCATCCTCGTCTCGTTTGCCCAGTTTCGCGTTGAAGTCCCCCATGACAACGGTGAAGTGAGTTTTGAAACCATGCATGGCTCTGGAGATATCCTCATACATGGTCTCTACCCCATCGTCGGGGTGTGCCGAGGTTGGGGCGTAGACCTGTATGACCTTCAGCGAATATCTTGAGGATATTCTGAGTATAAGGTACGCCACCCTAGTCGACACACTCTCGATCTTCACCACGTTGTTCACAAGGGACTTGTGGACGATAAACCCGACACCACCCTGGGACTGCCGGTTACCCTCTCGGAAATAGAGCAGGTTACCGGATTTGAGGATTATCGAGTCCTCCCCCTCTCTTCGGACTTCAGATAACCCTATAATACTCCATCGCAACCTGCTCAATTCCTCCTCAAGTTCGGTGACCTTCTCGTCGGTCCGAAGTGTGCGCGTGTTGTACTTTGCCAGGTCCTGTCGTCGGTGATTTTTGGGGTAGCGGGATCTCGTCCGGAGATTCTTAGCACCCCTTGCCATGCCGTAGCCTCGACTGCTACCGTAGTCGAGGGTAGGCAAGCTGCCGGGTACCAGGGGCCATTTTTTATTTTTGCTATTCATTGGGGGGGTTTTGCCATAATCGCCACGCTTGGCAGGCGGGTTGGCGATCGCAGTATGGTTGTTATAGAAGCACAGAGAACGCTGCTGCCCATTCTCTGGTTTGTCCCTTAGTCGCCTCTTACGACACCCACGGGAAGACATGGGATGGTGAAATTCTTTACGTCCGGCACCATACGGAACGACCTTACTTTTTGCCAAATTTCGCGATTCTAGGTCAACGGGAACTACCATATAGGTTCGATCCACAAACTATAGGGTAGGTACTTCCGGTTGACCTAGAATTGTTCATTTTGGTTAAAAGCAAGGTCTTGCAGCACAAGTAAAGGAAAAATGCAGAAAAATAAAAAAAGTTGAAAATTAAGGCAAATTTTGGTACTTACAAGTTTTCGCGAAAATCTAAATTTGCCCATATCTTTTTATCGTGTGACTCGGGACCTTGATTTTTATACACCTAAAAGGGACATCATAATAGGGCCTATAGACCTCAGTATCTGGTTTAAATTTAAACTTGCTAGGTCCACCCGTTCCTGAGAAAATCGGTGAACACACACGGACAGACAGACGGACAAGAGAGTGATCTTATAAGGGTTCCTTTTTTTACCTTTTGAGGTACGGAACCCTAAAAAATAAGTTTTTATAAAATGAGCTTTTGAAATATCACAGCGACTGTACTATTTATGCAATAAATACATTGCTCCTTAAGGGGCTGAATACTCAAAATAGGCTTTCTTTAAAACTTTTTTTAGCCACATCTATTGAAGATGTGGCAGCAGAAAAAAGATATGTTAATCTTGATCATATTTCCGAAAACTTCTTTGTGGCCGAAACACGTTTACGCACAAAAACTTCGATATATTTTAATGGCAAAGTAACCTCTTACCGTGACCTTCAAAAAGTTTTTCCGGTAATATTGACCAGCGTACATTGGTACAATTAACAACAATAACGTATCATAACAGGACGCAAAACTTCATTGTCGTATATATTGAAGTTTCATTCATTATTTTTAAGTAATTCATATTATTGTGATTTGTAAAAAAAGTCTATACAAATTCTATCGTGCTTCTCTTTCCATCCAGTGCAATTCGACAGTGACCGCTTTGCGGCGTTGCTAGGTGGACGTATGTCGCTTTTTTCCGCAAAAAGCAAAAAAATATCCGATTTATTTCTCGTCAATTCAATCTGTCAAAAAAAATATCAGGTATAATGCAGCCAGATCATGTAGCCTGGTGGCTTTAATTGGAACTAACGAAATCACAAGTAATATCGTCAATGTCTGTATTATTTTTATTTTCTGGCACTACTGCTCTCACTGGCATCTATATTTTTGTTGTATTATAAACGACTTATGTCGTTTAGTTTACTTACTAAGTCCATAACTAAAAAGTATCTGAACCTCTTTGAAAATACAACAAATGTTATCTCAATTTGAATTAAAAATATTTAAAATATAGGTGAGGTCGAATTCGATTTTAACCTTCTTCGTTCATGTGAAAACAATAGAAGCAAAACACACAGAACATGGAATGGTCGTAACAACCGCGCTGGCAATGTCTCGAAATGACAGAACTAATAAAATTCTCCGTATCCATTTGTTTCAATCTTTGTTTCTTTCTAACATACGGCACCTAGAACTGACCAAAAAAAAAACACTGCTTAAAAAGCGAACTAAAAAGACGTCGCTTTTTAAGCAGTCGGGTTTTTTGATTTTTGCAATTAACTTTTTTTATTTACAACTTTTTGTTTTTTTTTTAATTAGGTATATTTAAACACATAAGTGTTATATATTTTTGAAATCACCTCTTAAAACCCTTTATTGATACCCCACACGATGAGCTTGGTAAAAAAAAAAACCATCCACAAAATGGCGCCCAAAATCCGCCATTTTTTTCTTTTCAAATTTTTATGTAGCCAGTGACACTCGCAGGTTTAAGACGAATCGATTGACGTAAGAATCATCAAAACCGGCCAACGCGTTTGGTCTCTAGAACGCCACATAGGAACAAACATACATACATACATAGACTGATATACACATTACCCTCCTTCGGCAGTCGGGTAAAAATGTCAAATTCGTGAGAAATAGATTATCATCATCGTTTCAACCAAAAAACGTCCACATGTGGACATTTATCGATCAATGTGGTGATGGTGTGGTGAATAACCACATTGATCAGTCCTGTATTTCTCGGATTAAACTATCCCAATTGCAATAACGGGCTACAATAATAGTTTGTTAATCTATTAATATTGTTAAGCTAATTATTAATAGATCTTATCATTTTACCAAATCGGCACTGATAATTCTTATTTATAAACAATAAATCCGCCGATGTGTACTCTGCTCATCTGAACCTACGTTTCTCAGACATGGTCACTCAAAGACTTACACTTGGGATTGCCAGAGAGTTACGCAGCATTCTGGATGTAAAAAGAACATACCGAATTCTGTTAAAAATGCTGCTCGGCTTAAATGGGCCGATGCCATTACGGCTCACGTTAGTTGCATGCAAATTGACCGCTGGGCAAGCCTCCACAATCCTGAAGATAGAACGCACCGTTGAGGCCGGCCCAGAAATAGGTGCCGAGATGATTTGGACGCGTACCGTGAGGGCTGGTTCTATACGGTGCGGGAAAGAATGTCTGGAATAACTTGGGTGTACTCTATGAATTTAAATGGGGATGGCCAAAGAAAACATTGATGGACTGTGTGGGGAGTGATATGAAAGAAAAGGGAGTCAATTATAGCGTGATGGGGGACAGAACGATATGGAAGAAGAAAACGTGCTGCGCAGACCCCAAGTAACATGGGACAAGGGCAGGAAGATGATGATGATTTTGGAGATTTACCAGTAAGAATTAGTAAATCTTAGGTTTTGTCGGTAAATAATAGGTTTCGGTTTTACAGTAACATATACGACACATATACGTGGTTGTGACTTGTGAGGCATACACGGTATTTTGTATATATGTTTTTTTTTGTGTTTTTATGGTATGCGTCGTGCCTGGCGCATATACACCTTTTTCTTTATTTCTATATATAACAAACAATAGCAATATACAGCATTTTTATTTATAAAGATAGATAAAGTTTTGCATAGGTGGTAGGTACTATTGGGAACAAACAGTCTCCCTAGTACCACTAAGTAAATGGTGGTACTATAGAGAACGAAATTTCCCGTTAGTACCACCGGTGGTACAGTTCGGTGGTACTAATGGGATTTTTGCGCCCTGTCTATTTGTTTTTAAACTCTAATACACAGAAAAAAAGGCACCACGTGACCTCACCACAGTGGGCTGATGTATATCAAAACCCAGTAAGTGCCTTTAAACTATTATATTCCAGGATAGCGCAAAAATATACTATGATTTGAAACAGGCTATGGAAAGTTATCTTTATAGTAACTAAATGACATATCAATATTTCAAGAGAATACTAAACAAGGAATAAGAACCTACGAATTGTACAAATGATATTAATAGTGTCCTAAATTCTATTGGATATTTTAAATATGCATAAAAAAGACAATTCCGAACCTAGTAAGTTCTGGATATATGCAAATTTAAGATATTTTATAATTTGATGGGACTTTCCTATTGTAAATAATGATTAAATTGATTAATGAAAGCACCAAATCTCAATTCAAATTTAAAGTTTTAGTTTAACGTTACAAAGTCCATTTTAGTATAGTAGAACTTATAAAAATAATATAAATAAAATTATCTGGCTATAAAACCGTTATAAATAAAATGTCACCTACTGTGTTCTTATATGTGGCAGTCGCATATAAGCAGACATAATTATAATATTTATTCAAATTGCACGGCAAAGACTCGTATGACACTAGCCAGATTACCTATTTTAGTGATCTTTATTTTCGTAGCAATAAGGTTGCATTCATAGGCAAAATAACAGTGAACGATCTGATGTCAGATGCTAGCCGCCAGTTTGAAATAAGAACTTGCGCGGTAATATTTTTTAAAATCCATTGGAAGAGTCCGTTTATGATGTGGGCCTCTGTGGTCGGCCTTGTGTATTTAATTTTCAAATAATTTTCCCTCCAATTTAAAGTTTGCCCCTAAGCTATCGATGACAGTGGGCGTGGCTTAGAACCTCAGATGTCGATTGTCAACTGTTCGACTACAGCCCCTTAACGACTCGCTTAGTGACTGGACAAGCAATGTAAAAATCACAAAACGATAATTTATTAAGCGGATGCATGGGGTAGTACGGCCGCTGCGTGTTTATTGCTTTTTCTGAACTGCATGTGTAGTAATTGCCGTGTGGTAGGGGCAAACTGGAGACACAGGTTGCCGATATATTTCGTCTACCGGGCATATCTCCTTGTTTATTATATCTATGTACATGACTATATCAGATGAGAATATTTTCTTGTTTCATAATTTTTAGATCGTGATTTTCCGTCGGTGCTCCGTAGACCAATTAAAATTTGACCAATTGGTCTATGGGGAAAATTACATGTTTCCATCGTCCAATTACCAACTGGGCTATGGAGAACACTTGACGTAAACCACAACTATGTTCCATTATAACCCTGAGTTCACAACAGTTTTATCTACTTTGGGTTTAAAGAAGCCTTTGATATATTTTATGGTTCATATCAAACTGAATGTAAAATATTATAAATAAATAAATATAATATTAAAATGAAATATTAAGCTAAGTTAATTTAAATAGAATCTTTAATGAAAAGATAAGAAAGTATGTAAACTGTTTGAAATGGTCACTTCACAGAAAACATGTGTCATTATGGTGTCCATGTAATGACAATGTATACATTTTTGGATTAATTCGTTTGCCTCCCAATGGGAAGAAATGACGATTTTTTTCGGATGTAATTTTTTTTTTTTTTTTTCAAGATAATAAGCCGTTTTTTGAGCATTTAAGTGTTGTTCAAGTGTTACATAATATTTCAGACAGTTTGTCCTATCTGCATATTTTTCACTGTCGTGCGTGCAATGCTTATTTGTGTAATTTGATATTTTAAACCATCGATCTATACAGGGTGTCCCAGAAATCGACGTCAAGCCGTAAATGGGTGATAGACCAAGTTATAACAGTTCTCAGAAAAATACGAAAAAAAATCTATCTCATGTTTTTAAAAAAATATGTTCACTTTAAAAATTTACTAAAAATTTCAATCCCTGTAATGGTTCTTTAACTCCAATTGCTACAAATCCCATAATTTATAATTTTTTTTTATTATTATGTAATCTTGAATAATGCTTATGTAGATTTTTGCCTAAAATTTAAAGCCAACTCCTCCTACTTAGAAGAAAATTAAACTTTTTCAAAACCAAATTATTCAAATTTACTGTTTCGCCCAACTTTAACTGACTGTACTGAAAAAAAAATGTACTACGCTAGTTTGGCAAGTAACATGAAAAATTGGCGCATTTAATAAGGATTCAAAAATGGTGTAACACTTGCTAGATTACGTTTTCAATAATTGGTCAAATTTTTTTTTGTAAATAGTATCGGTTTTTACCCAAAATGTCCATACTTCCTTAAAATGACTTTAGCTTACCCTAAACTCCGTTTCTAATTCGATAGAGACGGAGAGAGTCTCATTATGGGATTTGTAGCAATTGGAGTTAAAGAACCATTACAGGGATTGATTTTTTTAGTAAATTTTTAAAGTGACCATAATTTTTTAAAAACATGAGATAGATTTTTTTTCGTATTTTTCTGAGAACTGTTATAACTTGGTCTATCACCCATTTACGTCTTGAAAAGGTTGAATCACTATCATAACTTTGCTCTTAAATTACGTAAAATTTCGATTTCTTATCTCGCTCACACTTCGTAAAATGACTCTTTGAGTTTAAAAAAATAATCAAAATTTAAAAAAATCCGACTGCTTAAAAAGCGAACTAAAAAGACGTAAACATGAAGAAAATCATGCTGTGCAGTCGGAGGATACATATTCGCGAGCTAGCTGACCAAAACCAGATATATCCTCCGACTGCACAGCATGATTTTCTTCTTGTGTACGTCTTTTTAGTTCGCTTTTTAAGCAGTCGGGTTTTTTGAATGTTTGAATTAACTTATTTAATTTACAACTTTATAGCTATTTTTTTTAATTAGGTACATTTAAACAAATAAGTGTTATATATTTTTGCAATCACCTCTTAAAACCCTTTATTTTGATGCCCCACACGATGGGTTTGGAAGAAAAGTAAAAAATTTCCCCACAAAATGGCGCCCAAAATCCGCCATTTTTTTACAATTTTTATGTAGCCAGTGACACTCGCACGGTTAAGACGAATTGATTGACGTAAGAATCATCAAAATCTGCCAACTCGTTTGGTCTCTAGAACGCCACATAGGAACAAACATACATACATAGACTGATAAACACATAACCCTCCTACGGCAGTCGGGTAAAAAATACAACCGACCTCCAAATAAAAAATCGAACACAAACAGAAACGAAAACACCGATTTCCGAAATTGAAGTTATTTTTCAATTTGTAGTGTTTTTATTTGGAAGACGGTAGTATTTTAAAAAAAAAAAATTGTTACATGGTTATGGACAAGGTTTTACTATACTATTAAACTGGGCAGCGGAACATTTCACAATTCTCCATAACCCAGTTGTTAATTGGACGATGGAAACAAGTAATTTTCCCCATAGACCAATTGGTCAAATTTCAATTGGTCTACGGAGCACCGAATAATCAATCCAGGCGACTAGGCTTTGTTTTGAGGACTTGTCATCCCCAATCCTGACTTACGAATGTGATACTTTCTTTCAATTCATTTTTACCCACTGTTGCGTTAAAGTTCCGTACCGTCCGTCCGTCTTTTTATCGCTACTAAACATTTTCGTCGGTGCTCCGTAGACCAATTGAAGTTTGACCAATTGGTCTATGGGGAAAATTACATGTTTCCATCGTCCAATTACCAACTGGGCTATGGAGAACACTGGATGTTAACCAAAACTATGCTCCTTAATAACATTATAACCCTGAGTTCACACCAGTTTTCTCTACTTTGGGTTCAAAGAAGCCTTTGATATATTTTTTGGTTCACATCAAACTGAATTCAAAAATATTATAAATAAATAAATACAATATAATATAATGTTAGCTAAAATAGAATATTCAATGAAAATATAGGAAAGTATTTAAACATAAGAAATGGCAAATTCACAGAAAACTTATTTGTCATTATGGCGTCCATGTAATGACAACGTATACATTTTTGGATTAACTCATATGCCTCCCAGTGGGAAGAAATGACGATTTTTTTCCGGATTTAATAAATATATAATTCTTTTTAAGACAATTAGCCGTTTTTTGAGCATTTAAGGGTAATCCATTTTGTTACAGAATATTTCAGACTGTTTGTCCCATCTGCATATTTTTCACTGTCATACGTGCAATACTTACATCTGTAATTTGATATTTGAAACCATCGACTATATAAGTAAGTTTAAAAAAAAATACAACCGACTTCCAAATAAAATACCTAAAATGTGAACAATAAGTTTAATTTCGGCCGGCGGTGTCAAAACCCGAAGAAACGAAAACAGGAACACCCATTTCCGAAATTGAAGTTATTTTTAACTATGTAGTGTTTTTATTTGGAAGTCGGTTGTATTTAAAAAAAATGTTTTTTTACATGCTTATGGACAATACTATTAAACTGGGCAGCGGAACATATCTCAATTCTCCATAGCCCAGTTGGTAATTGGACGATGGAAACTTGTAATTTTCCCCATAGACCAATTGGTCAAATTTCAATTGGTCCATGGAGCACCGACGAATATTTTGAAGTAAAACAGAGACAGCGTAACTCCTTTATGTGAACTTAAAATGGTCTAAATTGATTAGGTCGTTAACCTCTCCTAGCTAGATTGCCCAATATATGAGTTAACCAAATTTCTGAGGACATTTTAAAGAGCATCCTTTACGGCCTACAAATGGTTAGTTCCGTTTACGAATAAATTGTCTCTACCTCACTCAATCTCACCAAAAATATTCTACTTTAAAATGATTCATCTCGTGGCTAATAATAACAGCCGCACGGGTCTTCATCTTCAAGGTTAAGCAACGCTTGCCGATGTCGGTCCGTGGATGGGTGACCATCTTTACATAGCGAGTTTCCTACGTGCCTCGGAAAGCATGAAGCCATTGGTCCCGGCTGTCATTTGAAGATCTTTGACAGTCGTTACGGGTTGTCAGAAGCCTGAGATCTTTCACCAGTCTTGCCAATGGGTATCGTGATACCCAGTTACTGGGTTGTGAAGTTCAGATGGCGTCGCTCCATGTAAAATCAGTGTTAAATTAACGGATCTTTGTTGGTCTGAATTGGCTGCAAGACCCTGCGCAGTTTCTATTTTTGTGTCAATGTTGAAGGTGAAGATAGCATTGTATAACTGTCTCTTTCACTCGCTTACGTTTTTCGCATCGTCCTATCTCCCTTACTCTATGCAGTATACTCGATGACAAACTGTTTCTTGTGCAATAGTTGGCAGAGCCAACTACAGAGAAACAATGATCCGCTGTGACTATTATAGACGGAAAAACCGGCCAAGTGCGAGTCGGACTCGCGCACGAATGGTTCCGTACCAATATCGCAAAAAACGGCAAAAAAGTCACGTTTGTTGTATTGTCCCCACTTAAATATTTATTTTATTCTGTTTTTAGTATTTGTTACTCAGAAACACATCATCTGTAAACATTTCAACTGTCTAGCTATCACGGTTCATGAGATACAGCCTGGTGACAGACAGACAGACGGACCGTGGAGTCTTAGTAATATAATAATAGGGTCCCGTTTTTACCTGTTGGGTACGGAACCCTAAATAGCTTGACGGATTGAAAATGATTTAGAAAAAAAAAAAACGTTTCCAATCAATAAAATTGACATCGAGTTCTTGATATAACATCATATAGGAACTAATGTTTATATTCAATTCAATAACAATATCAGTCCACAAAGGATTTATTTACCATTCTGCGTCAGTTTTCAACTGTAAATATAAACAAGGCACGCTTGGCATTTGTGACTGCGCGGTGTGCGCGTACGCAAGATGTGTGGTTATTTATTACTATAGTGAATGAAAAGTGCATTTTCTCGTAAAAATGACCAGGAAGGGCGCTGAGGAAATTATTATGCGCAAGAATAGTTTGCGAAGAGGTATTGTGGCATGGCGGTGTTTTCTAATGATTTTTATTCTGTTTAATGATGTAATTTTTCAATTGTTTTTTTTTTCTGTTTGTCTCGCGTTTGGACACTATCTCACCTGATGGTAAGCGAAGATGTGGTCGACGGTGAAACACGCTTGCCTAGAAATAACTTATTCACTCTTGACTGAAAGACCCCTAGATTGTAGCTATAGGGAAACACAGACTCCGGCAGGGAATTCCACTCCTTAGCTGTACGCATAATAAGATGTGGTCGACGGTGAAACACGATTGCCTAGAAATAACTTATTCACTCTTGACTGAAATACCCCTAGATTGTATCTATAGGGAAACACAGACTCCGACAGGGAATTCCACTCCTTAGCTGTACGCATAATAAGATGTGGTCGACGGTGAAACACGCTTGCCTAGAAATAACTTATTCACTCTTGACTGAAAGGCCCCTAGATTGTAGCTATAGGGAAACACAGACTCCGGCAGGGAATTCCACTCCTTAGCTGTACGCATAATAAGATGTGGTCGACGGTGAAACACGATTGCCTAGAAATAACTTATTCACTCTTGACTGAAATACCCCTAGATTGTAGCTATAGGGAAACACAGACTCCGGCAGGGAATTCCACTCCTTAGCTGTACGCATAATAAGATGTGGTCGACGGTGAAACACGCTTGCCTAGAAATAACTTATTCACTCTTGACTGAAAGACCCCTAGATTGTAGCTATAGGGAAACACAGACTCCGGCAGGGAATTCCACTCCTTAGCTGTACGCATAATAAGATGTGGTCGACGGTGAAACACGATTGCCTAGAAATAACTTATTCACTCTTGACTGAAATACCCCTAGATTGTAGCTATAGGGAAACACAGAGTCCGGCAGGGAATTCCACTCCTTAGCTGTACGCATAATAAGATGTGGTCGACGGTGAAACACGCTTGCCTAGAAATAATTTATTCACTCTTGACTTGAAGATAGAGATTGTAGCTATCGGGAAACAGACTCCGGCATGGAATTCCACTCCTTAGCTGTACGCATAATAAAAGAAGCGAAGATGTGGTCGACGGTGAAACACGCTTGCCTAGAAATAACTTATTCACTCTTGACTGAAAGACCCCTAGATTGTAGCTATAGGGAAACACAGACTCCGGCAGGGAATTCCACTCCTTAGCTGTACGCATAATAAGATGTGGTCGACGGTGAAACACGATTGCCTAGAAATAACTTATTCACTCTTGACTGAAATACCCCTAGATTGTAGCTATAGGGAAACACAGACTCCGGCAGGGAATTCCACTCCTTAGCTGTACGCATAATAAGATGTGGTCGACGGTAAAACACGCTTGCCTAGAAATAACTTATTCACTCTTGACTTGAAGATAGAGATTGTAGCTATCGGGAAACAGACTCCGGCAGGGAATTCCACTCCTTAGCTGTACGCATAATAAAAGAAGCGAAGATGTGGTCGACGGGGAAACACGCTTGCCTAGAAATAACATATTCACTCTTGACTTAAAGAACCATAGAGTGTAGCTATCGGGAAACACGGACTCTGGCAGGGAATTCCACTCCATAGCTGTGTACGCTTAATAAAAGAAGCTAAGATGTGGTCGACGGTGAAACACGCTTGCCTATAAATAACTTATTCACTCTTGACTTGAAGATAGAGATTGTATCTATCGGGAAACAGACTCCGGCAGGGAATTCCACTCCTTAGCTGTACGCATAATAAAAGAAGCGAAGATGTGGTCGACAGGGAAACACGCTTGCCTAGAAATAACTTATTCACTCTTGACTTAAAGAACCATAGATTGTAGCTATCGGGAAACACGGACTCTGGCAGGGAATTCCACTCCATAGCTGTGTACGCTTAATAAAAGAAGCTAAGATGTGGTCGACGGTGAAACACGCTTGCCTAGAAATAACTTATTCACTCTTGACTTAAAGAACCATAGATTGTAGCTATCGGGAAACACGGACTCTGGCAGGGAATTCCACTCCATAGCTGTGTACGCTTAATAAAAGAAGCTAAGATGTGGTCGACGGTGAAACACGCTTGCCTATAAATAACTCATTCACTCCTGACTTGAAGATAGAGATTGTATCTATCGGGAAACAGACACCGGCAGGGAATTCCACTCCTTAGCTGTACGCATAATAAAAGAAGCGAAGATGTGGTCGACGGGGAAACACGCTTGCCTAGAAATAACTTATTCACTCTTGACTTAAAGAACCATAGATTGTAGCTATCGGGAAACACGGACTCTGGCAGGGAATTCCACTCCATAGCTGTGTACGCTTAATAAAAGAAGCTAAGATGTGGTCGACGGTGAAACACGCTTGCCTATAAATAACTTATTCACTCTTGACTTAAAGAACCATAGATTGTAGCTATCGGGAAACACGGACTCTGGCAGGGAATTCCACTCCATAGCTGTGTACGCTTAATAAAAGAAGCTAAGATGTGGTCGACGGTGAAACACGCTTGCCTAGAAATAACTTATTCACTTTTGACTTAAAGAACCATAGATTGTAGCTATCGAGAAACCCGGACTCCGGCAGGAAATTCCACCCCTTAGCTGCGTACGCATAATAAAAGAAGCGAAGATGTGGTCGACGGTGAAACACGCTTGCCTAGAAATAACCTATTCGCTCTTGACTTAAAGAACCCAAAATTGTAGCTATCGGAAAACACAGACTCCGGCAGGGAATTCTACTCCTTAGCTGTACGCAAAATAAAAGTAAATTCGCTTGATTTGGTGTCATGTCAAGTCCTGTATAAGATGGCTTGATGCTTTTGCTCGTGCTATAATAATATAATACTGTACCCGTGCGTCTTGCATCCAACGGATTCCCGCAACCTTAACCAGCTCATCCGTTCGCCTGGTGGGAGGTCTTCCAACGCATCGTCTTCTGTTTCGCGGTCGCCACTCCATAACTTTTCGGCCCCATCGACCCCAATGAACTTTATGCTGGTTCATTAAATGCTTTTTTCAGAAAAGTTTTTTCAAATTTACAACCCCTTGTTTCAGTTCAAGAAATAAATTCAAAAGAAAGGGACCAGTTCTGGTTGAAAGAGGAACAAGAAGAGAAGAAGCGAGTGGAAGCCGAGAGGAAACGAAGAGATGAGGTATGTCGTAACTCTATCCCTCATCATGAAGAATTGTTTAGCAAAGGCACGGG
The DNA here is from genome assembly GCA_964057195.1 of Orthosia cruda. NCBI lineage: Eukaryota > Metazoa > Arthropoda > Insecta > Lepidoptera > Noctuidae > Orthosia > Orthosia cruda. Next base: position 51,069,654 of record OZ059827.1, read on the forward strand.
GTCCCAGCGCTAAGAAAGAAATTTTAGTTCAAATACATAGAATAAAAAATTCCGTTTTTTATTTGAAATTTTAATCATGGGGTTCCATGGGGTGGGGATGGTGCAGTAGCCCCCCCACTCTCCTTCTATATAATATAATAATTTGGGATAACCGACGTGGTCTGCATCGAGATTCCCGGCAGACACCTATACACGTTCTCGACAAAAATACCTCGCTGCTCGCGAAATATATACACAAACAGCATGCACGGGCGACTCACAGTACCACTCGCGGATCGCGAACGTAATTTCGGATAACGATTGGCTTGCTACAAACCAATTTCAACAAAATCAAATCAAGACCAAAGTTTTACGTCTCGCGATATCAATGACATTTATAACAGTGCTGTCAACGTCAACCCAACCAATAACTGTCAATATCGATGACAGCGAGTTGACACAGTGTTGCATAAAAATAACAAAAAAAAGGACGAAACCTTTATTGGTTTCGAACAATACCTACATTCTATGCCAATAAATGATTTGATGTGACTTGCAAGTCGCTGCTAACACCATCTATAGCCACGAACGGAACCGAACGCGATCGGTGTACTAATAGTCAATAGTCCGTCGAAAAACGCTAGTTACGTCGGCACGGTTTCTTAGTATGGGATGAGGCATTTGTATGCTAGTATTATAATATTATTTGTGGCAAAGGTAATAAACCGGGTAAATTGCCATTCTCTCCAATCTCTCTCAGTTATTCCATTTTATGTTGCAAGATCCATTTTCTTATGTCTGCGATGAAATAAAATATTTGATAAGGTTATCATCATAATCTTCATGCCCTTGTCCCAAGTTACTTGGGGTCGGCGCAACACGTTTTCTTCTTCCATAACGTCCTGTCCCCTGTCATGCTATCACTGACACCCTTTTCTTTCATATCACACCTCACACAGTCCATCCATCTTTTCTTTGGCCTAACTCTCTCTCTCCATCCATTCACATTTATAAGGTCAATTGCATATATTCGAATGGCCTAGCTTCATTTATTAACGAAACTATGTGACTATTATTTCAGGAGAAGAGGAAAGCAGAGGAACTTGCCAGGAGAAGAGATGAACTTGAGGGAGAAAGGAGAGCAAAAGCTGAAAATGAGAAGTGAGTAACTTATATTTGCCTGTGTTTAGATTCGCAATCTTACAAAGAAGGTATTTTGTGTTAGAAAGCATTGTGTTAAGTTATTGTCAGTAGAAAATTTAACAGAATAACTGAAGCTTTTGGTTTGTCCTGGTTATCCAAGGCCTTGATAGCCTGCCAGGATATGTCAAACTGTCACTTTCTGAATGATATACATGATTCTTACACGACTGCCTAAAAAAGGAGTGTTATGTTTTTAGGGTTCATGTATGTTTGTGAGTTTATTTCACCATAACTGCTAAACGGCTTAACCTATATCAATGTATGTGGTATCGTTAGAAGCGTTGCGTTATCCCGGGTAAGATAGGGCAGTGAACATTAAAAAAATAATAATGTGGGAGCCATGGTTCATGGAGAAAAAAAACCGGCCAAGTGCGAGTCGGACTCGCGCACGAAGGGTTCCGTACCATTATCGCAAAAAAACGGCAAAATATCACGTATGTTGTATGGGAGCCCCCCTTATATATTTATTTTATTCTGTTTTTAGTATTTGTTGTTATAGCGGCAACAGAAATACATCATCTGTGAAAATTTCAACTGTCTAGCTATCACGGTTCATGAGATACAGCCTGGTGATAGACAGACAGACAGACCGCGGAGTCTTAGTAATAGGGTCCCGTTTTTACCCTTTGGGTACCTACGGAACCCTAAAAACGAAATATTTTTTTAACTGAAAACCAATATTTGCATTGCAGTCGGGGACGGTACCTTGGAACAGTTCTTTACAGGTCCCCAGACTTTGCTGAAAAGATTGGTTTTCATACAGCTTGTTTTTAATTTTTAGTTGAATTCTTTATTCAATTGTTTTAATTATCGTTGCATTTCGGCAAAGACTTAGACGACGACATGATATTCGGCTCGGATAATCGTGAATCTGAATTTTGACCGTAATACATACATAGGCACATAAGCTCACGCCTCTCCCCATGGGGGTAGGCAGAAACTACAGAACGCCATCTGCTACGATCCGTACATACTCCTTTTGCTTCACTCACTTATACATCTAGTCATACACGCACGCCGATTACGAGTACTGCGCACCTGATCTTTCTAAAGAACATCACCAATAAGTTCCATAATGTATTTTATCTACTTCGGTTTCGTTATATTCGAATTACAAAATTGACAGCGGTTTCATTATGATACTCATAACGACATCGGGTTGCATTATGCGAATCGTCATAAATTCTTAAACACAAGCAAAGACATTCTGAACATACAGCCAGGTACCTAGAATATTACTTCGAAATCGAGACAATGTAAATTATGTTTTAAAAAATGGAACAAGTTTAGAACAAAAGTATCGTATACTATTTGGCTGTTGCGACTACAAGATATTTGCCTTATACCTAATAAATAAAAAATAAAGTGGACGCGTGAATTTTTGAAAAAATAAACTGAAATTTTATTAAAAATGTCTTCAACATCAAGTGAAAAGTGTGAAAATACTCCACCAGATATAACAAATAGAGCAGCTGCGGCTAAAAATAATTTACTACCAGAAAAATCAAGACATGTAAGAGAAATGAAATACTTAAACACACTGCCTGAAATACTTATTTGTCTATATCTGTGTTTTATCCCTTCCTTCGTAGATAAAATCTTGTATGCAACTGTACGTTATTGGTCTTTTAATAACTCGTGCCCACCTATTACGGTACGCGCTACGCTTGTACCGAAAAATGGTACTCGTATTAAAAGACCGTCCATAACGTAACAGTTGCTTAAATAGCTTTATCTTTTCAGGCCACTTAGTCCAGAAACGCCAACTGCTGGTGCTGGGGTGAGTGCAAGCGAAGCGCTGCGAAGACAGCGGTCAGCTGAGGCGAGACAACTCATAGGAGCCTCCACAGCTGCAGCCAGGGCTCTGTTCCAGCAGAACTTGGCGCAGGGACAGATTGGTGTTACCAGGTGAGAATATTTTATTAGGAAACGAAGCCCTGAAGCTCTCTGGTGTAGGTCCTTTGGCGACAGCATTCAAAAGAGGCGATATGACTCTGATAGGAGCCTCAACTGCAGCTGCCAGGGCTCTGTTCCAGCAGAACTTGGCGCAGGGACAGATTGGTGTTACCAGGTGAGAATATTTTATTAGGAAACGAAGCCCTGAAGCTCTCTGGTGTAGGTCCTTTGGCGACAGCATTCAAAAGAGGCGATATGACTCTGATAGGAGCCTCAACTGCAGCTGCCAGGGCTCTGTCCCAGCAGAACTTGGTGCAGGGACAGATTGGTGTTACCAGGTGAAAACATGTCCTTAGATCATGTACCCCAGGAGCTTTTAAGTAAAGCTGGATCGTTGATAAATCGAATAAAAGTGAGTGCACAAACACCCTTATATTTCGTAGCAATGTCATTATCACCTCGTTGAATGAATAGCAAACAAATGTTATGAGATCTCTGAGAGAACTATGAATCGGATAGTGTAAATATTATGTCACTATAAAACATTCTACACAAGTAAAATTTAAAAATTTAGGAAACCCCCGACACATTTTAATTGCATGCTTAATAATTTATCTAGTAGTAGACACGCATCGATCAACAATCTATCGAACACGTAATTATGGCACGATATCTTGCAAAAACACCCGTTACTTCAACGGCTGAACCGATTTTCATCAAATATAGCTAAGAACACTGCCGATAATTTCACCTTTCTAAAACAAAATCTAAATCGGTTCATCCATTTAGGAGCTATGATGCCACAGACAGAAAAACACAAACACACGGGTACACACGTCAAACTTATAACACCCCTCTTTTTCCGTCGGGTGTTAAAACAGTGAATCTGACTTCAAATCAGTACAAAACCCAGTGGATCAAAAGACACAATGCCCATATTTATAAAACATATTTTAAATCCGCAGATCAAACTCAAACACACCAGAAAAACCGATCCGCAGTTCGGTGATCGCGCAACGTATAAACACATTCACTCAAGCGCAGTCTCCACAAGCATCACCGATCAAGTCTCCAACGAAACAGGAACCGAAACCGATACCGATACCAGAGGCCGAAGAACCCAAGACCAGTCCCTTGAAGAACATAGACAAGATAAAGATGAGTCTAGAAACTCCGTCACAGATACAATACGAACCGATCATAGACCCGGCTGACTTGAGTCCTTCGACGGAAAATGAAGCACGTTCGTTTAGTACCATTAATTACGCTGAGACGAAACAGGAGAATTCTTATAGGGATATTGAACCGTTGAAGCAAAGTGAGCCGATGATCAAGCAGAATATTCTGGAAAATGATATGTTTGACGCGTCGTATTCAAGTTCTAATGAGAATGATGACGAAGATAGTGATAATAAGTTCAGTACGATCAAGAGGTCGCCGTATAGTAAGAATAATATTGCCGATGAAGAACGGACGGAGTTGACGAGGCAGAACACGGTCATAGAGAATGTTAATTTTAAGAAGGAGAGTAATGGGACTACGCTTGATGGTGAGAATTTTAATTTTCAATTAGATATTTGGTTTATAGTTTTAACATTTTTTTTATTTTTATTTGTGACTAGAGGACGCCTCGCGGTTTCACCCGCGTAGTTCTCGTTCCCGTGGGAATACAGGGATAAAAAGTAGCCTATGTCACCCGGGGATAGAGTAGCTTCCCAACGGTGAAAGAATTTTTGAAATCGGTCCAGTAGTTTTGGAGCCTATTCGGTACAAACAAACAAAAAAATCTTTCCTCTTTATAATATTGGTATAGATGGGTTTGCTCTTGACTCTAGTCTAAGTCATAGGTAACAGAGACAGAGTCGACGATGGAGTGAGCTTACCCAGAAGAAGCCTGTTCACTCTAAGTTTGAAGAGATTCGGGTTGAATGCGTTCGGAAACACAGTCGCAGGTAGTGAGTTCCATTCATTTTTGAAGGATGTTTGGAAGCGCTTGGTGCGAATTGATGGAATGGCAACCAGGTAAGGATGGTAACTTGCAGTGCGTCTAGATGTCCGATGGTAGAAGGGGGCCGGTGGGATGCGGTCGTGGAGTTCTTGAACAGTCACCGAAATACAGTCTCTAGAAGACCGACAAGCAGACAACCTTGCGGCGATGAGCCAAGCTGTGAAGCTTGGTATCCACCAGTTGAATGTCACCGAAGAGCCTCTTGGCTCTGCACATAACTGTAATTAGATTCTCTTTAAGTGTATATATTGTGCTACAATCACACTTTCTGTATTTTCGTAGTCCACCGTGACCTGTATAAAGTCACCGCCAGATAATAAAAAAAATAAAGTCTTTAACACCTGTCTACCAATGTATTCCAATATTTCAAAACGATACGAAAAAAGTGTAAAGGCAGTGTCGCTAACACGATCAAAACAAACATCGTGGTAAGGGGCGTCCTTGACCTTTTCATTAGGAATTCAAAAATTTACGTGGTTTAAACGGATATAATGGTTCTACGCCTATACCTTTCATTTGAGACCAAAATTATTTAAATATCTCAATAAACAAAAAATCATGTTTTCAATTTACGTAATAATACTTTTTGGTACAAGTCAGCAGCTCAACGACTTACTTTTTTGGTATCTGACGGCGACTTTCATCATCATATCAGCCGAAAGATGTCCACTGCTGGACATAGGCCACCACCAAGCGTCGCCACTCGCCACACCTTCACCAGGTCATCAGTCCACCTGGTGGGAGACCTTCCAATGCAACGTCTGCCGGTTCGCGGTCGCCACTCCAGAACCTTTCTGCCCCATCGGCCATCTGTTTTGCGAGCAAGGTGCCCTGCCCACTGCCACTTAAGTTTGGCAATTCTTCGGGCTATGTCGGTAACCCGGGTTCTCTTGCGGATTCGATCACGCAAGGAAACTCCGAGCATAGCCCTCTCCATTGCCCTTTGAGTGACTGTTAGCTTTCTGATGAGGCCCTTTGTAAGCGACCACGTCTCAGAGCCATATGTCATCACTGGCAACACACACTGGACATAGACTTTCGTTTTGAGACACTGTGGTATGTTGGACGAGAAGATACCGCGAAACTTACCGTAGGCTGCCCAGCCGAGTCGGATTGGACGATTGACCTCTTTCTCGAAGTTGGCCCTACCCAACTGGATTGTTTGTCCCAGGTAGACATAGTCTCCCAGAACTTCGAGTGTATGGTGTCCGACCTTGATAGGAGTGGGTGAAACATGGGCATTCAATATCACCTTGGTTTTGTCCATGTTCATCCTAAGACCCACTCTTACGGAAGCTCTACTGAGGTCATCGAGCATTGTACTGAGGTCCTCCATGGTCTCAGCCATGACCACTATATCGTTGGCAAACCGAAGGTGAGTGATGTACTCGCCATTGACGTTGATGCCTAGCCCTCTCGACGGCGACTTTAGTGTCTTCAAATTAATTCTGCTATATTGCGTACCCGAGATATTAGGCCCCGTCTAGCATCAATATACTTCTGTAACTTTTTAAACGCTATTCGTAGCATAAGACACGTTAGTAGAACGTAATTAAGGTCGCTAATCAATAATTTCAATATTACAGATGTGTCACCAGAAGGCTTGGAAGATGAAGGGGCGATATACGAAGACCTAGATGATGATCCAGGTCTTACCGCGCGGGCGTTATATGACTACCAAGCTGGTGAGTTTATTCTACAGTTGTTTCATAATAGTTTATTGTATAATCTTGAGCTATAAATACATACTCTGATTTAATAAAAATATTGTAAATATTGTCGTTAAAAATCGATAGTGTGTGTTTGCGGAATGGAATAACCGCATTGCGAGTTGAAGGAGGAAGTGATGATGTAGGTCTAGATCCTTACAGTTTGCTAAAGCTTATTTGGTTTTATTAAATACTAGCTGTCCCCCGCGGCTTCGCTCTCGTCAGCTGGCTACACTCCTATCTACCCTACCCTATCCTACCTAGCTACCCACCTATCCTACTTTACCCTACCGACTTACCAACATGTCCTACCTACCCTACATACCAATTCAAATTTTCTTAAGGATCTTTAATTTTTTTGAAAAAAATTATATATAGCCTATGTTACTTCCTGATAATTTAGCTTTCTATTGGTGATAATATGGTTAAAATCGGTCTAGAAGTTTCGGAGCTTATTCGGTACAAACAAACAAATTTAAAAATCTTTCCTCTTTATAATATTACTAGCTGTCCCACGCGGCTTCGCTCCCGTCAACTAGCTATCTACCAACCCATCTACCCTACCTACCCTACACACATGATTGTTGCGTAACTTTAACCACTAACGCAGCGCACGCAACGGAAGCTCTCAAAAAAACTTTTTAACAAAAACCTACCAAGTGCGAGTCGGACTCGCGCACGAAAGGTTCCGTACCATTATCACAAAAAATGGCAAAAAAATCACATTTGTTGTATGGGAGCCCCACTCAAAAATTTAATTTATTCTGTTTTTAGTATTTGTTGTTATAGCGGCAACAGAAATACACCATATGTGAAAATTTCAGCTGTCTAGCTATCACGGTTCACGAGATACAGCCTGGTGACAGACAGACAGACAGACAGACAGACGGACCGCGGAGTCTCAGTAATAGGGTCCCGTTTTTACCCTTTGGGTACGGAACCCTAAAAAATCAAACCGACTCCCAAAATAAAACACTTCAAAGTGAAAAATAACTTTCTTTTCCGAAGTCGGTGTCTTTGTTTTCAGTTATTCGACACCGACTTCGGAAAAGAAAGTTGTTCCTGAGATTAGCGCGTTCAAATAAACAAACAAACTCTTCAGCTTTATAATATTAGTATAGATTATTATATATAGGCTCGCGCTTTACCACTATCTCACCTGATGGTAACCGATGATGTGGTCGACGATAAGGCACGCTTGCCTAGAAGTAACCTATTCACCCTTGACTTAAAGACCCCGAGGTTGTAGCTATCGGGCAACACAGACGCCGGCAGGGAATGCCACTCCTTAGCTGTACGCACAATGAAAGTATTCCACGTAGAAGTTTACCCTAAGTGCTGTTCTTATGTCCTGTTTTTTTTTTTTTTTTTTTTTATTATTTGATATGGGTTTGCTCTTGACTCTAGTCTAAGTCATAGGTGACAGAGACAGAGTCGACGATGGAGTGAGCTTACCCAGAAGGAGCCTGTTTACTCTAACTTTGAAGAGATTCGGGTTGAATGCGTTCGGAAACACAGATGCAGGTAGTGAGTTCCATTCATTCGCTGTGCGCATTATGAAGGATGTTTGGAAGCGCTTGGTGCGTTTCCGTCCAATCGCCATTACCTCCATTCTGTGCAAAGTTATGGAAAGGGTACTGAACAGTAAGTTGCTGACCTACCTTGAAGACAATAATCTCCTCAGTGACCGTCAATATGGCTTTCGCCGGGGACGGTCTACTGGTGATCTTCTTGTGTATGTCACGCACTGCTGGGGCGAAGCCATCGAGAGACACGGCGAAGCACTTGCTGTTTCGCTGGATATCTCGAAGGCCTTTGACAGGGTCTGGCACGCAAGTCTACTCAGTAAGCTTCCTGCGTATGGCATCCCCGCTGGTTTTTGTAGCTGGATATCAGATTTCCTTTGCGAACGGTCGATCCGAGTAGTCATAGACGGCTGCTCCTCTGACCTTATGGCTATTGATTCCGGAGTTCCTCAGGGATCTGTTCTCTCTGCAACTCTTTTCCTGCTGCACATCAATGACCTTCTTCAGCTTGGTATTGTTGGGTACGCAGATGACAGTACTGTTTCAGAGAGATACCTGTCCAGCGCAAGAACCAGCTGGATGAAGTTCGTTCCTTGAGAGAGACTATGGTAGAGCGGACAGATTTGACCTTAAGCCTTGTCTCCCAGTGGGGTGATGACAATCTGGTCTCCTTTAACGCCACCAAAACACAGGCGTGTCTTTTTACCGCTAAAAGGAGTCTTTTCGATCGGGCGCCTATTTTTCGTGGTGCGTCTGTTCCAGTGACTGATCGGATTGAGCTCCTAGGCATGGAGTTGACATCCAGTCTTAACTTCGGCGCCTCCATTGAGCACAAAGCCCAAATTGCGGCCAGAAAACTGGGCATCCTAAATAGGGTGAAGCGATACTTTACGCCTGGACAGCTTCTAACCCTGTACAAAGCGCAAGTCCGATCCTGCATGGAGTATTGCAGCCACCTTTGGGATGGCTCAGCAAAGTATCAGCTTGCCGCGCTTGACTCGGTGGAACGCAGAGCTAAGAGGCTCATCGGCGACATTGAACTGGTGGATACCAAGCTTCACAGCTTGGCTCATCGCCGCAAGGTTGCCTGCTTGTCGGTCTTCTACAGACTATATTTCGGTGAGTGTGCTCAAGAACTCCACGACCTCATCCCACCAGCCCCCTTCTACCATCGGACATCTAGACGCACTGCAAGTTACCATCCTTACCTTCCTACTTCCTACTAATACCACTACTTTTTCCCAGTGTGGATTATGTAAAGAATATACGTAGCAAATGTAGATCCTTGTAAACCAACAATACGCTATTATTAGACATCATTGTAACTTTTGCTAAGCTTAATAATATGACATTGTGTTTTAGGATTATGATTATGCAAGTATTCGGTATCTTCTCTTTGCAGCATTTTCTTCAGATTTCCACATTGTAATAGTACATTGTGTATTAAGGGCGGTAAGTAAGGAATTACGATCGAGGCTCTAGTAGGCTTTCTGAGTCGATGTTCGTAATTCCCGTACCGCCCGTGAAACATACAATGTTTTTCATCACATTTGCGAGTAATAATTATGAATTATAGCTTTATTATACAAGTCAGCACAGCTGTTATTACGAAATACGTGAACTTTTTTTCAAGCGGATGGCGAGTTTTAGCCCACACCACAGATTATACAAATGTTTCGTTCAGAAACGTTAAGGGCAAATACTTACGTAGGTATACAGCCATGACGGAGTGTAAAAAAAAAATCGACGTTTTGATACAAATAACTATTAAAATCGATTATTAAGAACATTAGTCGAGTATTTAAGTACCATGTAGAGAGATTGCAAAGACATTCCTGTTTAGATAACATTTTAAGACAATTTTTCAATTGCGTGTAATCTCCTTGCTTGAACTTGCATGACCTGTGTGCTGTGCTATAAATTAAAAAGATATTACTTACCGACCTTGGGTTTTATGACAAAAAGAAAGCTCGAGGGTTTTATATGGGGCATTACGGCCAAGTTAACCTGTATGTTTAGATACTGTTTACGTGCAAGTGTGATGAAAACTATTTAAAACAGACTTACTGGACAAATAAACCTGGTGCTCATCTTTTTAATTTCTTCCAGCCGACGAATCAGAGATCACATTCGACCCGGGCGATATAATAACGCACATAGAGCAGATCGACGCGGGCTGGTGGCAGGGGCTCGGCCCACACGGACTGTTCGGCCTGTTCCCCGCCAACTATGTGGAGCTGCTGCCCTGCCAACCTCGCTAGGGACATAGCGTGAAGTTTGTGACTTGGTGGGACTATCTGTGGGCTTGTAATGATGATTTTAGATTCTAAGGTCGCGTGACCAACTAAATTGACAGTTTTTCATACAATATTGTCCTATATATACCCCGTGCAAGTGGACCTTAGGCCGAGTTTCTCACCTATAAATTATCGCAGAATTAATGTGACAATTGTCAAGCACGCATTAGCTGCTGTGATTGGTAGTTGAAAATTCAACTAGGCCAATAAGAGGCACTTTTGAACGTCAAACACATATTAAAATTTACAAGTAATAAAAGTTGATTCTACCGTGCATTCGGAAAAGTAGCTTATTATGGAGAAGAATGCACAAGAAACTCCATACTTACTCTTTTAAAAAAAAAAAAATAAGCTTACTCACCAGGCTTACAGATATTTCCATCAAGTTGAATATTAAATATAGATTACCACTAAAATTTAATATAATTCAGTGTCATCTTATGTGAATACTGTTAATGCTACTGTATTGCTAATATGCAGTAGTATGTTATTTATGTAAAGTTTAAAGATGAGATTGGATGGTATTAAAAGTTGCTGGTAAATGTTCTGTGTATGTATATGTGACATGTAACACTAGTGTGGGTAGCTTGGTTCGGTTGACTTTTGGTTGTATTAAATATCAACTTATATTAACTAGGACGCTCAAAAAATATTAAAACCAAGTTCTCTGTCAGCTTGCTTACTATATAATATTAACATTAACGTTATAAGTGGGATATTTACCATGTTTACTGTTTGTAGCGAGTTTCCGATATGTCGGCGCTGTTGCAAGCACCATGATCACGGATAAAATGAAGTTATTGCGGGTGTTTGTGAGGAGACAAATCGGTCTACTCTCTTTCTTGTTCGTTTTTTGCACTCTGTACCGCGACCATTACAGTTAGTGACCATGACAGTTTAAAAACTTACTATAATATTGTCAAAAAAATCATATCCGACTAAATGTTACCATGCCTCTTTCAAAATAGCTACCTTTTGAATTACCTAATTTCGGTTTATTTTTATTTTTTGCTCTATACAGAAATCTTAAAATAGTACCAGTTGTAACCGCTATAAACGGGACCGCCTATTCGTACTGAACTGTTCAAGGGTTAAATCACCATCTACTCGAAAGAAGAACAGTTCCAAACTACCCACACAAGTGCACAAATACGATAATATTCTAATATTAAGAGTATGCTATAAAAAAGCGAGTTATATGACATGTGAGAGAGTTTTACTAACTTAAAATTAACGAGGACTGATGCAATACGCACTTTATGAAGTATAACCGACTTAATGCGTTACAGCGGTCCCGGATATAAAACGAAAGTTTTTATAATCGCTTACTATAAATGTATACTTTGATAAAGGAGAACTTGCTTTGAAAAAATCGTCTAGGTACACTTCTTGTCGTTGCTACAATACTCACAACGGATCTTGGTGTCTCTGAATTGGCTCTAATGTTGAAGGTGAAGATAGCATTGTACAACTGTCTCTTTCACTCGCTTACGTTTGTCGCATCGTCCTATCTCGCTTACTCTATGCAGTATTCTTGGCAGAGCCAACTTCTGAGACACAAAGATCCGCTGTGACTATTATAGCTGGGTTTAAACCAATAAAGTTATGTACTCTCGTCATCTCGTCCAAAACGAGAAAGTAAATGATTATATCTCATATCCATAATTTTTTAATTTTAACTTGCTAAATTTCCACGTATGAAACCTCTTTGAACGCGATCTCAAACTCTTTGGCATATTCTGGGACCGAGGAAAATGCATAAAACTCTAGTGTATTGTCTTTGGAACGTATTAACTAGTCTGAATGGGTCAAAATAATAAAATAATGTCTTAAAAGAATAGCCAACTAACATAGCATTCAATAGACTATCGATAGATTCCATAAATATTAGTTTCGATTCGAATTCAAAACAATTTTTAACATTTTCAATAGCGTTTCCAATAAATTTAAAATAATGTAATTAGCAATTTGAAATAGTCCATTTTCTAACTTCGGATTCAAAGTTTTTTTATAATGGCAACACTAAACGGTAGGTTTGGATGCAATTTAGACTGTGATGAGAAATAATTTTTAGTCGACTTCGATTTTCAAAATTTTTGATCGGATGAATTTTATAGATTTAGATTTTTTTATAAAAAACGGACATTAAGATTTAGCACTATACGTGCCGTCACTAAAAAAATCAGTAGTCGACTAACGAAAAATTTAATACAAACTTTTCTTTTTAAATCGAAAATTAAATAGTTGTTGCCTTTTCAATAAAATTAAGAATGCATTTTCCTTCTTGATAATATAAGGATAATAATTAATGTTCAGAGAGAATTTCGATGTAAAACGAAAGAGGCCTAATGGGCACTAAAATTATATCTACCGCTTTTATAAAAATAACGTTTTTGGCCCGAGAATGCGAATTTAAAAGATCCAAAGAATTTCTGAGGTTCAAAATTTTTCAATGACGTATTAAAAACTTTTTGATGAAGAGTTATGTAGGTTCGCTTTATTAAAGGATTCAGTAAAAACTGATTTATTTGAAAATATTGTTATTATCGCTTTAATGATTGTTTGAATATGAAGCAATAACTTAAATGTATGTAGTTAAGTTATTAATTTTTAAAGAGCTTATTAAGAACTCCGTTAGTAATTTTCTAGCTTAGTTTCTAAGTTCATTTTATTAGACTTATTATTGAGTCATTAGACTGCCATTTATTTATGAAAATTTTATATTTTAGGCTTTAACATTATTTGAATAAAGACTATTTCTGCATTTGTATTATTAAAGCGTTTTCGTTTATTTTATTAATTGGCAACAGAAAAATCGGAGTCGCCAACATTTTGGCCAAAGTGGAGAGTAAATAAATATTTTTATGTACTAGTGTTTAATGTAGGCTTCAATTTAATTTTATAACTTTGACTGCATTTTTTTGTAAAAGCTTTTTAGCTGTACTTAGAAAATGTTATGCGTTTTTATGAGAAAAGCCGTGATGGTGAATTAAACAAATGTAATTTTTATTGAATTTAAAGAAATAAAATGATGTATTTTGGAATCCTTTTGGTACAAATTGACTAAGTAGTGCCAAAACGTCTTATTGAAAAACTATTTTGAACACACAAAGTTACTCTTGTCACAAATAGATGCTCACTACTTAATGTACTTTAAACACTGCATTTTGCTATTATTAATTTAGTATTATTATTGTTGCAAAGGTTCCTTTCCTTAGGTATTAAATTTTGTCACAATTTTCAGGCATTTGCTCCATATTTAGCTAATTATGTAGAAGTAGGGATGCTTACAGACAACTATGTTGGTGCAGATAGATTAAAACTTAATGGCGGCTCGGAATACGAGGCAAGTCGCTACACAGTTGCGAATTCATGTGACTCCGGGGCTAAGCGGTGGGGTACTGCACAGTAAAAAGCGAACCTCACAGCCGCCTTTAAGTTTGAATTGACCTGTAACTGTGATCAATAAAAATTACAAAGTGGATTTACTTTACGCTTTTGTAAAATCACAATATTATCGAAATGTACAGAATCACAGATGCTTATTTTTAGACACGAATAATATCACTTTTATTGTACAGGTAACTTAGCAGAAGTATTAGTATCACGAATTGCACTGTTATATGTCTACTAATTACCTACCTAACATGGCCAAGGAAAATATTTAAATTTGTAAAGAAAATGATTTACGATGTGGGTGTATGTTCTCGCCAAAGTTCTTGGCCGTCCTGAAGTTAGCTACAATGGCTACGCAGTAGTAAATCTCATACGGCAAGCCAACTTCACAGCTGCCAAGAAGTTTGGTGAGAGCTTTACTATACCTACGCTTATAGTTTTCATAGGACGTAATCTTCCAAAACCGCAAAACTTGTTATAGTTAAGTTGGCTTTCCGATGCGCAAGACAAGGATCGGTACTGTTTTTGTATGAGATTTACTATTGCGCAGCTATTGTAGCCAACTTCAGGACGACCAAGAAGTTTGGCGAGAACTATAACTTGACTTCCACAAAGTTTTAAATACCTATAATCATATTAATATTATTCCTGTATCAATTGTTTTTTGATCTACATTATTAAACCCTATATACATAACTCTTATGTACTAATCATAATTATACGAGATAACATTTGTTTTTTTTGTTAGCCTTGCAATATTGATATTTTACTTAAAATAACTGTGCACCTGTAGCTGTGACGTCAGTCTGAGGTTCGACTCACGCTATTGACGCACAAGGCGAACGGCAGGCATATTACGTATCTTTTGCAAGAGCAAAACGATAGCGATCAAACGCTTTATGTCATAAAACGACGAATTATCTGCAGTGTAGGTATGGTAGGTCCTACACAATCGTTTGCTGTTTGTCATATGCACTTATTTAAAAAATTAAACCGCCAACAACTCTAAAACTTTTGTATTGAAGAGCAATTATTGCGCAAAAATCGCTATCGTTTTGCTCTTGCAAAAGATACGTAATAAGCCTGCGGGTAGGCGGGATTGAGGTCGCATTCCTCCGAGGTACACAGATAAGTTAATAGAGTCACGTTTACGTTTATTTTCTTATGATAATTCAGCCTTGCAATATTGATATATCTATGTATTTATAAGGAATGTTAGTCAATGTGCCCCAATTAGGAGATTAACTAAGACTAAGCTTCGCCTTTTCTCCTTCTATACATAATAGTCGTAAGTCATGTAAGTGAGATGTGTATTTTTTGTATTACGTTGAAACATGTTCTCTGTATGTACCTATATTATTGCAATATAATTTTATGTGTATGGTGCTCCATTGTATTGTAATTTGTAATATAGGTTTACATTTGTATCCTAATATTTTCAAAATAAACAAGTCCTAGATTCCGATTTTTTTTTGTTTTTATTTTCCCTTTGCTCGTTAGGGTACGTTCACACAGGGCATCCGCATTTCCGGGATTGTTTTTAACGGATCTCTCGCTACTGGAGTTGATGTTCAAACCGCATTTGCAGTAGCGTTTTATTTTTATTTTATTTTGTGAATTCAACAATATTCATTGCGTTTTTATCGCTGTCGAGTAGACGGATTCTTACACATGAAGCAATGAATAATATTATCGCGCCCGCTTTGAGCTACAAAAATGTCAGGCCATGTACCGTGCTAAAGCCTGGTGATTTCAAGCAACCGGTGACTCGAATCGAACACGGAAAAGAAAATACACGCGAAGCTCCAAGCTGTTTCTAATTTGGAGGAGGAATTATAAAGAAAACGAGTGTTATCTACAAACATTTCATATTTAATAAACAATTCATCACATTATAATTAATTAAGAAAACAAATTATCTTAAAATACTGCTATTCATGCACTATGATTTTTTCTCTCAGGATATCAGAGAAGACGCCGTGCCGAGGGACAGCTATTTTGTTTACGATGTCGGGAACAACCTGAAACAAAATGGATTTTTTTTAGGAGAACAAACGAGGGTTTTTATACTGGGGGTAGGCGGGAGTGAGGCCGCATTCTAGCGAGGTACACACTTATTTTGAAAGAGTAGTAACGATAATCTATATTAATAGGATTATCCTTGTGGACTAAGGCCTCGCTTCTGGAGACGCGGCGCGTCGGGCGGTGCGGCCCGTATAAAATTCAAACATCGTATCATAATTGATACTTCTGGTATCGATATGGCGTTGTATGAGAGTGTTCATGGGTGTTTGACCGTGTTTGCTTGAGATACAGGCGGAGCCCGCGGCGCCGCTCGCGCTAATACGAACATACGGAGATACCCGCTAATGCGCCCAAAGCGGTGCTCGACGCGGAACATTCTGCCAGTTTTGCTTGGAAAGCGCACAACGCAGACGTGAGCCACCTTCTTCAGCAGTGGAGTACGACATCATGGAGTTTGTTAGAAGACTAGCTGACCCCCGCGGCTTCGCTCCCGTCAACTGGCTATCTATACCACCTACCCCACTCACCGTACCCACCCTACAAACAAACAAACTCTTCAACTTTATAATATTAGTATAGATGTTGATAAAACTCCTTCGAAAATTAACAAATTTGATTACCATAAAAAAGGTTATATAGTGAGTCAATCTTAAAAGATAGAAATATGCTGTTGTGGATTTTTTTTTAGAACTTTAAAAGAGTAACAATTCCATCATACATGATATTTGCGTAACTTAAACCGTTTACGCAGCGCAAGCAACGGAAGCTCTTAAAACGGAATAATTCTGCCAGTTTTTGTAACTTTTTTCATTTATGCTGCGCTCCTAATGGTCGTAGCGTGATTTCATATAGCCCATAACCTTCCTCGATAAATAGACTATCTAACACAAAAATAATTGTTCCTGAGATTAGCGCGTTCAAACAAACAAACAAAGTCTTCAGCTTTATAATATTAGTATAATTCAGTGCCCGCCGCGTGCAACGCTGAACGCTAGAGGACTCGCCGGGGGCGCAGTGCGGGCACCACTACGCTTACTGCTCTGCACGCGCCGCCTCTCCATGAACAGAAAAACGTGAACGAAAAATGGCGACGCGCCGCGTATCCAGAATCGAGTCCAAGCCTTACCGATCTGTTGACGGTATTGATCGACGTCGGTAGATTGGTGAGCTAGCTTTTGGTACATACCCCTATTTGTCTACTGAGTTTTCCTATAGTGGCCTCCTTCACCAACCTTACGTTATGGAAAGCGGCACACTATACCAGGCAACCCCTTACGAGGTGTCTGGGACCATCTTCGGTAGGTCACGCCTCCGAGAGCACTCGCCCCTGGTACTCAAGAGAAAATGTGAGTTGCACCGTGATTACTCACTACCATTTGTCCAGAATGGTACCGGAGCAATAAAGCCGCTCACACACACAGAAACACAGTAGAAACTGTCGATCGACGTCGACTGAGCCATTCTACCATCGTTAGTGGTAACACCACAATCTGTCGCAAATTGTGACCTACCGCGCTGCATCAAAAAATCCTCCTACATATTACATATATAACTTTCGTATATTTTGTATCAATGAATATATTACAGGTGGGCGGCTTATCTCGCTTTTTAGGGTACTACAGCCAAATGGTTTGTATTGAAATGCGATGCAGCCCGTTGCGACTGCCGCAATGTGCGCTTAGCTTCAATCGTATTGTCCGTTATAGACCGACCGCTTAACTGAGACCATTCTGAAGTAGCTGCGCGGAAATGATGTATTTATTTATTTATAAATACTTCATGCAAAGGAACATGCAGGCGAACTTAGTGTTGCCGCAGGTGTAGTGACCTCGAGGTGGTGGCGTGTATTGTTCCACGCGTTCCTCTCTAAGGCGTCACCGAAGAAGAAGAGAACACCTCACTCCCCCCTAACCAGAGGTCGAGTCCCACAGAAGCGGACCAGGGTGATTTTTAATCAGTAGGAGTCTGACAGACCCCTCCGTCCCCCCAGGGCGGAGGACATCCAATGAGGATTTTCACCCCGGAACAGTCGATAATTCGCTGATGGGTGTCAACATCTCTCTTGCTACCATAGGAACTTAGCGCTTAGGGGCTTAGCAGGAGAAGTCATTGGATTAAATACCAAGCCAAAAAAAAAAAGTAATGCTCAGTTAAGCAGTCGGCCTATAGTTTTCTATTGGCATGTTTTGCGAGAGCCGAGGAGACCAGTGATCATAACAGTTATAATATGATTCATAGATAAACATTTTTCATAAGCTGATAGCGAACACGACGAAAGAAGATTTTCGACTTCGGAAATCGAATTTCGGAACTCAAATGGAGCTGGAAACGGGCTGCACACGGTCTGTCATCCGTTCGTTTGTTCACTAGACACGATTCTGCAACGACACTGCAGTGCACTTGTATTGTTTTATAAGCGCGTGAGTGACGAACCAAGCGTGAGCCGTGCGGTGCGGTGTGTCGTGTCGTCAAAAAGCTCATACCGGTTTTGTTCAGCTGCTAAATTGTCACCGCAAAAAAACCGCGACGACATAGCAGAAAAACGCGTGTGGTGCGGTATCGTACAATGAACAAACGGTCCATACAAATATATGGAGCTCTGAACCGTGACCACATTTTGCGATGTCGTGTGTCGCGTCGTGAACAAACGGCTTAAGGCGGTGACCGAGTGGCGTCCAAGGACTAGAAGAAGAAGTGTCGGACGTCCGGCGGCGAGATGGGCAGACGAACATTGTTGACATTTGGCACAGGAAGGGGAGTGATTCGCACAAGAAGACATAGGCCTATGGTCAGCAGTGGGAGAAGTCGGGCTGGGGATGATGATGATAGGAGCAAATCGTTTATCCTTTCAACACACACACATCTTGAAACAAATCAAAGCATATTAATTAAAACCCACCTTAACACGAACTTCTCTGGGCATGAACTCGTGGAAGAACTCATAGAACTCGTAGTGCGTTCGCACAATCTCTAGCCTGGCGAACTCGTGCTTCAATACGTCTACGGCGTCTGGCGGGGCGACGTAGTGGCGTCGTATGTCTTTGGTAAAGAAGTATATTGTCTCTACCAGCTTCTCCGCCCGGACGCGTGCTCTGTAGTCGTATCTGTAAGCGTAATAAGTGATATTATTAGTCGGAGAAAGTCTGTGTGGACTCTTTAGCACAATACTGGAAGTGAAGGGACGGGAAAGAAAGAAAAATATTTATTTGTGACACGCACAGGAGGTACAAGGACTAGAAAAAACAAAAAAACCGGCCAAATGCGATTCGGACTTGCGCACGATAGGTTCCGTACCATTATCGCAAAAAACGGCAAAAAAACACGTTTGTTGTATGGGAGCCTCACTCAAAAGACGTAATACATTTATTGTTATAGCGGCAACAGAAATACATCATCTGTGAAAAATTTTAACTGTCTAGCTATCACGGTTCATGAGATACAGCCTAATGACAGACATACAGATAGATAGACAGATGGACATACAGACGGACCGTGGAGTCTTAGTAATAGGTACCAGTTTTTAACCCCCGCCGAAAAAGAGGGGTGTTATAAGTTTGAGGTGTGTTGCTGTGTATCTGTGTGTCTGTCTGTGGCATCATAGCACCTAAACGGATGAACCGATTTTGATTTAGTTTTTTATTGTTTGAAAGGTGATTTCGTCGAGTGTTCTTAGCTATATTTGAATAAAATCGGTTCAGCCGTTCAAAAGTTATGGGTGTTTTACTGTTTGAACCGGGGTGTTTTCGCAAGAGAAATGTGTCGGGGGTTTTTTAAATTTTGTTATTTTACTTGTTACTTTTTGGGTATGGAACCCTAAAAAGAGACTCCTATCTCAGCATAAATATTACGACGATAATAAATTAACCGGCCAAATGCGTGTTGAACTATGCACATTTAGGGTTCCGTACCAAACCGCAAAATCAAGTTGGGTTGTAATAGGAAAAATAAGGGAATTGCAAAAAAGAACTAATTAGTCCAAATGAATAGTTATGCTAATCTTTGCATTATGCCACAGTATTATTATGCTAATAAAAGTTATGTGAAAACATTATGCCAAGCAATATGTTTAAAAAAAAATATACCAAGAGGAGGAATCCCGTTCTTCAGTACTTAGTTAAGATATCGAGAAAAAAAAAACATGATATACTTACTTAGGCTCCAATTTATTCTCCAGATATTTATACAGTCTCTTAGTGACCCACGACGCGTTGGAAGGTTTGAATCTCTTCGGCGGCTTATATTTCATGTCTTCAATCACCTCTGGAGGTAATGGACCGAAAGCAGTGTTAGATTTGATCTGTTTCTTAGGTTTACTCTGTGCAGGATTGGGGCGGCGCGGAGCCGGTTTATTGGGTACTTTGAAGAGACTTAGTGAGTTCGTAACAGGGGTTTTGAACGAGTTTCTTATTGCTGCTTCCTGTAATATGGATTAATTAAGGAAATAATTAGTTGGAAGTATACATATATTGCTAAACTAGCCTTAGAGGAGGTCGTGGCTAAATAATAACAGGGGTCGATCTTCAAAGTTAAGCAACGCTTGACGAGGTCGGTCCGTGGATGGGTGAGCATTTCAATATACTGAGTTTCGTCCTTGCCTCGGAAAGCATGTTAAGTCGTTGGTCCCGGCTGTCATTTGAAGTTTTTTGACAGTCGTTACGAGTAGTCAGAAGCTTGAGATCTGACACCAGTCTAGCCAAGAGGTACCGCTGTTACCCAGTTTCTGGGTTGTGGAGGTCCGATAGGCTGTCGCTCCATGAAAAACACTGGTACTTAGCTGAATACGGTCAGACTGGAAGCCCACATCCATTTTCTACAGTGTTTATTGTTGGTGTAAAAGTTTTTTTTTTTTATACACATAACATGACATCTTGGATAAAGGGAGAAATTAGTATATTAGAGGGAGTTTGAATGTGGCGCTATTGACAGAAAAGTTGAAAGCAAACCGTTTGTCCTAGTAGGTCATGTGATGAGGGGTAAAACGCATGTTATTAAAAGAATTATGAATATAAATCTGGATGGATGGAGAGGGAGAAGAAGGCCAAAGAAAAGATGGATGGACTGTGTGAGTGTTATGAAAGAAAAGGGATCAGTAATAGCGTGACGGGAGACAGGACGGTATGGAAAGAACCACAAGTAACATGGGATAAGGACAGGATGATGATTTTGAAGTAACATGACATCTTTGATATACTATTGTCAATAAAATATAATAAGGCCGTCAGTAAACAATCACAATATCCCCTGTGCTAGTTGGTACTATATTATTATTGGATCTTATTACCCATTGTTATGACCCATAAGACAACATAGGCTCCGTAAAAAGCATAACAAGAATAAGAAAATAAATAAGCCAAATCTACAAGTGTTGCTCTTGGGAATATCATAACAACAGAATTAATAGATTGACAAGTAAAGAAAAGTGAAATGACAGGCTACTTATACAGTCGCATCAACAATTAGGCCAGTAGTGAAAAAGGCCGCCTTGGCAGAAAAACCACAGGACTTCTTTAATCTACTAATGGATAAATTAACATTTTCTTTTATGTTCAAATATATATTATTTTATTGATCAGTGAGAAATTTAATCACTTACCATCTTAAGATTCTTAGCAATATTCTGCTCCTTAATCTTCTGCAAATACTGTTCTAGCGTGGCTAGCCTCGTTATCCTCGACGCTTCATGATCAGACTCCACGTCATCATCAACAGGAAGAGAATTCTCAGGCATCTCGGTAGAATTTGCTAAAGGAAACTTCATGGTCTCTGACTGCATTTCCATATGTTCAGTTTGCCTTTTCGCCGATTTCTCCATAACTAAGGCTCGTAAAGACTTTCTAGGTGTGAAGTCTTTGCCGAAAGTCTGTCTTAAAGTTTTGCGGGTAGTTCTATGGGAGTCCCAACCGGATCCTTCGGCACTGGAGTTTGTAGTGCCATCGGAAAAGCCTATACTGTCTCTAGGAGGGGCTAAACTTGGTTTGATATTAAGATTATTGATCATACTTTTGGTTTTCCTAACACTGGTATTGCGGCCTTTGACTATGAAGGAGTCCATTTGGTTGGTCTTGTCATGTAGAATCACTTCTGGAGATTTGTTCCGATGTTTCTTTCTATGTCTGCCTGTAGTGTCATGTGTGACGTTCGGTGATTCTTCGATTTCTTCACTTGGTTCTATTTCGTTCTGCTCTTCAATGTGTCTGTCTTCGTGACTGACGTGTTTGTTTTGTTCACTTTCATCAGCGTTGTCTGATTCTTGTTCGTCATCATCTACTTCCATTTCGTCGGCTTGATTGTCATCAGAAATATCTGGATCACTGGCGATAATTTTATCGGCCTCATCACTGTCATCCATTTGATTATCATCTTCGTCCTCCACGCTTTCGTTAGCTTCGGCGTCACTTTCAACTTCAAGACTTTCTTCTTCGTCATTCTCAACTTCTTGACTTTCGTTAGCTGAAGCTTCATTGACTGCTTCTTCCTCATCTTCATCCATTTCTTCTTCGTCCTCCTGTTCAGAGGCCTCATCATCATCGACTATATGGCTTTCATGTGCCTCCTCGTCAATTTCTTGGCTCTCGTTTGCCTCTTCTTCGATTTCTTGGCTTTCTTTTGCTTCCTCTTCTTCGATTTCTTGACTCTCATTTACTTCTGGCTCAACTTCTTGGCTTCCATTAGCTTGATCTACCTCTTCTTGGCTTTCATTGGATACTTCTTGATTTTCATTAGCTTCATCCTCCTCTTTCTCGCTTTCATTACCTTCTGCCTCCTCTTCCTGAATTAGATTATCCTCATTTTCAACTTTTTGACTCTCATGAGCTTCTTGGCTTTCATTAGCTTGATCCTCCTCTTCTTGGCTTTGATTGGCTGCTTCTTGACTTTCTTCAGCTTGATTCTCCTCTTCTTGGTTTTCATTGGCTACTTTTTGACTTTCATTAGCTTCATTCTCCTCTTTCTCGCTTTCATTACCTTCTTCCTCCTCTTCCTTACTTTGATTTTTCTCATTTTCGTCTTCTTGACTCTCATGAGCTTGATCTGCCTCTTTTTGGCTTTGATTGGCTACTTCTTGACTTTCTTCAGCTAGATCTTCCTCTTCTAGGTTTTCATTGGCTATTTTTTGACTTTCATCAGCTTCATTCTCCTCTTTCTCGCTTTCATTTCCTTTATCCTCCTCTTTCTCGCTTTCATTACCTTCTTCCTCCTCTTCCTTACTTTGATGTTTCGCATTTTCGTCTTCTTGACTCTCATGAACTTGATCTGCCTCTTCTTGTTTTTGATTGGCTACTTCTAGACTTTCTTCAGCTAGATCTTCCTCTTCTAGGTTTTCATTGGCTATTTTTCGACTTTCATTAGCTTCATCCTCCCCTTTCTCGCTTTCATTACCTTCTTCCTCCTCTAGCTCAACTTGGTTTACCCCATTTTCAACTTCTTGACTTTCATTCTGTTCCTCTTCAACTTCTTGACTCTCATTAGCTTCATGACTTTCATTCTGTTCCTCAACTTCTTGACTCTCATTAGCTTCTTGACTTTCATTCTGTTCCTCCTCAACTTCTTGACTCTCATTAGCTTCTTGACTTTCATTCTGTTCCTCCTCAACTTCTTGACTCTCATCAGCTTGTTGACTTTCATTCTGGTCATCAACAACTTCTTGACTCTCATTAGATCCTTGACTTTCATTTTGTTCATCTTCATTTTCATGGCTAACATTGACGTCCTCTTGGTTACCTTCTGCATTTTCTTCACTTACATTAACTTCATCCTCATTCTCGTGTTCCATCTCTTCATTTGATTTTTCACGAGAATTATTAGCTACTCCTTCAATTTCTTGATCTACCATCTCTTCGTCTTTACTCTCTTGATTGTGTACAACTGCAGCTTCTTCTTGGTTACCATCAACATTATCATTTGCAGAATATTGTTCAGTTTGGGATTCAACCGATTCCTCGATTGTTTTCACAGATTTTTGTAATTTGAGTACTGATTTGTTAGACAAATTGGATTTGTTTGTCAAACTTGATTTGTTACTCCTTGATCTATTAATTTCAGTTTCTTGGCTATCTTTTTCCAAGACAACAGTATTGTGCTTTCTAGTATTATTTTTTTGGTTTTCATTAGAGACTTCTGCTTCGCCTAAAATTTCATCATCATTTTCATATTCTAATGTGAAATTATTTTCATCGTCTTCTTCTTCATTTTGTTCCTCATCATTTGTAAGAGTCTTGTCTTCTTTATCATGTACTTTGATAGTAACTGTATGTTCTTTTTCATGCTTATTGCTCTTATTGCTGTTTGTCTTAGATAAACTTGAATCCAATTCATTTCCTGTAGAAGAATTTTTACTTTTAGACTTATTGCCCTTGGCATCCTGTTTTAAAGAAGTAGTAACACTTTCTTCAAGTTTCGAGGCATTCTTCAACATACTTCTAGTAGTCCTAGAACTATTAAACGATTTGTCTTTCATTTCCGGTGAACCTTTAGACTTATTTTTAGAAGAAGTAGATTTATTGGATTGCTTTGTTCTATCAGAACTTGTATTTGTTTGTAGAGTTCCAGCTTCAGATTCCTTTGCTTCTGACAGTTTGCTGAGTCTAGCTCGTTTTACAGGCGTGCTTGTCACCGAATCTTCAAGTTGATTCTCAACCATAGTTGAAGATGGCAGGAGCATCCCAAAATCCATTTCTATGTCAGTTGTAATGCTTGATGAAGGTGATGCTTCCCTGCCCCTAGATACAGAACTTATTCGTCTCTGTTCAAGTTTCTTTTGAAAACCAAATACTTTTGGTTGAATGTCTGGTATTTCATCCTCACTTTCAGATACTATGAAGTCGGCAAACATATTCTTTCTTTTGTTTGCTGGTCTGCTACCAAAGATGTTTCTAACTTGAGGCTTGGGATCTGCTAACATATTTTCTCTAGTTTTATCAGCTGCTGTCTTATTTGGGGATATGTTCAGTAAGGCAGCAGGAAATATTGGTTTGGATCTCTTTGTATTTTGAAAGAGTTCTCTTGTTCCAACATTTATTGTTTTATCAATGTTTGTGTTGTTGGTCTTATGGAGTTTGGCCAATGATTCCCTGTTGTCTATTAGGTGGCCATACTTCTTTTGAGGTTGGATCTCTTTTTGTGTGAAGAGCCTTCTTTGTGGAAGAACTATGCTGTGTATTGATTCGTTGTCACTGCTTTCTGGGAGGCCAAGAGTGTAGTTCTTTTTTCCTTGGCTGAAAATAGAATTAAATATTTGTTAATGTTGAAATTGTTGGGCAGTATGAAGGTAATAATCGGATAATGAAGACATTTAAACTCCACAAAAAATTGTTGCCGTCCACCACCACTATTAAAGAATACTTGGATGTTAGCAGTGGTCATTGAGGACCAAAACTACTGGAAAGGGTTTCCGATGATATTTACTATGCAGCCATTGCGGATACCTGTAAGTATGCATGCATGGAAACTTTTAGGGCTGGGATGGTGTTGATATTAATAAGTAGAAGTTACCTCAAGACTTCCATTTCACTGAGGTCTTCAATAGGATTGTTTACTTCCATCTTATTATCTTCTAACACTTCCATCACTTCTTGGGAGTTCTCATCCAGTTTCTTCCACCAACTTTTACCTAAAAATTAATTTATGTAGCATTTAAAATATAACCTGAACTAACTCGAAGACATGTGCTAAATAATGACAGCCGCAAGGGTTGATCATCAAGGTTAAGCAACGCTTTCCAAGGTCGGTCCGTGGATGGGTGACCATCTTTACATAGCTAGTTTCTTCCGTGCCTCGGAAAGCACGTTAAGCCTTTGGTCCCGGCTGTCATTTGAACATCTATGACAGTTGTTATGGGTAGTCAGAAGCCTGAGATCTGAAACCAGTCTAGCCAAGAGGTACCGTGTTGCCTAGTTACTGGGTTGTGGAGATCAGTTAGTCAGATAGGCAGTCGCCCCATATAAAACACTGGTACTCAGCTAAATCTGGTTAGACT
This sequence comes from Orthosia cruda, assembly GCA_964057195.1. Lineage (NCBI taxonomy): Eukaryota > Metazoa > Arthropoda > Insecta > Lepidoptera > Noctuidae > Orthosia > Orthosia cruda. The sequence continues at coordinate 51,095,666 of OZ059827.1, forward strand.
ACAAGCCGACCCCATTTGGGAAAAGGCTAGGCAGATGATGATATAAAACATAACCTAATATGACACCTGCGTTCCCCGAAGGGTAAGGCAATATGCACCTATAACACATTTCACAAGGTATGTTAAAGTTCCGTGTAGTACGGAGTGAGCCCATTGCCATCAACCGGGCATAAATCCAAACTCCACACTACTACTGCCTATCCTTATTATAATCAACTATACTTCATTTGAAATAACATTTGTAAACCGATATACCATAAAGTCTGTTCAACCGGTTTTGAGTTGAGGTTTATGTATAAAAAGCATAAACCTGTTACCAAAACTAACTGTTTCATACAGCTCCCTTTTGTCATATCACCAACACAATAGAAGTCAAAATCGGTTAAACGGGCTGTAAAATGGGATTATTTCAATATCTAATTTTATCTCAAATGGAATATAGCTAGGTATAGTTCTCGCCAAACTTATTGGCCGCTCTGAAGTTGGCTACAATGGCTGCGCAGTAGGAAATCTCATACAAAAACAGCACCGTTTCATGCCTCGCGCATCCGGTAAACCAACTTCAGGGCGGCCAATAAGTTTGGTGAGGTCTATACTAAAAAAATAATTTGTTTGTCAAATCAAAGCCACCTGTAAAGCCCCTGGGCAGCTTCTGTGCTTTTGGGCACAGCTAAGCTATCTTAGCCAGAACCCCCACACACAATAGACCGAAAGAAGAAAAGCGAGCCCCTACTTCGTTAGCTCTAAGCACTTAGTTTTTCAAATGCAGATCTGGATAAAATCACTGAAGAGACAGGCTCGTAATACAATTTGTTTTTCTTAATAACAAGTCATTATTATTTGACAGCAAAGTCTTAAAGAAAAATAACATTGAAACATTAAATTACATCAGTATGGTCATGGAAACTCTAACAAATTTTAATCATTCATACAAAACAAATAGATGTTTCCTAACATAACTGTTATGTTGGCAAAGCCAATGAACAGTTTACATGGCGAATCTAAAAGTATGCAATAACCATTTATTGGTATCGAAGGAGTCACACAGTCACCACACATCATGTTTTTACGATTTTCTAAAAGGATCAAGCAACACTATGTTTTTTTTTTTCTATATTAATAAAAACTAAGTTTCTAAATAATAAATTACAATCTAGCCTTAATATAGTAATAAGCAATTTAAATCTAACTTATTATTATATGGTATGATGCTATGACTAAGAATAGTGTCAATTTGCACTTTTATATAGTTCAGTAGCACTTTCTTAGTCTGATATGTTAAAAACACTTAGTTCACGTGTTACATGTATAGCACAGTATTGTTGCTATTATTTATTCACTTATTATACACTACACTAACTCAAATGGTTTAGTTCTCTTTAGCCTACACACTATGTCCGTGTTATCTAGCAGCTGGATTGCTTCCACATATGTGTCGATGAAGTTTTGGATAATGGTGGTGAGTTTCATTTTTAAGGTTGCGGTGAAGGTCATCATTTCTGATGTACCATGGTGCATTAACAGCATCTCTGAGTACTTTATTTTGAAATTTTTGTATAATTTTAACAGAGCTTTGTTTGTTATTTGATACTAAAAGCTGTCCTCGTGCAGTAACTTAGATATTGTAATAAAAGGTTTTATTCACACTGGCTTACTTTATAAAGAACACTCATGCTTATAACTGACAAAAAACTTAGCAAAATGGAAACCAAAAAACACTGTACTCACGTCTTGGTTCCTCAATTTCTGTATTATCATTCAGTACAGATCTGCCGTTCAACGGAGACAGTGCAAATGACTCCATGTTCTTGTCTTTGAACTGGTCAACGAGTGATGTGAGCCTGCCAGACGCCGTGGACAGGGCTGGGGAGCATAGACTACGGCTACCACGGGTTGTCCTGCGTTTTGGCGTGGTTACACCACCTTGGGAACGTGCTGGAGACGTAGCTTTCGTTTTTGGCATCTTTAAAGCTTTTCGTCACCTGAAATTGTTGTTGAAGCTTAATTAGGGAGTTGAATTAGTTTTAAGTATTAATAGGTGGATCTTTACTACAAAATTCGTATACAAGGGAAGTGGCAAATGTCACACTATTTTTAAGTTGCAATTTGCATAACATAGTGAAATGTACATGTTCTTACCTATATGAGAATTCAGAACATCCAAAAAGATTGTAAACCGCGACAGGACATAATAAAATTAAAATATAAATTTAAAAAAATATATAAATGACACGACGTTTGCCTATCTATTGTTAACTTTTACAACCATAACAAAAAACAAGAACAACAATTAATCACCATAAACAGGAAAGTGGCGCACAAATAATATTGATTACACAATGCACATAATTAAGTCAATATATTTGTCATATTATTATCAATTTAAACACAAGAAACAAAACAAACTTCCATCAAACAAAACCGTTTCTGTTTGAAGTTGAAGCTGTTATTTGTTAAACATGTTACGTTCCGTTTTTCAAATCTGATAATTAAAATTTAAAGTCATAAGTAATTAAATCAGTTTTGCAACTTTCGTTTATTATTACAAAAATATTGATAATTTATGCTAATAAATATTTATTTTCCCTTTTTCTTTGTATAATTTTAATATCCGATAAATAAAAGCTGAACATGACCGTGGAATGGAACGGAAAACTTAATCGCGTTTCGTTTTGCGTTACTTCATTCCAAATTCCAATATTATATTTCATGTTTTTTCTTAACGTCGTTCTTGTTACGTACTTTTAAAAATATAGTAAATACCTCAGATTAGAGAACAGAAACAGATTGCGCCTACAGAACAAGAGAGACAAACCAGCAATGCAAATACAAATTAAAAAACGAATACAAACTCGCGTTAGTACGAAACTACGCGTCGCACTGTTTACACGTCACAAGTGATCTCTTAATTTATGTTAAAAAATGCCGTCTTGTATCTTTAAACATTGCAAAAGTTGTTCACAAAAACAAAAAAAAGAAGATGGAATATCTTTTCACAGGTAACTATAGTTTATAATTTTGTTATATATTTACCACCATTATTATATTTATATTTACGGCTCACTCGGAACACAAAATATTGGCAGTAATTGGTTGGTGTTGCCAGTTTACTTAGAAATAAGTTTCCTTGAATTAGGGTAATGTGAATGGGGCGTGGGAAGATCTAATAATTTATACAGGTAAATTTTGTAACCAGTGTGCAATTGTATTTATTGGTTCAGTATCAGTAATAGAGCACATTTTCATTAATCCATCAACACCTTTTTATCTGATTTAAAATCAGCAAAATATGGACATAATCTATTCGTATATAATTCAATTAGCCGGTGGCACGCGGCGGGGATGCGACAGGTCGCGGGGTACCCGGGAGAGGGGATAATCGTACTGTACCTTCACGCGCCCACGGGAACCATAAAATAAATTCACAATATTTAGAATATTTTAAATGATGTATCTATGTCTTTCAATTTTAATACGATATGCTTTTATATACATTTCCAAAAAGCATTTTAAGTATTTTTTCCTGTGTTGAATATAAATTAATACCATTAAGTGAATTATATTTAACTTTTATTCTATTAAAGGGTTTCTCAATTACTTTTTGTAAATATACACTAATTAATTTTTGCAAATTTTCTTTTCGTGTATATGGCAACTCTGAAATTTGACAGCTTATACCACAGAGTACATTATACTAGGGATGTCGAAAGTGAAAAATATATCGATGTATCGATATTTATTAAAATATCAATATCGACCTCGATATATCGAGGAAAAAATATCGATATATCGGTCCGATTTTCAGAGTTTTTAGGTTCTTTTTTTTTTTGTACAAAATGTATGTAGCAATTTTTATACAAAATGTACATTATTTTAATGTATGTGAATCTTAACATAAACGAAGATATTTTAATCGTTATTCCTTTTTAATAGACAAAAATTTAAAATAACAAAAACTAAATAGCAATCTTCTAAAATTATTAGAAGATGACACGCACCACACACACACAACGCAAAATAACTCACATTTGAAAGTGGGTATATAAGTGACCATATCATCACTTAACATCAGGCGAGATAGTGGTCAAACGCGAGCCTATAATGAATAACAAAAAAAAAAAAAGAAAAGCGTAACGTGACTGATGATGACTGCCTCCGCGGCCGCCACATACACACACACGGAACACTAACAAAACATTATAGTCATAGACAATACAGTAATTTTCCGATCGTTCCTACCTTTTACGGCTTTAAATTCTGCTGAAAAGTTAAATTTGAAAAAAATATTATGTTTTTGATACGTTTTTCGATATTGAATATTTTGTATCAATATATCGATGTATCGGATGAAAATATATCGGCTAAAAATATCGATATATCAAACCAAAAATATCGATATATCAATGTATCGATATTTTTTCGACAAGCCTACATTATACATTGATTGTTCCGATTATTAATGGAGGGATACGTACACAAAAGAAGAACGATCATACGATTTAACGCCGTGCGATTTCTTTCTTTGGGGTTTTGTGAAATCACGGGTTTATACGAATATATCAGAAACAATTCCTGAACTCAAGGTCGAGATCCAATGCGTTATCAACGAGATGTACAACCATATCATTGTCAAATAGTCATCGAAAATTTCATGGATAGAGTAATGGCCTGATAACAGAGCCGTGGCATTTTTACATATTCGGAACATGTTTTCTTTATAATGCAATATAAATATCACTACTTACTCAAAAAATACATGTTTTAATTTTTAAACGCAATAGTGCCCTCATATTGAGAGGCCTATATAATTTATTTTCTAACTTATATTTTCCAAAAAAATATGAAGAAAACTTTAATCTAAGTTACATGGGCTATTATAGGTACTAGTGGAAAGGTTTACATGTGTGAGTTCGTGACTGGACCTCACAACTCACAGTGAGTCAGTAACAGAAAGTCACATGCATTTCAGATAGGGTTGCCAGATGGTCGGGAAACGTCTGAATTCTTCCGACCTGACCCGAAAACTTAAAATCTCCAGACATACAAGTTCTTTCTTTCAGATTACGCGTCCTCGTCTTACGTTTTTTCTGAGAGTCCCGCCTAAGGGCGGGATTCACTGAAAACAGTGAATAAATAGTAGATTATTGCATCGAGCACAAAGTAATTTATTATTGCACCGAGTGCCTGATTTAGAGCCCGAGCTTTAGCGAGGGCTCTAATATAACAGGCACGAGGGCAATATAAATTACTTAAGGCGAGGTGCATAATCTGCTTTTCTTTCAACTATTACCTATAGGCATAGTAGATAAAAGAAACTCATGTCAAACAGTTAAAATAGAAGTTTAATTATTGAAATTAAAATATTTTCTATAACACTGTCGGCTTCATTTAGAATGTTTTCCGGAGTTAATGTGTCGCTAGATGATTCCATTTTAATTCGAAGCCGAAGCACTCAAATCAGATAGTATCACACTTTATCGTTTCCAAAAATATTGTCAAGCAAAATTAACAAAGTGCCCGCCAAATCACTTTTTTAAATTTCTTTCATTTTTAAATCAGAGTTAGCAGCAATCATTTTTTAAATTTGGAACAAGTAGGATAGAAACGAATAATACGTACGTAAAAAAAAAAGTATTGATATCGGCTGGCTGAATAGAGCTAATCCATTAAAAAATAAACTGTGCAATAATGAAATTTCATACATTTTTATTGCTCTAGAGCATTAAAGACTCGCTTTGTACTGACTTTTTAGTGTGATTGTGATGAAATTAAAGCATAGTTGGAAGAAAAAGCACTTTTAATCACTGTTTTAGTGTTTGAAATTAGAACACACCAATATAATATTCAAACTCCATCTCAATGCTATACAACCTCCTTGCGCATAAAATATTCGATACAAACTTAGATAGAGATAAAGTTATAAGATAGAGTTAGAGATAGAGTTAGAGATAGAGTTAGAGATAGAGTTAGAGATAGAGTTAGATATAGAGTTAGAGATAGAGTTAGAGATAGAGTTAGAGATAGAGTTAGAGATAGAGTTAGAGATAGAGTTACAGATAGAGATAGAGATAGACAAAGAGTTAGAGATAGAGTTAGAGATAGAGTTAGATATAGAGTTAGAGATAGAGTTAGAGATAGAGTTAGAGATAGAGTTAGAGATAGAGTTAGAGATAGAGTTAGAGATAGAGTTAGAGATAGAGTTAGAGATAGAGTTAGAGATAGAGTTACAGATAGAGATAGAGATAGACAAAGAGTTAGAGATAGAGTTAGAGATAGAGTTAGATATAGAGTTGGAGATAGAGTTAGAGATAGAGTTGGAGATAGAGTTAGAGATAGAGTTAGTGATAGAGTTACAGATAGAGTTGGAGATAGAGATAGAGATAGAGATAGAGATAGAGATAGAGATAGAGATAGAGATAGAGATAGAGATAGAGATAGAGATAGAGATAGAGATAGAGATAGAGATAGAGATAGAGATAGAGATAGAGATAGAGATAGAGATAGAGATAGAGATAGAGATAGAGATAGAGATAGAGATAGAGATAGAGATAGAGATAGAGATAGAGATAGAGATAGAGATAGAGATAGAGATAGAGATAGAGATAGAGATAGAGATAGAGATAGAGATAGAGATAGAGATAGAGATAGAGATAGAGATAGAGATAGAGATAGAGATAGAGATAGAGATAGAGATAGAGATAGAGATAGAGATAGAGATAGAGATAGAGATAGAGATAGAGATAGAGATAGAGATAGAGATAGAGATAGAGATAGAGATAGAGATAGAGATAGAGATAGAGATAGAGATAGAGATAGAGATAGAGATAGAGATAGAGATAGAGATAGAGATAGAGATAGAGATAGAGTTAGAGTTAGAGTTAGAGTTAGAGTTAGAGTTAGAGTTAGAGTTAGAGTTAGAGTTAGAGTTAGAGTTAGAGTTAGAGTTAGAGTTAGAGTTAGAGTTAGAGTTAGAGTTAGAGTTAGAGTTAGAGTTAGAGTTAGAGTTAGAGTTAGAGTTAGAGTTAGAGTTAGAGTTAGAGTTAGAGTTAGAGTTAGAGTTAGAGTTAGAGTTAGAGTTAGAGTTAGAGTTAGAGTTAGAGTTAGAGTTAGAGTTAGAGTTAGAGTTAGAGTTAGAGTTAGAGTTAGAGTTAGAGTTAGAGTTAGAGTTAGAGTTAGAGTTAGAGTTAGAGTTAGAGTTAGAGTTAGAGTTAGAGTTAGAGTTAGAGTTAGAGTTAGAGTTAGAGTTAGAGTTAGAGTTAGAGTTAGAGTTAGAGTTAGAGTTAGAGTTAGAGTTAGAGTTAGAGTTAGAGTTAGAGTTAGAGTTAGAGTTAGAGTTAGAGTTAGAGTTAGAGTTAGAGTTAGAGTTAGAGTTAGAGTTAGAGTTAGAGTTAGAGTTAGAGTTAGAGTTAGAGTTAGAGTTAGAGTTAGAGTTAGAGTTAGAGTTAGAGTTAGAGTTAGAGTTAGAGTTAGAGTTAGAGTTAGAGTTAGAGTTAGAGTTAGAGTTAGAGTTAGAGTTAGAGTTAGAGTTAGAGTTAGAGTTAGAGTTAGAGTTAGAGTTAGAGTTAGAGTTAGAGTTAGAGTTAGAGTTAGAGTTAGAGTTAGAGTTAGAGTTAGAGTTAGAGTTAGAGTTAGAGTTAGAGTTAGAGTTAGAGTTAGAGTTAGAGTTAGAGTTAGAGTTAGAGTTAGAGTTAGAGTTAGAGTTAGAGTTAGAGTTAGAGTTAGAGTTAGAGTTAGAGTTAGAGTTAGAGTTAGAGTTAGAGTTAGAGTTAGAGTTAGAGTTAGAGTTAGAGTTAGAGTTAGAGTTAGAGTTAGAGTTAGAGTTAGAGTTAGAGTTAGAGTTAGAGTTAGAGTTAGAGTTAGAGTTAGAGTTAGAGTTAGAGTTAGAGTTAGAGTTAGAGTTAGAGTTAGAGTTAGAGTTAGAGTTAGAGTTAGAGTTAGAGTTAGAGTTAGAGTTAGAGTTAGAGTTAGAGTTAGAGTTAGAGTTAGAGTTAGAGTTAGAGTTAGAGTTAGAGTTAGAGTTAGAGTTAGAGTTAGAGTTAGAGTTAGAGTTAGAGTTAGAGTTAGAGTTAGAGTTAGAGTTAGAGTTAGAGTTAGAGTTAGAGTTAGAGTTAGAGTTAGAGTTAGAGTTAGAGTTAGAGTTAGAGTTAGAGTTAGAGTTAGAGTTAGAGTTAGAGTTAGAGTTAGAGTTAGAGTTAGAGTTAGAGTTAGAGTTAGAGTTAGAGTTAGAGTTAGAGTTAGAGTTAGAGTTAGAGTTAGAGTTAGAGTTAGAGTTAGAGATAGAGATATAGTTAGAGATATAGTTAGAGATAGAGATAGAGTTAGAGATAGAGTTAGAGATAGAGTTAGAGAAAGAGTTAGAGATAGAGTTAGAGATAGAGTTAGAGATAGAGTTAGAGTTAGAGATAGAGTTACAGATAGAGATAAAGTTAGAGATAGAGTTAGAGATAGAGTTGGAGATAGAGTTAGAGATTGAAACACAAGTGCTGTTACCTAGCTCCTGAGCTCTGTAAAACCCTGATTCTGGGTCAGGGTTTTACATTTTTTTGTAAATTTTGAAGGTAACATAAGGTAGCAATAACCATTTATTTATTATTATTCCTTGTGCTTTTCGCTTCAATGTTTCTTTTTCTCGTAGTCATGGTATAAAATATAGTATGCAACTCTTGAATAAAACGGATTTATATCGAGGACCATGAATCACTCGCGTCGCTCATGATTCTAGAATCCTTCACTTACTTGTGATTCATCTACGGCCCTCGCATTAAATCCGTCTTTTATTCACTAGTTGCATAATATACTATTGTCCTGTAATTATTTAAGTGGTGTACAATAAAGTATATAATAAATAAATAATAAATAATCATCTGTGAAAATTTGAAGCTGACTAGCTATCACGGTTCATGAGATATAGCCTGGTGACAGACAGACAGACAGACGGACCGCGGACTCTTAGTAATAGAGTCCCGTTGTTACCCTTTGAGTACGGCACCCTAAAAACGGTGACAGATATAATTATGATACTAGCATTAGGAACCAATTAATTCACCCAGGTTTCAGGCTGGCTAAAGTAGCATCATCTTTTATGGGGTACTGAAATGATATTCAAATAAACAGATATGTTATGAGCGCGCGCATTGTGAAGACTCGAATAGGTCACAATTGTGAACTTTAGTCTTTAGTTTATGTCACGCATGGCGAAGAGCGATACGCTTTGTTGAAACAAAAACAAAATAAAAAAATGCCAGCGTGTGTATTTAGAAATTGTACCAATTATGATACCAAAGTACATAAAACAGAAGGGATCTCATACCATATGTAAGTACGCAATACGCCTCAATTTACTAATTTATTTATTTTTTTTCCTAATATTCTGATATTTGCAGGTTAGAAAAAGATAACAACATTGGTGGTCAGAATAATGTTTGTTTACATTCACACGCAAGTGATAAACACTAGCTGTCTCTTTTTTTCTTGTTGTTTTTATCAAGCCATCCCTTTCGACTTGTATTGAAATGTCAGATGAATGAAAAGTGTGAGTGCGGAACACTTTTTTCAATTGTTTTGTGAGTGTTTATCGAATCTGTTTATTTGAATATCATTGGGGTACTGTATAAAATGTTACAATAAAATACCACCCCACATTCTAGAACTGAATGAGACGAAATTTAAAACTTTTATAAAACGCACACTTTGCAGTCAGGCATATTATAAGTAAGGGAAATAAATGGGTCATAAAAATGCTTGACCCGATGCTGGTGCTTCTTCGCAGCCACTAGGGCGCAAAAAAAAGTGATGGGCAGAAAAGTTTTGAAGTATTATTGTGAGAACCATGTTCCTATTTATAAAATTAATGAATTTACCTGCCTGTAAGGAGTATAGTGCACTACAGTGCTTTTCTGGGTGCATGGTCCTCACTTAAGGTGATATATACGCCCCAATGTAACGTAGTACTGGCCGTGCGCCCGCTCGATGCCAAAATATCAAAATTGAATCTCCTTTTGAACAGTTTTGTTTGCAAAATATTATTTGATTTACATATGCTATGTTAGGTAAAAAGAAATTCCAGCCATCAATTTTTCTGTATAAAATTATTATTAAACATCCAAGTCGTTTTGGAGGAGTTTCCAAAAGTTGCGAAAAAATATCGTTTTGTTAATTATTTTTTTAAAGCAAAACTATTAGTTACAAGAAAAAACCTTGTGTTCAAAATTATGTACATGAATTAATAATAAATATATATTTTTTGCAAACGTTTTAACCTAGCCGTTACTGAGGAGTATGCTTTAGAAAGTTACCGTTTTACGGCACTAAAGCGTATGTAGGCCCTTAAGGCGATATATACGCCCCAATGTAACGCAGTACTGGCCGTGCGCCCGCTCGATGCCAAAAATTCAAAATTGAACCTCCTTTTGAACAGCTTTGTTTGCAAAATATTATTTGATTTACATATGCTATGTTAGGTATGAAGAAATTCCAGCCATCAATTTTTCTGTATAAAAATATTTTCAAACATCCAAGTCGTTTTGGAGGAGTTTCCAAAAGTTGCGAAAAAATATCGTGTTGTTAATTATTTTTTTAAAGCAAAACTATTAGTTATACGAAAAAACCTTGTGTTCAAAATTATGTACATGAATCAATAATAAATATATATTTTTTTCAAACCTTTTAACCTATCTGTTACTGAGGAGTATGCTTTAGAAAGTTACCGTTTTACGGCACTAAAGCGTATGTAGGGCCTTTAAATGAATTTATTAATGTATATAATTATGTAAATATTGTAAGACACATTTTTTTTTAAAGAGTAAATTTGGAGTTTCTTGTGCATTCTTCTCCATAACAAGCTACTTTTCCGAATGCACGGTAGAATCAACTTTTATTTCTTGTAAATTTTAATTTGTGTATGACGTTCAAAAGTGCCGCTCTTTGGCCTAGTTGAATATTGACTTTGAAATTGGACCTACTGAAGACTGTATGAATATATTTATATTATATAAACTCAATTAATTTTATTTAGTATTATATAACTGCACAGCACGGGAGTACTATGTTCCGACTGTAAATCTACCATTTACTGTACCTCTGTATTTACTGTACTTGTGTGTGTACTGGCAGTTGAGTGAGTCATTCTCTCTGATGGTTGGCACATGTGTTGGAGCATTCGGTTCCCATCATGATGGTTGCGCTGAGTGGGCTAATCCATGCGTCATGTTCGTGTACGGGCGCCATCAGTTGGGATGGGTCATAACTTGGTTGCCTCGGCCTATTTATAATTAATTATTGTCAAATCAAGTCAAATATCTATATTGAACAAATACCTTACATTGTTTGCTTAATGTCTAGCTCGTGTTACACAATTTGCGAATGGCGTACTAATTTATTAATCTAGGATCTAAACTAGGATAACCTGTGCCTTAGTGTTCTACACCGACTCCTAAGGCACAGGTTGCTTGGTCTTTTATCTTACCCTTAACAAGTAAACCGTACTAACGCTAAATCGGCAGATTATATACGGCAAATTAAATATACATAGAAAATAATATAAACAAGAAAAAGAAAAGAGGTGAATAAGGTGGTAAGCTGTGAATGTATGTGTGTGCGTGTACATGTGTGTAATAGTTGTTGAGAATGTTATAATAAATATAGTACATGTGAACGAAGGAATTGTGGTAATGCAGTGACCTGTTACGAATAGAATTTAATTAAGACATGGGCAACAGCAATTTCTCTGTCAGCGCAAGTCAAGAAGATACAGCAAATTCTGTAATTAATTTTTAGGAACTTTGTTTTGGCGGTGCCACCCCAAGCTAGAATGCAGTAGTTGGCGACGGACTGACAGAGGGCAGTGTATACCATTTTAAGAATCTCAGGATCTGCGGAGTGCCTTACCGATTTGACAAGATGAATGGTTTTATCACAATTTTGCAAAATATTGACTAATTCTTATTTTTAGTATATCTCATCAATCCTTTTATAAATCCGTAGTTACCTACTCATTAAAATCATTTGAATTATATTTTTGCAGATTGCCGACGGATGTTGTTCTACACGATAAATGGGTAACTATTATACGTCAAAGCAGGCAAGATAATGATTGGCTTCCTTCAAAATTTTGTGTTGTATGCTCATTGCATTTTAAAGAGAATGATTACTACTTTACCGACAAGGGTCGTCGGTTGATTAAGAAAACATCAAAACCAACACAGAATTTATGCAATTTGTCTACATCACTGGATGCATCAAGTGATAATGCGGATTCGAACACAACTGCTTCAGAAGACCAAGTTGGTCCTTCAGACTTACTCAAATTTAATCATCTACCAGGAAAATTCATTGCAGATAATACTGCAAAACTTGAAAAACCGACACATAATGTTTTCGAGTCGCCAAGTATAATCAAAGAAGAATCAAATGTTGCTGAGGGCTTAATGAGCACAATTGCTTACCAGGACCAAGCTGATCCATTAAACTTACTCGAATTCCTTCAAATACCCGGCAAATTAAAAAAATAAAAAACTGTAGAACCTGAAACACCGACACAGAATTTATGCGCGTCGCCACCATTAATTAAGGAAGAATCAAGTGTTGCTGAGGGATTAATGAACACATTTGCTTTAGAAGACCAAGCTGATCCTTTAAAGTTATTCATAGTTAATGAACAACCAGGAAAATCAATTACAGATACCGTAGTACCTGAAAAACCGACACAGAATTTATGCGTGACGCCACTATTAATCACGGAAGAATCAAGTGATTCTGAGGACTCAATGAACACAATTGCTTCAGGTGACGAAGCTGGTCCTTCAAACTTACTCGAAGTTAATCGACTACCAGGAAAATCCACTACTGGTAATTCTGTAGACCCTGAACTTAGTGACTCGGACAACTCCATATTCGATACACCCACAAAATACAAATTGAGAAAAGGTTTAAGAAAACATAAGTTGTTACGAGTTACTATGAAACGAAAAATAAAAGCATTACAGCAAAAAAATCGGCGACTGGAAAAAAGGAATGCTGCTCTAAAGAATATTATAAAGGACTTATTGCAAAAATCCAAGAGCCGAAAACAGAGTGGCGTGGAAGCAGCTAATCACTAACTCTGTCAAAGCGTTCCATAACTGGGAAGACCATCAGAAATGAAGACAACGAATAAGAAGAGATTGCGGCAGTCATAACCTGTTAAGTGAGAATATTCTAGCAACTGAGCTGTTTCATAACTTATACTATACATCATATCATATCATGTCATGTCATGTCATGTCATGTCATGTCATGTCATGTCATGTCATGTCATGTCATGTCATGTCATGTCATGTCATGTCATGTCATGTCATGTCATGTCATGTCATGTCATGTCATGTCATGTCATGTCATGTCATATCATATCATATCTCATCATATATCATATATCATGTCATCATACATATAATAAAATTGTAACTCAGCGATGTCTGTGTTTTGAAGATATTTAAGTATTAATTTTATACGGGGCTCTTTATTATCAATTTATCAGCAATAGATGCAAAAATTATATTTTTGGACTTTTTGTCTGTCTTTCACGGATAATATTTGTACCAGGTTGACGCAAAAATGACTGCACACGAAATTGGATGCGGTTTTTACAGTTGTATTAAAGCTTGTCTAACTTAAAATAATTATGGTACATGTTTTATTTTGATACGCCCGCCGCCTGGAAGTAGAGTTATCTACAAAATAGTGTTTTCCTTGACTGGTTCAGTAGGGGGAAATCGGTGTCCCTATGATACCCGGCAACTGTCTGAGGAATTAGGTGCTTTGTTGTGAGAAAAAATTATCCATATTCAAATTTTTTGTCTGGCGTGAGTTGTCCATGAAAATTGTAATTTTTCTTCAGTTAACTACAATATTGTTCAAATTGCGCGGAATTGATTCAAGATGCCTAAAATGGTACAAAAATGCCAATATATATCACATAAATTATTATCATCATGCCTATACCTTCGAGGGGCTAAGCAGTCAATATCATTAGATTATAAGAACGTCTATTTTACATGTATTGTAAACGGAATCCGTAGACTGGCGGAGTATAGATCTGCCTTCCAAACCGTACGTTGTAGATTCGACTCGCATCTCTCACAATTCTTTTTCAAATATAATTAACTCATTTTTAAGTTTTTTTTATAACTAGTTATCTAATGTTTATGGCAATAAGATTTTAAATATTGCTATGGAAAGTAATGCAGTGAGTATTTTATTCTGATATATAGTCTTAGAATTATATTAGTCTGATAAGTAAATAATATCATACTCTGCTAGGACTCTTTTTCGAGAGTATCCAGGATCTCTGACAGCTGGAAAATTTACCAAGCTGCAGAAGTATAATTTCTGTGCTACTGACTGAAGGAATGACATTTCATTGTTTAATACCTTTTTTTTTTAATATATTTGTTCCTAACGGAACAGGCTAAGGTCTGAGACCATGCTGCCTAGTCATCAGTATTTGTATTCTTTAGTATACATTAGAACGCGGATGCAACACATTCTAATGTTTCTTGGAGCATTTGGCAGCAAATTGCATCGAGTCAGCCTTCTCAGTAAGCTTTGCAGAGGTAGTCAATACTACAATAAAATACTCCGCTCCACTATCCTGAGATCGCTTCTGTCAACGTTTTTACATATTGTCCAGTTGCGTAGACAGTTGAGACACAAAACTACACCAATTTTATATCACAATATCCACTATAAATCAATTTGCAAATAATATTAACAGCCGCTGAACTGCACTCGAGAAAATGCCGCCAAAAAAAAAAAACCTGTTTATTACCGTGGAAGGAAAGTATAGAAATCGTGAGACGTATTCTAGCCCACCATCGACAACTGCGCAAACTGAACTAATCTATAGATAATACGATAGGACATACATATGAATGCTTGCATAGAAATAAATGTAACTGTAACTGTGCAAAATTGGATTACGTAGATAAATTTAAATATTTAGGTCTAACAATAGATAAGAACTTTAATTGGAAACTACATGTAAATGACATTTGCAATAGGCTAAGATCGGTGCTAAGTAAGTTTTACCATTTAAAAAATGTATTGAACAAACATACGTTAAGAATGGTTTATTTTGCACTTGCCGATTCGCTAATAAGCTACGGACTCCTTGTGTACGGGCGAACCTTTATTACATATTTAAGAGATATTAAAGACATACAAATAAGACTGATAAAGTTTCTAGTTAGTAAAAATGTTAAAGATAAGTGCAACAAAGAGTATGAAAAGTTATTTCCCATCTGTAGTATTATACCCATAGATAAAAAAGTTGAATATTTGGTAGGTCTGGCATATTATTATCACAAAGTACATAAGCGGCGGCGCTCCGCAGACAGAGAGTCCACTACGAACAAAGCGCCATTTTGAACGCACTCATTGACATTACGATTTTACAGGGAATAATGGGCAATATTGGACCGAGCTCAGTCGCGGCTGTCACGAGTGATTTTTGCGGACGTTTGTCACGTCCTTCATACATAAAGTAGCTACTGTAAAGAGGTTGCATTGGCTGTTAATAATTAATAACAGCCAATATTAATTGTTACAGACCGAATATACTTTAAATTAATTCAATATAATTTAAATTCGTTCTTTAATTCATTTTAAGTTATAAAGGTCATTAAATTTTTCAAGATGATTAGTTAGAAATTAAATATCTAGGAAAATAATAAATTATTTTAAGTCCATAGACGACATTGGAAAAGGTATAAAACTTGTCATATTAATATGGTTTAAGTTTAAGTCATCTAACTCATAAATATGTTTCCTCCGATTGCAAAGCATAATTTTCTTCTTGTTTAAGTACCTACATTTTTTAGTTCGCTTCTTAAGCAGTCGGGATTTTTGATTTTATTTAAAAAAAAAACACATTTCTATACAACCAACTCTTTTTTTAAAATTGGTATCAAGATAGTAGCAACCTTAGTGAGTCTGTCAAGTTTAGCTGTCAATTTTCGAAAAGGCGGGAGTGGCCCTTCTGTATATTTTCTATTTTGTGTTATTATAGTGATGATTATAAAGATAATGTTAAAAACAAGTACATCACACGTAGGGCTAGAGAGAACAAACTGGTTCAAGCACAGATAACAAATTATTATGGTAAGAGAACATCTAAGTATTTGGTACTTAAAGTGTTTAACAAAATATATTTATTAAGAGAAAATGTAAAAATTAGTAAAGGAACAATTAAGACAAAATTAAAGAACATTATACAGGATAGCAAGCATAACTAAATATGTACGTAAGATTAAACCATAACAGTATAATAATAATATATATAAGTAGTATGTATGTGTGTAAGGTGTTTCATAGTGATTTAAAAGAGCGTCTCTCACCATCAAACGTAGAAGTTTGGCGAGTTTAGAATTAAGTAACACCTCTGTATTCAAATATAAATAAATAAAAAATACTGCCGACCGCTAAGCCGCCTACCCAGGCTTCCATAACCAATTTTAGGGTTCCGTAACCCTTAGGGGATCACTTCGTTGTCTGCCTGTCAAGATCTTTTTCGCAGTACCGCGAGGAGGTATCAAGTTGGAATTAATATCAAATACTCAGGTCTATATTACCTTGGTAACGCGGTAGTCGGTTTCATCATCAGTCTATCGATTTCTCACGACCCCCTAACGAGAACAACTCTCAAAGAACTACGAATGACAGCCCGGTACCGTCGGCTTTACGTACTTTCCGAAATAATATCCCTCGCTATGTAAATATGGTTACCCAACTATGGATCATCCTGCTGCAAATCTTTACCCTTGCGTGCGGTAGTTACATCTGTGGTTTAAGAAAAAATAAGAAAAACAGGAAGACATATGAGATTAAGCCCCATAGCCACAAACAAGGGCGGGGGAGGGGGAGGGTGCCAACGGGGGCAAATACCCCTTCCTGGGCCTCAACTTAACCGAGGCTAAAACTCTAAATAAGACACAGAGATAGCTTTTACCTATATTTTTATTTGTGGATATATTACTTAATTACACATGGATAAATTGTCATAATCCTTGGATGGATGAGCGAAGGGGAGGGTAATTTCTTAAGTATATGGAAAATAGTTGCCAGAGGTTGGCTACTTGTGAGGTTTTTGCCACTCGGGGCACTTGGTCAGGCACCCTGTGGCTATAAATAAGTGCCATGGCTTGATACAAGCGCCACTAATCTTCAAGCCGGCCACCCTATCTAGAAAGAAGAAAGAAAACTGTTTATTTGTCACAAAACGACATACATTATAAGAACATGCGTATGCTAAACCCTTAACAATAGTATTAGTAGTACTTAAATTAAGTTAGAAAAGACGAGAAATAAATCAAAAAATAATAAAATATACTACCTACATTTTATTTATAACAGAAAATAAATAGGGTGAAAAAGATGCCAGGCAGATGCATGTCGTGATTGTGGCAAGAAGGCTTCCACTCAGCATAATGCTGTAAAAACTCATCTAGTTACTCGAGGAGGGTTGTAAAAATTTTCGAGCTCGCTTGGCTCGCACTTTCACTTTTACTTCTCTTTTAACTTCCATTTTATAGTTGTCGACTGAAAAAGTTATCTAGAGCCGAAGCGGTGAACTAAAATTTTCTAACCGATTTAGAAAATTCTTCTTTTGTTGGAAAGGGTATGCTTTCCAGGTGGTCGCATGGTCATTAGGTCAGGATCTGATGATGGGATCCTGGAGAAATCGAGGGAATTCCTCAAATAATCTAGGCCTACATATAGCGATTTTGGTATTTTCATCAACAATGCAATCATTTGCACACAGAAAGTATCATTTGTTAAAGTGGAACTGATGAAGTAGACCACAGATGACCACAGCAACTCCTTAATGCAGAGTATGTCACAGTTATAAGATATTTCGAGTAGTGAACCAACTATGATGAAGCAAATACTTATAAATTATGGTACTGATGAAAATGGTACCAACGAACTGTTCTGATTAAGAAGCCGGAAGGTAGGCACTGGAAGTCCGAAATAATAAATGTATCCTAGTCGTGTTTGGGCTTATTGGAATCGTCATGAGATGTATTTTGGCTATAAATAATTTTCATGGTAATTGGACGTACCTACCAAAACTAATTAAGATAAATAAAAAACTTTTTTACAAAAAAAAACATACCGACTTCCAAAACAAAATACTACAAAGCGAAAAATAACTTTCTTTCCCGAAGTCGGTGTCGAAAAACGGCAAACCATACCACAGAAACCGACTTCGGGAAAGAAATAATTTTACCCTTTGTACCTAGTATTTTGTTTTGGAAGCCAGTTTGATTTTTTTGTTAAAAAGCCATACAAAAATTGAATTAACGAAATTACTTTTTAATTTAAAACTAGCTTCTGGCTGCGGCTTCGCCCATGTTAAAAGTGTTTTTATGCCAAATTCCCAAGGAAACACTATACCGGGATAAAAAGTAGCCTACGTGCTATTCCAGACTATAATCTAGCTCTGTCCCACGTTTCATCCAGTTTCGTTCAGCAGTTCTGCGTGATTGATTAACGAACATCGATTTACCCATTCATCCATCCAAACCTTTGAATTTATAATATTAGTGAGATGATAAGTATTGTCATGGACAATCGGAATCAAATCGGAATCGCAAGTGTCCGCGTTGACTGTTTTTATGCCAGCATGCGCAAGAGGGCGACTTCGATAGTGAGTAGAGTGCGGGGCAGCGGCAACAGTCTCCTTGCCGTCGTTGCCAACAGGTTGGACGGGCCTTTTATGCAGCACTGGCAGTCCTTACATGCACCCGTGTATCGCGCGTGGGGCAGGTAAACTTTTTAATATATATCTTTTTAATGTCTTACAATTTTATTATATAAATTTTTATAACTGTCTGACAATTTTGTATAATTTTATGAATTTTTTGCTGACATGTTTATTAATATTGTGATAGTATAGCTGACAATTAAATTTTGGATGTTTCTTATTATAATGATGTAGTCTAATGCTAATGAATGACATTTTATTTTAATTATTTTAATTTTATTTGTAATGGATCAATTTTTATGTAATGCTTATGAATGTAATATTATGGACTGAATAGGTGTCTGAAAAGAAATGAATTATTATTATTAAATACCTCATCCTTGGTTTAAGTTAAGACCATAAGTGAGGATCAAAAAGATTTAATAAATTCACTTGAAATCTATTTTATCCGACCTCGGCTTTACACGTGAGCTGGCTGTGAAATACGGTAGACTTGGATAGCACATAAAATAGATCTAGGATGAAGTAGGCTCAGTTCAAAGCTCGGGCTTATGATAAACCGGCAAGCCTATGCGACTTACACTTTTTGTAAATAATCGATGGTAGATGTAAACAAAGACGGAAACGGCGCCGATTCCCTTGAGTAGCTGATTTTAAAATGAGAATCACGTCTAAATGGCTAGTCGTAATTTTTTGGAAAAAATATATTTATCATTAGACCATTTCCTAATAATTTGATCTAAGAAAATTTTAAGTTTTATTCGTGTAACATAGTGTAATTAATTTGTAAAGTTATGTCTAAAACGGACAAAAACACGACAATCGCACTAAAACCATAATGAAATCGACTCTATCTCAAAGACAATTTACCCTCAGTTTCCCACCTTAAAATTATCGCAGGATTAATGTGACAAATTGTCAAGCACGCGTTATCTGCTGTGATTGGTTGAATGTTTTTTTTACAGCCAATCACAGAAGATAACGCGTGCTTGACAATTTGTCACATTAATTCTGCGATAATTTTAAGGTGGGAATCTGAAGGTTGATTATCTACATTTTGATCTGAGGCTTTTTTTAAAGTTATAGAATGATATGGAAAGTACAAAAAACTACAAAATGTTGGGTCGTGCGGGTGTGAAACGAGTGCGCGTTTTGTTCCCTCAAGGTCGTTGGCGTTAGTCGTTGTCTTAAATTAATTTTTGGGTTGGATGAGTGGATCCTATAGTTTAAGTGGAGCGCTGATGGACAGTTAAGCTTAAAATTAAATGTCGTTATCGCGAAAGGTTATTTTGAAACACTTCACACTAATATTCTAAAGGAAAGAGTTTGTGACTGTGTGTGTGTTTGTATGGTTGTTACTTCTTCACGCTCGAACGGCTGGACGGATCTGGATGAAGTTTGGCACAGAGATAGATTATAGTCTGGAATAGCACATATTATACTTTTAATGCCGGGAATATGTTCTCTTGGAATAATTTTCGACATACACGCGAGCGAAACCGCTGGCAGATGCTAGTCTTATATAAATAATAGGCAAAAAAATATTTATTTTTCACTTAATAGTTGTGGTGCATATCTTTAATGCCCACAGTTATGCCAGAATAAATTACCCGAATAATACGAAACTTGAACATAACCGGCGAAATAAGTGTACCTGGGTGAACTGTACACATCTGCCTACTCCTATACAGTGTACCGGGGTTGATGTTATGTTATGAAATGGTGTAAACAATAAACAGACATGACAATGACGGCTAATCTCTCGGGATTGCTGCAATCGCTCACAACGGGCCTCATCTGAAGACTTAAAGCTACCCAAAGGTCAATGGAGAGGGCTGTGCTCGGAGTTTTCGTGCATCAGAAATGAGAATATCCGCAGGAGAACTAAAGTTACCGAAATGAAGAATTGTAAAACTTAAGTGGCAGCGGGCAGGGCACATTGCTCGCAGAACGGATGGTCGATGGGGCCGAAAAGTTCTGGAGTGGCGACCGCGAATTGGAAGATGCTGCGTTGGAAGGCCTCCTTCTAGGTGGACCGACGACCTGGTTAAGGTTGCGGCAATCCGCTGGATGCGAGACGTACGGGACTGGACATTGTGGCGACGCTTGGGGAGGCCTATGTTCAACAGTCTTTCAGCTGAAATGACGATGATGATGTTGACTTAATATATGAAATCCGTCATTTTTTGAAGAGTTCTGTTGTATATCCCCGATGCCCATGTGTGTGTGATATGTGAACCAGCGTCAGGCACTAGTTGTCTAAAATTTTTGCTGAACTGGGCCTTTTTGGCGCAGCTGTGTGACACACTTTCCTGCTAATTTCTTACGTCAGACTTTACAGATTTTACTTTTTATTTTATTAGTATTTTATCTGATGTATAATAATATGTTGTGTGTCTTTTAGTCTATGCTAAATAAATGTATTTTCTTTCTTTTCTTTCGATGTTATTAATCAGATCTTGATCAAATTTAAATGGGACCCCATGAAAATAAACAGTTTTTGAATAAAAAAAGAATCATCAAAATCGTCTCACTTAGGGCGAGTTTCTGAAGTCGACGTCACATCTCAAATCAGCTGACAATTTGTCACAAATTAACCAGCCGTCAGTTGTCAGTGAGTTTCTCAACTCTGCATCATCGAGAAATTACGTAATCGCTTGTTACAATAAATAATTGGCATTAATTTATTTCGGTTGGCTACCCTAGCTGGTATTCATTCACTACTATAACGTAATCAGTAATTATGAATAGTATTTTATCTTGAGCGGCTGGGTTGGTGTAGCCCGCAAGTTAAGCAAACCTTACCAGGGACGATTTTTGGATGGGTAACCACGTTTTTTTTGGTTTGCTTTTTTTGGATAGGTGACCCCACACAGGTTAAGCAACACTTACCAAGGTTATTCTTTGGATGGGTGACCACTTTTTTTGGGTTCTCTTGTTTTTGGATGGGTGACCATGCCAGGGTAAGCAACACTTACCAAGGTCAGTGTTTGGATGGGTGACCATGCCAGGGTAAGCAACACTTACCAAGGTCAGTGTTTGGATGGGTGACCACTTTTATTGGGTTCGCTTGTTTTTGGATGGGTGACCATGCCAGGGTAAGCAACACTTACCAAGGTCAGTGTTTGGATGGGTGACCACTTTTATTGGGTTCGCTTGTTTTTGGATGGGTGATCTTGGTAATGTTGTTTAACCTAGCGGGGTGACTTTAGGATGGGTGATCCAAAATTTTTGTGGTGATGGTTAGTGTTGCTTACCCTGGCGGAGTCACCTATCCATAAATAAGCGATCCAAAAAAAAAGTGGTCACCCATCCCAAGACTGACCTTGGTTAGTGTTGCTTACCCTGGCGAAGTCACCTATCCATAATCAAGCGATCCAAAAAAAAGTGGTCACCCATCCCAAGACTGACCTTGGTTAGTGTTGCTTACCCTGGCGGAGTCACCTATCCATAAACAAGCGATCCAAAAAAAAGTGGTCACCCATCCCAAGACTGACCTTGGTAAGTGTTGCTTACCCTGGTGCGGTCACCACCCCAGCCGCTTCAAGTTAAACACAAATCTATCCAGAAACTGACCTCGATAAGTACTAAGTACAGGGTACAGTTAAAATTAATGCGCGTGAGGAAGGTTCGATTCCCAGGTCAGTAATTTTTTTTTTTTTTACCTAAATACAAAATAACTATTTTTGATAATTGTGTCAAGTTTTTATAATGTAATTAATTTAAAAAGTTTGTAACATCCTATTTTTTTTAAATCTTGCTAATTAATAATTGATCTAAATTAACATATTTTTTATAACTCAACCCATACCACAGTTTTCGACGACCCCTATTATCTTTTTATCGTAATATAAGCCTTTAAAATCATAATATTAATTTTAATCTGCGAATAATCGACCAATTTCCAACAATTATAAATTAGGCTCGTTGACAAGAGATTAACATTGAAAATGGTTCTCAGAAACCCAAAACTGCTGTAACATGTGGTTAATTCGAGATTTTTCTCAAATGTGACAAATTATTAAACGCTTGTCACATTTGGGTGTTGAGAAACTGAAAGTAGAATTAACAGGCGATTAATCGTCGATTACGTTAACAGCCCGATAATTGAGACCTGGGAAACTGGCAGTTAGTAAAGTTTTGTGGTAACACACATATAAAAAAATACAGTCGAATTGAGACCCTCCTCCTTTTTGAAGTCGGTTAAAAATATGACTGTTTGAACGGGACCGTCCGAGTTGTCCGTGTCCTTAGGACCCTCTGGCGAACGTTAACGAGGAAGACCATACACTCGTTGAGAGGACGAGATCGTACGTTTTGCTGGATCACGCTGGATGAACGCAACGAAAGACAGAGAAAGTTGACACTTTCTGGAAGAGGCTTTCATCTCAGAGGTTCTGAAATAAAGTCGGTTTGATGTTTTGTTAAAAAGTTTTTGTTTTCCTTTTTTTTTTGTTTTGGTAGGTACAGTCAAGGGTCAAAAGTGCAGTCATACTCTCCCAAAATTCAAATGGCTAGTTTTTGTAGAAGAAGTTAAATTATCCACAACTGATTTATTATTTTGTATAGAAATTAAAGTATAGATTATTCCTACTAACCGCGAAAATATTATAATTCTGCTGCCTACAAAAAAAATGCCTTTTCTGTTTTGGTAGAGTGTGACTGCACCTTTGACCCTTATAGTACCTCCAATTAATATGAAAATCATTTATAGCTAAAGTACTTGTCATGACGATTCCAATAAGCCCAAACACGACTAGGATGCATTGTTTTATTTCGGTGTTCCAGTGGCCATTGTGGTCTTCTTCATCAGTTCCGCTTCACCAAATGATACTTTCTGAATGTAAATGCATTTTTGATAAAAATACCAAAATCACTATATGATCCGTCGATTTCTCTAGGATCCCATCATCAGATCCTGGTTTCCTTATCGTGGTACCACCCTTGGGATATCTCCTTTCCAACCAAAAATACCATCAAAATCGGTTCAAGTTATCCGCGAATATACACAAAAAAAAAAATGTGTGGCACTCGGGGACTGCCGCGGTAAAGTAATTGCATAGCATTTAATTTTTGAGAATTTAAGCAATTTTCTTTCACCTATTGTTCTTAAAATCTACTTTCTTTTCCCAAATAGTCAATGCAGATCACGGTCCACCCACAATTATAAACCCTTAACGCCACCCTCTAACAACCCCCTTAATATCATATTTTTTACCTTTTCCCCAAATAATAAATTTAAATAGTGACCCCTATTTATACCATATACCGCTTTTTCAAAGTGACCCTTATTCCCACATACATAAAGTCTACATTGAACGCGGTGGAATTTAAAATAGGATACAAATAAAAAACCTCAACTTCAATAGAACATTAAAATATTTCCTACATCCGTCATAATAAAAATTCTTATTTTAACTTGCCATTGCCAAGCGAATTTGAGCCTTTAAATTAAAAACGTTAAAAACTCGAAAACGTAAAATAAACGATTTTTTTTTACGACCAACAAAAATTTTAAAACCCTCATATCTCAGAAACGGTTGGAGTTAGCGCATTTCTGACAAAAAATTTGCCCCCCTGCCCTCAGCTACTTCATCCAGGAGAAAAAGATTGGATTTCCTCCCCCCCTTAACCGTTTACCTCCCCCGCAAAAAAATAAATAAAGTGACCCTTAT
The DNA here is from genome assembly GCA_964057195.1 of Orthosia cruda. Taxonomy (NCBI): domain Eukaryota; kingdom Metazoa; phylum Arthropoda; class Insecta; order Lepidoptera; family Noctuidae; genus Orthosia; species Orthosia cruda. The sequence continues at coordinate 51,120,080 of OZ059827.1, forward strand.
TCACATTGGAATAAGATTGCCTTTCTTTGACAAGCGAAAGTGACCCTTATTCTCATTAGCATAAGGTCCACATTGATCACCATTGTCACGTTTCGTTACGGAATTTCTGGATTCGGTCTCCACGCTCAGGCCCGCAATAGAAGCTATGCAATAGCTTAAAAATATATACGGTCGAATTGAGAAACTTCCTCCTTTTTGGAAAATCGGTTAAATACCTCCTCCTTTTTGGGCAGTCGGTTAAAAATCCAACTAAATAAATTTCCTTTTAAGTTTTACAATTTGATTAAAAATCAGCATAGTAAAACTTAAAAGAAATTTATGGCTTTTTTTATTTCAAGCAACTAGGACGGGTTCAACGGCTTGTAAGTAGACCTATCTTGGATTCTGCTCAGCACACGCTCGACCCGCCGCTCAAAGGCCCTGCATGAGCCTCTGAACGGCGGCTACTGGTCGCCAGGATCGGACAAGACCTGTGATTGCCAACAGTAGTGAGGGCTAGCTGGAAAAGCCAGAAAATTGGAAATGGTCTCCTCCTGTGAGACCATGAGGTGAGGTGAGATGTTGAGAAGGCCGACTAGGAGAAGGTATCGTGGAGGCAACCACCTCGACGCCAAAGCCCTGTCTGTAGCATTTTTGGACTTCTGGGTACCGAGCTTCCAGAGTGGGGACTCTGTCCACCGAGTGACTTCAGTAAAGACGGTGGCACCGTAATGCAAAGCGTTCAAGTGGTGCCGTGCATAGGCTCAGGAGAGACCTCTTTACAGTATTCCGGGGGAAGGGATGGAAGGGATGGAAATGGTGCTAGTCGGGTGGTTTTAGTTCACGGTAAAATTCCACACTGTCTGTCATCTATTTATTCTCAGGCCCGAAAATATGGCTGAAAATTTCGATCTAATGTTAAACCAAAAAAAACGGTCCCGCCGAATTGTTTCGAAAAAATATCTATAGCATAGACATTAATCTAAAGTATAGATCTCTTGACCCTTGAATTTATCCAGAGAGTACTTTTTTATATGACTTTATCTATCTAAGTATTGTTGTAGCTGCTGGTAGGTATGTTCAAAACGATAAGGCACTTTTGACTTGAAAGTTAATTTTATTTCCCAAAATATTTCGTGGCACATTCGTCGGGTGTTAGGCCTAGACTGCTCATGTAGCAAATCTACCCTTTTTATTACATTAAAAGTCTTGACCTACCCTAAATTATAAATAAGTACCCTAAAGTTTGACAATTTCAATGTTTAAAAGCTAAAAAATAATTTGACTAAAAACATATATGAGCGCGTCGCTAACAATTGTTATCTAAAACTGTAACAGTAAGACTAGTTTCAGTTAAAATACATTTACCGTTTTCCTCGCTTCCTTTTGAGCTCCCACTGTTCTTTTAAGAGTACCTACCTACATTTGAGAATGCAATTACGTTGCTAGTAGGTCGACTGAGCAGACTTAGTAATATGTATTGTGAGCCTTTTGTGTGCGGCTCGGTTACATTGCAATGAGGGCTACCGCGTTTGAATTTGCCGCTAGGGGCGCTGGTGTAGAGTGAGGTCTTCAAAATGTCAAATATCCTACTTTTTTGGATTTTAGCGCGAGTTTATTTTTAACTTTTTTTATTGTTGTGGATATTTTCCAAATATGGCAGGTTGCGGGGATTTGATGCGGGACGCATGGGACCGGTCAATGTGGCGACGATTGCGAAAGGCCTATGTCCAACAGTGGACGTCTTTCGGCTGATATGATGATGATGGCAGATTAAGATAGGTACGGATTTTACCAACCACTGCTTTAATAGAGTTTAAGGTTTCGGAAAATGCTATCCTTCTTTTTTTATAAAATTGGGGCTGTGCGAAGCTGCAGCATGCTCGTTTTTATATTTAATATCACTTTTACAGTTCTACGGCATATGAAAAGATTTTAATTCAAACTTTGCTTCCGTGCGCGTAATAACAACGTTTTACAGCTGTAAGTATTTAAGGACCACACTCGCAAGTGGCGCCAACTGGTGAGCAACGGAAGCCCACATTCTGGATGGGCTTTTTTAATATTACAGTCTTTATAATACCTTGCTTTCGTATGTGTGTCGGGTAAACAGTAATCGATTTTAAATGCACTTCCTGGCATCCGATCCTACTTATGGTACTACGGTGCTGGTCACATGATGGAGCCGGAAAGTGGCCATAGCAGCTCCTAAACCAGATAAGATAGCACCATCGTGATTGGGCTCATTGGATTTGAATTAACAAGTAGTTGTTTTAAAAAAAAGTTTATTAATAGTACATTGTGTATTAAGGGCGGTATGTAAGGAATTACGATCGAGACTCTAGTAGAAGCCCGAAGTCGAAGACTGAGGGCTTTCTGAGTCGAGGTTCGTAATTCCCGTACCGCCCGTGATACATACAATGTTTTTCATCACATTTGCGAGTAATAATTATGAATTATAGTTTTAATACACAAGTCAGCACAGCTGTTATTACGAAATACGTGAACTTTTTTTTAAGCGGTTGGTGAATTTTTGCCCACACCACAGATTATACAGTGTTTCGTTCAGAAACTTTAAGGGCAAATACTTACGTAGGTATACAGCCATGACGGAGTGTAAAAAGAATTAAATAATTTCGACGTTTTCATACTATAACTATTAAAATCGATTATTAAGAACATTAGTTGAGTATTTAAGTAACATGTAGCGAGATTGCAAAGAAATAACTGTTTACATAACATTTTAAGATTTTTTTTCAATTGCGTGTAAACTCCTTGCTTGAACTTGCATGACCTGTGTGCTGTGCCATAAATTAAAAAAAAATTACTTACCACCCTAGGGCTTCATGACTAAAAGAAAGCCCGAGGGTTTTATATGGGGCATTACGGCCAAGTTAACCTGTATGTTTAGATACTTTTTACGTGCAAGTGTGATGAAAAAAAACAAAAAACCCGACTGCTTACAAAGCAAACTAAAAAGACGTAAACAAGAAAGAAATCATGCTGTGCAGTCGGAGGATACATATTCGCGAGCTGGCTGACCAAAACCAGATGTATCCTCCGACTGCACGGCATGATTTTCTTCTTGTTTACGTCTTTTTAGTATGCTTTGTAAGCAGTCGGGTTTTTTGTTTTTTTAATAAACTTTTTTTATTTACATCTTTTTAGTATTTTTTTTTAATTAGGTACATTTAAACATATAATTGTTATATATTTTTGAAATCACCTTTTAAAACTCTTTATTTCAATACCCCACACGATGGATTTGGAAGAAAAAATATTTGTCCCCCACAAAATGGCGCCCGAAAACCGCCATTTTTTTCTTTTAAAATTTTTATGTAGCCAGTGACACTCGCAGGGTTAAGACAAATTGATTGACGTAAGAATCATCAAAATCGGCCAACGCGTTTGGTCTCTAGAACGCCACATAGGAACAACCATACATACATACATACACACATACATAGACTGATTAACACATTACCCTCCTTCGACAGTCGGGTAAAAAGATTTCTGCTTTTAATTTATCACGAGGTAAAATTGTTTGTTTGTTAGTACGGGCCGTACGGGGTAATTTTTGGAAGCCTGAAGCAATCATGCAAATGCTAACACTAAAATAAAATAATAACACTATTGCTGAGAGTCATGCGTGATAAATGCACAGTTACTGATGGATAGTCCAAGAGCGCAACAACGTGGCAAAATATAGTTCTCAATAAATGCTATGTTACCTAACGCTTGCCGGAATATGTTTCTAAAAACTAAATTAGTTAACCCATTGAACGTTAATTAGCAAACACAATAATGGGCGCATGGTTGGCGCAGTGGTTGAACGATTGACTGCTGCGCTGCGTGTCGCGGGTTCGATTCCCGCACGGAACAAATATTTGTATGACCTACAGATAGATGTTCCGGCTCTGGGTGTTTGTGTATGTGAGTTTATATGTTTGTAAACGCACCCACGATACAGGAAGAAATTCCTAGTGTGGGGCAAAGTTAAAAAAAAAAATAGAAACAAAAAAAAATACCTTTTTAAAAACAAGATTTTTTCGCATTCTTCTCAGCAAGCCCTTCCATTTGATACCCATATCATGGCAGTGCACAAGAAATAACTAGTCCGCCATCTTGGGCCGTCCACTAAATTGGATTTAGAATCACGTCACTTAGCTAACCATGCATTGTCATGGGGGGTCAAGTGGGGCTGGTCTGTGTTAGCAAACTTACGCTTTGAGCTGTCAGCGACAAGCTCTGTAGGGCTTGGCTTTGTCGATGCAGTCCTACCTTGCCTGGCTCCTTCAGAGCCGGCAAGGTGGCGTGGTCTTGAGGGAGAGCGCTACGGTCGTGTAGATCCTCAAGGCAAGTGCGGTGATTTTCCTTCTCGTGGTTGCCGCCCTGTTATTGGTCTAATTCCCTCTGAAATAGACGTAACTGAAATCACCGGGCGACGTATCACAGGGGTGGCGAGGTCATGCCCCTGGGTGTCCACCATTGAACAAATAAAATGTTGGATAGCAATGACCTCCCGCGTGTTTGTGCCGTGCGCGGGGACCCGTATGGAGGGATGAAGGGATCCTGGTGATTGAGTGGAGCAGGTTGCACACAACACATCACTTTGGCCCGGATTTCTTCCGACACGGGAGGCCGTAGCCTAGCCAGCTACGGCCAATCGGCTGCGGGGTCCGGTCAGACGGCCCCCAGGCGAGTTCACTCCCATTGGGGGCTTGCAGACGGCGGCGCTCGCTCGCATGGCTAGTGGTAGTGGTGTGAGTTGGTGTCGTGCAGTCTCGTAAGCAACTAATGGGGGGGGGCTATATCCCTCGGCTAATCCCTGGTGCTACCGTAGCATCGCCACTTGAGCACTCCATGGAGGGTGGGGATAGTCGAGGGATGAAATTTATATCGGGATTTTAAATGGATTTAAATTCAAAAAAAAACCACAAGGCGAAAGGACCGGCGAAAGTTGGGACTGCGCTCCAAAAGGCGGGACCGGCGAAAGCTGGGACTGCACACCAGACGGCGGGACCGGTGCAAGCCGGGACTGCATTTTCCTTAGCAGGAACGTCCAGAGGCGAGACTGCAGTGGGATCGTCTCGAGGTGGGGCTGCGGCGGGACTGCCAAATGACGGTACTGCTGCGGCACTGCCGAGGGTCGGCACTGCTGTGGGACCGTTGAAGGACGGAACTGCACACCAGACGGCGGGACCGGCGCAAGCCGGGACTGCTTTTTCCGTAGCAGGAACGCCCGGCGGCGAGACTGCAGTGGGGTCGTCTCGAGGTGGGGCTGCGGCGGGACTGTCAAATGACGGTACTGTTGCGGCACTGCCGAGGGCCGGCACTGCTGCGGGACCACCTAAGGGCGGAACTGCAAACCAGCCCACCGGGCACAAAGGTGCTGCCAAAACTGGCGCGACACGTGACCCTTGTGTCGGAGGTCGAATGACCTCGGACCTTGGGGCCCCGGACGCGACCGGCAAAAACAGCACCTCGTCGTCTCCCGGCGGCCGGCATGAACCAGGCTGGCTTCCGGTTGGACGATCTGGGGCGCGCAGGAAAAAGCGCCAAAAGCTGAGACAGCAGGCGGCTCTAGAGGGGACTCCTACGGAGGGCCCATCAAAGAGACCGCGTGCTGCTCTCAGCGGCGACAGCGGGGACATGGCGGCCAAGAGGATGAAGACCCAAGGGCAATCATCCTCAACCGGATCCTTTAGGGATGCGGTGGCGGCTGTGAAACTCGCTGTCGTCACAGTCAGGTACCCGGAAGAGTACTTGAGGGCGGAGGACTTGGTGCCAATCCAGGAGCTCATAATTGAGAAACTGGAAGTGGCGCCGGATCCTCTGCCTGTTTTAACGGTTGCTCCCGGAGTTGTCGCGGGTGCAGTTCATGTATCCTGCGACAACTCTGACGCAGCTAGCTGGTTTCGGGGGGCCATCCACAATGTGGAACTCGGCCCCTTGAAACTCAAGGTTGTTGACGCCAGGGACCTTCCAAAGCCAGTCAAAATGGCATGGAAGAGTCGCAACTTGGCGTTGCAGGACTCTGCCCGGGCCATTCGATTGCTCCAGCGGCTTAGCCCTGCCTTGAGGACGAGCGACTGGAAGGTCGTGAATACTCTCACTGAGCAGACCGGCATCCGTCGTATCGTCCTCATGGACGGGGTGTCCGCTGGGGTCATCAAGGCCGCGGGCTACTCTCTTCCAGGAGGAATTGAACGGTATTCGTTCAAACTCCTGGAAGAAGATAAGGGAGAGGCACCCACTGCGGAAGCAGAGGCGGAACCCTCCGAGGATGGACTACACCGACGTGAGGAGGCCATCGAGGAAATCTCTGCTTACGGCGCAGCGCAGGAGGCAGAGATTGGGACCAGGGCGTCAGAGGCAGACCACGAGGATGACATCCTCGGGGAGTTCGACACCCTGGGGATTGAGTCGCCGATTGCTCTCGAGGAGACCCAGGCGATGGAGGAGGAGCCTCAAAACTAAGGCCCTCCTATATTAACACAGGCCCATCAAAATCATCCAAGATGGAGGGACTAAGGTGTGTACAAATTAATTTGCATCATTGCAGAGCCGCTACAGCCCTTCTGGCTCGGCAACTGAAGCTTAACACATATGACGTTGCCTTGATACAGGAACCTTATCTATATAAGGGGACTATAAAAGGCTTAGGTGGGACAGGAGGCACGGTGCTCTATGACTGTCCAACTAATGACGCGAGGACTTGCATCTATATCAGGGGCGGTATAGAGGCAATGCCCTTACGTACTTTCTGTTACAGGGATCTCACAACAACTTTGATCCAGGTGGGGATGGGCACAGAGAAAAGGAAAATTATCCTTGCCTCTGCCTACCTCCCATATGAACAAAAGGAACCAGTAACACCACTAATCAGAAGACTGGTTGACTACGGCAACCAAGAAAACCTCGACCTGATACTTGGCTGCGATGCGAATGCACACCATGTCGTTTGGGGCAGCTCGGATGTCAACAAACGAGGGGAGGATTTGTTGGACTTTGTGGTAAGCTCTTCTTTACAAATCCTTAACGCAGGCAATAAACCTACTTTCAGGACCTCGGCGAGAACTGAAGTTATTGACCTGACACTGGCTTCAAACAAGGCCAGCGCTTACATCGAAAATTGGCATGTATCGGACGAAATCTCTCTGTCTGACCATAATTATATATGCTTTAGGTTTAGGACGGCGGGAGAAGCCGAAACTAGACGAAGGAGAAACCCAAGACATACAAATTGGGACTCGTACAGGAGGGACCTAAAAGTAAATCTAGGGAGCCCTAAAGGTAAGCTTAATTCCATACTAGATATAGAATTTGAAGCTGATAGAATCAAGGTGGGCACCATCGGTGCATGGGTAGATAACTGCCCAGAGAAAAAGGCCTTTTGCAAAAAGGTACCATGGTGGACTCCTGAACTAGCTAAAATACGTCAGGAAACACGACAGGCCTTTAATGATGCAAAAGCCAGGAAAGATTTCTCTGACTATCATAGCATGCTGACGAGGTATAAGACGGCGGTACGCAAGGCCAAAAGAACTAGTTGGCGGCAGCATTGCACCTCCATCGAAGCTCTGCCAAATGGAATGAGGTTGTGCAAAGCAATGTCCATGACTAAGACAAACCCACTATCATCTGTAAAGGATGAGAATGGGTATCTAACGGAAACTGGACAGGACACTCTGGGCGTGATGTTTAGAACTCACTTCCCGGAATGTATACTGCGCGATAGCGATGAAGAGGAACCAGTCACAAGGGACGAGCTCACAAGGCAAACGTCCAAAAATAACTGGCTCACGGCAAAGAAAGTGGTAGATGAGAATAAACTGAAGCTTGCCATAGCGGGCTTCCAGCCTCTCAAATCCCCTGGTCCGGATGGCATCTACCCAATACTATTGCAAGAAGGGGCATCTGTTTTGATACCTCATTTGAGTAAGCTCTACAGAGCCTGCGTAGCCTTTGGGTACGTACCCAAGGCATGGAGGGAAGTCAAAGTCACTTTTATACCGAAGGTAGGTAGACCGACTTACGAAGAAGCTAAAGCTTACAGGCCAATTAGTCTATCATCCTTTCTCTTAAAAGCTCTGGAGAAACTGGTAGACAGGTACCTAAGAGAGGGACCACTTAAAATCTTCCCTCTACATAAACTACAGTGCGCCTACAGCCCTGGCAAATCTACGGAAACGGCATTGCATTATGTTGCGAGTCGAGCCGAGGCTGCGCTAGAGGGACAAGAGATCTGTGTCGGGGCTTTCCTAGACATAGAGGGAGCCTTCGACAAGACAACATTTGAGTCCATACGCATCGCTGCAAAGGAACATGGCATCAATGATACCACGTGTAACTGGATTGACTATATGCTGAGAAGCAGAATAGTCAGATCGGAACTGATGGGAGACAGACTTAGTGCAAAAACAACAAGAGGTTGTCCGCAGGGTGGAGTGCTGTCACCATTATTATGGTGCTTGGTAGTAGACTCGCTACTTACCAAGCTCAATACTGGACCATTCTACACAGTAGGCTATGCAGATGACATAGCCATAATGGTTAATGGTAAATTCCCGAACATAGTCTCTGGATTATTACAACAGGCATTGAGGATGACAGAGGAATGGTGTACAAAGAACCACCTCTCTATCAACCCAAGCAAAGCAGTCATTGTTCCATTCACGAGGAAGAGACAACTAGGAAACCTAGGAGAGCTCTCCCTCAATGGAATAAAGCTGCCCTGGTCTACCGAAGTTAAATATCTGGGTGTAACGCTTGATAAAGAACTCAGGTGGAAAACTCATGTGGAAAATATTACGACGAAAGCCCTACGAGTGTTCGGCATGTGTCGTTCCACCTACGGTAAAACTTGGGGGTTAAAGCCCAAAGTGATACGATGGCTGTACCGAACAATGATAATACCTATTATCACATACGGCAGCATAGTGTGGTGGCCCAGAACAAAGCTTGCCTCGTGCAAAGCGCCACTCACCAGATTACAAAGAACAGTGTGTCTAGGCATCACGGGCGCTTTCAGGACAACACCTACGGCAGCGATTGAGAGATACCTCAATATCCCTCCTCTGCATATGATGGTTGAATTCGAGGCAAGGAAGACATTACATCGACTTGCTGTGGCTGGACTATGGGATGCCTCTAAGACAAGGACCAACCATACAAAGTTTGACGGGAATGAAGGCCTGGATCGGGTAACAAGCATGTTATCCGATAAAATGCAAACTATGTTTGTGTTTGAAAGGTCTTTCAAGGTCCAAATCCCTACAATAGAGGACTGGACGAAGGGAATCGATCCACCAGAACAAGACAGTCTGGTGTGGTACACTGATGGATCCAAAATGGAATCAGGTACAGGGGCGGGAATATACGCAAAAGGTTACAAATGTAGCAAAAGCCTAGGGAAAATGGCAACTGTATTCCAAGCGGAAACTTATGCCATAATAACCTGTGCTCAAGAGAATATAGATAGAGGAACCAGAGGTAAATCCATATATATTCTTAGTGACAGTCAGGCTGCAATCAAAGCCATGGCATCCTACAAAGTGGACTCCGGACTTATTCTGGATGCTGTCCAAACCCTAAACAGGCTTGGGAAGCACAACAGGGTAAGACTGATGTGGGTCCCTGGGCACAAAGGAATCCATGGCAACGAAATGGCAGATGAACTGGCAAGAGAGGGCTCAGCAAATGACTTCGTGGGTCCAGAACCATGTGTAGGCATCTCGACGTGCCTCGTAAAAGCCGCATTTAGGGAGTTTGCAGATCACAGACAGCGAACTCATTGGCTATCTAGCACCGGTCTACAACACTCCAAGAAATTCCTAGGCTCTACGTTCAAAGCCCGGGAATGCATTTGGAATATGAGCAGGGGGCAAATCCGCTACCTGCTTGGGGCCTTTACTGGGCACTTTGGAACCAACGACATGCTCATGAAGATGGGTATAACCGCGACACCCATCTGCAGGTTGTGTGGGGAACATACGGAGCGCATGGAGCACCTTCTTTGCACATGCGATGCACTGGCTGGTAAGCGAATGAGTCTCCTAGGGGCTGGATATCCAAGACCAGAAGACTATAGGCTCATATCTCCCAGTCTCGTTGTAAAATTCATGAAAAGAGTTTTCAACGAGATTGGGGAGGAGTAAGGTATCTAGGGGACCACAATAGATCCCAATGGGTCGAAGTGTCCGAGTTGTTTCTCGGCCCCTCCACAAGATAAGATAAGATGCATTGTCATCCAAACTAAATGTGTATGCAATATTTCATCCTTATCGGTGGAGGATAACTGCTTTAAAATTCAGTTGCAAGATTTAACCCGAACACACATACAAAAGCTTGTAAAATAGCTTACGCTTCATTGCATGTTATTTGTTTGACTACTGTTAGATTTATAAGCTAACATGAGTTTGAAAATAATTCTTTGGCTGGCTTTTTTCCCAGCTAACAATGTTGAGTACAGCTTCCATCAGTTTAGCAGCTGAATCAAATAATAAATTTTTGCGTTGCGTTTTATATGCTTTTCTCTTATCAGTTTATTTTCCGTTTGTCTCTCGATTGCAGATCTATATACCTACTAGGTACAGTAGGTACTAAATCTCGTTATGTCAAAGGATAAGTACGGGCATCTCAAGAATTTTAACCCACCTCACATAAATAAATAGACCTTGTACCTAAGTGCTATTTGCCGTATGCGGAGGAAAACATTCTCTAAGTCTTATTGTGGGAGACAGTTTCTTTTAAAATATAATTGTACAAAAGACAATTGCCTAGATTCCTAGAACAATATAAGTTAACTGTTCAAACCACTTTTAAATACAATATCAAATACAAAGGCACGATTGGTTTTGTAACGTTCTTTTGCGGCTACCACTGCAGAGCTGTTTCAATTTTTAATCAAGTGTCGCTCCATACGGGTAGGTAAATTCTTTGGATATTGAATTTTTAATTGATTGGAATATTTTTGGGCAACATTTTTTGTTTGTGGTTTGTTCGCCGTTTTGTTATGTTGTTGGACGTAAAATAATATTGTGAAAAAACCTTTATAACAAAAAAAAATACCGAGAAATAAGGAAATGAAAAAAATATTGTTATAACGGTTATTTTTCACTTTTTTGTTTACTTAATTTCAAAAGAATCGGTTCACAATTGAAAATTCATTGCAAAAATGATCAATAAAGTCTTTTTTGCTACCTTTAGGTATGTTTTTTTTTTTTATTTAAATGGGACCAACTTTGAAGTATACCTACTCTTTCCAAGTAAAATGATTTTTTGAAATATATTATAAACTTTTTATAGAGTGGTCCCACTCTATAAAAATATATGTGTCGAATTGAGAACCTCCTCATTTTTTTCGTCGGTTAAAAAATACCCAAGCGTTGAGACTGTTGAGTGATTGAGCTTTGGTGTAGTGTGTAGGCGTCGTCACCAATTATACAATACACTATCCTACCGTGTGCTTTTTGATCCATTATGTTATTTTATGAATGATCCTAATTGGAACAGCCTTGGGGCAGGATTGGTAATCGACAGGATTGGTCCACAATTACCCTGAACTGGGAGGAATGGAAAGCAGAAAGAGAGGGCTTTGTCCTGCAGTGGGAAATACATTGACAGAATAGGTTGAAAATATAATAATATTAAAATAATTGGTAAATGAAAATCAAAATTTCAAAATCAAATAGCCTATTTCAAATAAACCTTATAGGTACTTTTGAATTGTCAATAAAAAAATGAAGCTAGTTTCAAATTCGCAAGCGTCAGTGTAGGTCTTTATCGTCATCCATCCGAGATAAAACCCAAGCTTTGTGGAATATAAGATTTTTTGTGTTGTATCAGCCCGTTTAGTATACTTTAGCTATTTTCATAGTGTAATGTCGTACGGTATTCTGTTGTGGGGAAATGCCGCCGACATCCAGACTATCTTTGTTTTGCAGAAAAGAGCTGTTCGATCAATTTATAAATTAAGCCCGAGACACTCTCTCAGAGAGAAATTTAAGGAGATTAATGTAATGACTGTGCCTTCTCAGTATATTTATGAAAATCTTTTATATGCCCATAAAAATATAAAATTGTTTAAAAAATACAGTGATATCCATAACATAAATACTAGGAACAAACACAAATTTGTAGTACCTACAACAAGGCTCAAGAAAATAGGTGGCTCGTTTAGATGTCAATGTGTACGCTTTTATGATAAGCTTCCAAGCCACGTACAAGATCTAAGTCTTAATAAATTCAAGTCTTTCATTAAACGTAAGTTGTGCCAGAAAGCGTTTTATACAACAAAAGATTACATTGAGGACAAAAAGGCTTGGGATTGAGCTGCTCCAATTAATTTTGTTTTTTTATTATATTTTGCACTATGCATTTTGTTATTATATTTTTTTTTTTTTTTTGGTTTTCTTGCAATGACAAGAATATTTACTTTGTAAAGTATTATATTATTTTATTTTAATTATTGTGAATGTGAAGACTATGTGGATATATTTTTTTTTTGTTTTTATTTAAATTTATCTTAGTTTTTAATCATGGTCTGGCAGTTTGAGTAGTTTATGCGGCCTACCCGAATGTCCTTTCTTTGGTATTGTTCGTCGAATCGTTGAGCTCCTTAAATTCTGAGTTGAGCTGCTCGGTTATTGACAAATGCGTGCACTGACTGGACAGGTCCACTCAATCTGGCTGGTTCTTTCCTCAAAAGACCATTTCAGACATAGTCTACATGGTCTTCACATGATCTAATCAAGATTTTGTCAGGACTTTAAAAGAGACTGTGACCTCTGAGTTTGTTTCGGCCTTTCTTCTCAGAGTAGTCAGATAGAAAACGCCGACCTCATCTAGTTTTAAAAATATGTTCGACATGTAAAAGTGTTTGTACAAACCAACTTACAGAAATAAAATCATTTATCATTTATCATTTACCTAGACAAAAATGGATGCAGCAAAAAGTTTAAGAATACAAAGACTGATCTATCTTACAAGTTCTAGCTTACTGTATCCCCGAACCCCGCGGGCTTATTACGTAAGGAACAGCAGCAACAATAATTGTGCAATTATCGCGCGATCAATATAATGAACTGGCTACTGAGCCCTTTAAGTCAAGTCTTTTTTATAGTTACATTTAACAGAAGCTGTTACACCTTTCCAATGATTTATAAAATTTAGCGTTTGATTAAGTAACCAGCTTATGAAAATGTAACACTTCGTGGGCGCTGTTTTTTTTTCAATTGATTACTATTTAGCTCCAATATTCCGTTAATTAATATTGGCAGATGTAATATATTTGTAACAGTAAATATGGCAGTGAATATTGGATATTTTAATTTTATTTACATAATATAATAATTAATTTGAAAAAGAACAATGGCGAAATCTAAGCGGACTTAAATTTGAGCGTCTTATATACGAAAAAAATTCCATTAGTTGTCTACGTTTTTTCAAAGTATAACATTAACTGGTTCACCACGTAAAAAAAAAAAAGAAAGTTATTTGATATATTAGATATATTTGATTAGCTGTGTTGCCATCTTACACTTATTCTGCCAAGTGACAAGTAGTGACTGTAGTAAATAAATCACTATTATATTTGTTATTATAATAAAATGAATTAACAATACAGTTTATGTCTAAGTGTAGGTGTTGCTTGCAGGGAGTTAGTGTAGTAGAAATAAATGAATTACTTACTTTCAATTAATGATAGGCAAAAAAACTACTATTCAAGTCTAAAAAAATATAGCTTGGTTGTTGACGACGACCACTGATACACGTCAAAGTCGCTTAGTATAAATAAATATACTCTTTTCAAAGAGTATATTTACCAATTTATGCTGAAATAACTAAGTAAGGGAAATACTTATGCGATATTGCCCTTTTACTTCCACGAAATTGAATAATTACAATAAAAACAATTAAATTAATTAAAAACAATTTTCAAAAGTTACCCAGGCATAACCTACAAAAGTTCATGAATGAATATCTATTATTCTCGGCGTTCTCGAACAAACATTTTTGCACAAACTAATTCAGAACATGGCTCTGAGTTAAACCAGATATTTTTCATTGATTGACGTAGGCTAAAACAATGTATGAGCTTCTGCCATTGTCCTTTATTAAAACTATTTGAAAAATTGGATGACTAAATATCAATGTATTAAATCGATTAAAATTGCTTTGTTATGGTCGATTGTTATAAGAAATTGAATCGATAATGCATTAGGACATCATTAAATGGACATCATCATCTCGTATTTGAGCTATGAAATAGATCGATGAACACACTTGTTTTCCAATTTACTAGACATTGGCAAAATAGTCGTCTTCGGTGCTTGCCATATAGAAATAAGAATATTATAAAATATACTTATTGCGGACATAAAACATTCTAAAGTGTTTGTGATTATTTGGCAGTAAACATACCTAGCGAGTCATACTTTTTGGCAAGCTGCGCTGAGGAAACTACAATAAAATTTTCTCCTCTACTTTACCGAGATCACGCCTGAATGATTCAACAAATTGTCCACTTGCGTAGACATTTGAGACATAAAACTACACCAATTTGTCATTACAATATTCACTAGGAATTAATTTGTGGATAATTAAAGTAGGTAGCCACAGAATAAATAACACAAAAAAAATGCCGGCATAAACTCTAAAACTTCTGTACCTACTCAGCCATCAGCGAGCGATTGGCAATCGAACAACAACAAGGAAAAAAGTAATAGTAATTTGACAGCCACATTGCTCGCCGATGGCTGTCGCTCTGCTGTCAAAAACCATGCCTAATACGAAATGATCGCGATCACTTTGCGATAAATGCATATTTTATTTACCAGATTTTTATTGTTAGCAGTGCTGTAGTAAAATTTTTATGGTGTGACTAATCGTTCATATATAATGATTCGCGATTGAAGAGCAATTATTTCGCAAAAATAAACCTGAAGATGTTTGACGTAAAGCGATAATCGCGCGATGATTGTACAATCTCTGCGCAATTATTGCTGATTGCTGTTTCATACGTAATAAGCCTGCCGATCGTTCTTACAGATTGCATCTTACTCCTAAAAAGAAACGCATTCACGTGAGATTACTTTTCATCTGACCATAAGCATAAGGTTGATTTTCCTTTATCTTGATACAGAAGTCTTCAAAATTTAAAACAATTTGCGTTTCGCTGCCGTTTGCCAGTGTATTTCGTAACAATAAAATGTTGAGAAGCGAGTGAAGCGTAAAAAATGTATATTTATTACTTGTTCTGTACTTTAATGGTTTCCATTTAGACTTGGCTGGAGTCTGGTGGTGATCTATCAGTGGAGAAATTGTATTTTAAGACTGGAGTTCCATTGAGGTCGTTCTGGTATTTCAGTTTGATAGATTGCGCTTTTCTTGAAAGATATTAGTTTGGCTGGCGTCTAGACCAGCCAAACTTAGGTTGGGCTTGGGTATTTTAATGCCATGTCTTATTTTAACAAGTTCAATTTATATATTCGAGAACGTCAAACCTCATTTTTAAAACAAAGCTCTGTAAGACCTAATCAACTACAATCCTATTAGGTCCTTAATTACGGCCTTTCTCACAGAGCACTGCGACGCCTCAGCGGTCACTGCTAGAGATAGCATTATTAAAAGTTTCCATACAAACACTGTCAAAAGTTTCCATACATACAGGGCGCACGGTTGGCGCAGTGGTTGAGCGATTGACCGCTGCGCTGCGTCTCGCGGGTTCGATTCCCGCACGGAACAAATATTTGTATGACCTATAGATAGTTGTACCGGCTCTGGGTGTTATGTATGTGAGTTTATATGTTTGTAAACGCACCCACGATACAGGAAGAAATTTCTAGTGTGGGGCAAAGCCTTTAAAAAAAATCTATTGGGTCAATGAGTGTCACCAGATACTAATTGAAATCGATGGCCCGAGATAATAATCTAATCATAACTGCGATGACAGCAGCAGACAACTTTTGTTTTTTTTTGGTTTGAATTAATAAAATTAAATAATCGAGCATACCGCAGTGTTGCGCAGCCTGTTTTTATTTTTTTGAATAAATTCGACTATTAACATCAATTTCAAAAAATAGAAAGAAACTAGCGTTAAAAGTGACATTTGATATTTAGAAAATCTCACTTTACACTGGCGCCTCTATCCGCGAAATCAAACGCGATAGCCTTATCTGCGCGGCCACGACTGTTATATAACATTGGTGTGTCTCTGTGGTGTTCCGTGTTCTGCGGACTTTCCATACCAACTCGTTGTTGGTACAATTTTGTTCATTACGCACTCAAATTCGTTGATTGATGATATGACTGCACCGAACACAGATCTATCATTAATCTCGATAGCCTGTATCTAGATAAGACACACGTGTGTAATGATGAACATGTTTGCGAAAACGGGGATCGAATGTAAATTTGGCATTGACGAACGTGTATGTTAGTACTGAGTGAGCAAAAGAGAGAGCGTGGGAGAGAGATAGTGCAAGTTTTTTTTTACCTCGGGGCTCTAGACAAGTGAAAATATTTTATCCATAAAGTTACCAAAAAAATACCAAAATAGCACTATAACACCCATCCACGCAATTTTTAATCAACACAGCACTGTCATAATTTTCTGGGCAAATATTATTTGCTTAGTAAATTCAAATCAATCAAAAAAAATTCAGCTAACTGTAATATTTGCCTACCATTCACTGTTATTGTGATTGTATTTTTATTAAAAACTAGACTATGGAATATGTGACATGTTTGTACATAGTACAATCTTTTACTACACACTGGAGGACACAATGATGCTACGGCTATGGAGCCACGACTGCTACGAGAAGATGTAGCAGCGTAGCATAAAGCGTAGCAAAGGTCTACGCTTGCGTAGACGCAATAACCGAGCGCATACAACGTTGAATTGATTAGACTAATGAAACGTTCTACGTAAATCTAATATAAGAATGTCATATGAGATGTAGCATTTATTCTGGATCTATGTATTAATGAGACAGTATATCTTACTCTTGAAAACTGACTAATACTACATACATATAACACGTGGGGTGTTTCTAGACGTGGACTCACAAGATCAAGGAACCTCTAGTGTATTGTGTTTTCACTAATGTATGAACCTCCATTCAACCTCAGTGATGCGACTTCGGAGTATTTCTAGTTCTGTTATGTCACAGTTGGGTAGTTTAATATTGAATGAATGAATTTAATTTCTGTTGGCTGACCAAAATTCAAATCAACTCGATGTTTACCCAATAATGATTTCCCCGGCCCGAAAACCGAACTCAGAAACACGCTTTCAAAATTGCGACCTTAACAAAAAAAATATTCATTAAAACCTTGTTTTTAAAACAAGCATTTTTCGAATTGCTCAGCAAACTCTTTCATTTGCAGTGCACTAAAAATAACGAGTTCGACATCTTGGGCCGTCCGCCATATTGGATTTAGAATGACGTCAGTTAGCTAACCATGCATTGTCATCCAAACTAAACGTGTATGCAAAATTTCATCTTAATCGGTGCACGATAACTGCTTTAAAATTCAGTTGCAAGATTTGCCCCGAACACACTTACCTACATACATACAAACATACATTGCAAGTTAATTGAAAGCTTGTAAAAATAGTTCGGATCAGAATAGCTTGCATAATCATCATTTCAGCAGAAGGACGGCCACTGCTGGACATAGGCCTACCACAAGTGCCGCCATCTCGATCGGTCCTGTCTCGCATCCAGTAGATTCCCGCAGCCCTGACAAGGTCATCGCTCCACCAAGAGGGAGGCCTACCAACGCTACGTCGCCACTCCAAAAGTTTTCGGCCCCATCGACCATCCGTTCTGCGAGCAATGTGCCCTGCCCACTGCCACTTATGTTAGGCAATCCTTCGCGATATGTCGGTAACCCTGGTTCTCTTGCGGATGTCTTTATTTCCAACTTACCACAGTGTCTCAAGGCGACAGTCAGTGACCAGTGTGTGTTGCCAGTGATGACATATTGCACTGAGATTTGGTCGCTCACAATGGGCCTCATCAGAAGGCACCCAAAGGGCAATGGGGAGGGTTACGCTCGGAGTTACCTTGCGTGATTGAAATAGCTTGTTAGTGGCAAATAATACTAGTAGGTATGTCAATAAGAAAGTAATATAATAAATATGAAACATTAAAACACCAATCTATTCCATTCAGCGGTATTATGAAATAACATTCAATAGTATTAAGCAATAACAAAATTAAATGTTTTAAAAGTTAGTTAAATTGTCTACAAGTGATTTTGATCAAAGCGACCACAAACGAAATTGTCTGTAATGCTTTATTATCTTTAAATATTGTTCATTGGAGAATGAATCAAAAATCAACTGAAAGTTTAAATTACTTCTCTTGGTCATTATTTTTACATTATATATCAATTTTCTTAGGAATTCACGGTGCGATAGTTCGATGTCTGATGGATGTTGAACGAAAGTGATTTTCTCCCAGAGTATTTGATTTAAAGTTTGTAAAATGTAATATTGTTTAAACAGTAGTAGTGTAGAAACATTCGGCATATGAACCACATTTTTCAAATTAATGGAGACTCAAAGCAAATTATCATTTTACGCTAAAATAAATTAAAAACTATGTGATTTTGTTAATGTTTATCATTTATTGGCAGACTATGAGGTCTATAGTATTAGTATCTATTCATAATTGCTATTTTTAATACAAAACCAATAAACAATGAGATAAAAACCAACACATAAGTCGACTTTACAACGATCGCTAAAGCTAAGTTATTCCAATTTAACAAACTACTAATTAAACACAGATAATTTAAAAACTGCTTATCCCTTTTTTCTCTTGAAAGTTTTAACACTTTTTTAATTAATGCAGCCTCTGGCAGGATCTGATACGGACAGGTAAGTTTAAATCGGCCTGTACCTTCAGTAATGTTTGCGGCCAGTTTGTAACTAATCGCAACATTTTTCATGGCTATTATAGCCATTGTCTGGATGTATTTGTCTTCTTAAAAACACCTGTATTCGCCGAACAGTTAGTTATATAGAAAAATGTTTCATAAAAAGTGTTACAATGTTAAAACGTGACACTGGATACCCCGTGATGCAGGAACCAGTTTCTCTCGACAAATAATGTTGATTTTTAAATTTAAATGATAAAAACATAACTGATAAACTAAAAGGTAACTAGGTAAACTTAAAGAAAACAAACACAACACAAACACACAGGTACACACGTTAAGTTTAGAAATGAAATGCAACGTTTCCAATCATTAAACATAACTGAAAAACGAAAAGGTGACTAGGAAAAAGTAAAGAAAACAAACACAACACAAACACACAGGTACACACGTTAAGTTAAGATATCAAATGCAACGGTTCCAATAATTAAACATAACTGAAAAACTAAAAGTTAACTAGGTAAAGGTAAAGAAAACAAACACAACACAAATACACAGGTACACACATCAAACTTATAACACTCCTCTTTTTCCGTCGGGGGTAAAAAAACATAAACAGCAATATCCTCTTGATTTGTCAAGCATCATCATGAATCCAGCAAAATCTTTGAGTACTATGGTTCTACCTAGTTGTCATTTAAGTTTCCATTTTTAACCACTGACAGAAAAAGAGGGGTGTTATAAGTTTTACGTGTGTACCTGTATGTTTGTGTATCTGTCTGTGGCATCATACCTCCTAAACGGATGAACCGTTGATTTCGTTTTTTTTTGTTTGAAATGTGTCTTTATCGAGAGTGTTCTTAGCTATCAGAAAATCGGTTCAGCTGTTCTAAAGTTATTGGCGGTTTACTGTTTGAATCGGGGTGTGTCGCAAGATATCGTGTCATAATTACGTGTTCAATAGATTGTCGATCGAAGCGTGCCTACTAATAGATAAATTATGTAGCATGAAATGAAAATGTGTCGGGTTTTTTTTTAATTTTACTAGTGAAACTAGATTATTTAATAAATATTTAAGCATAAGCCTGGCTCTGTACTTCAGTGATTGTGCATGGATATAAAAGCAAAGAAGCATTAACTTTCTCTTTATTTTTTTATCTCTCACTTTCTCTTTATTTCTATTTACTCCAGCTGAAATAGTCCTTACAGCCATTGTATTTAAATGCGATCCTGTACTTTGTCTCTAAATAACGAGTGTTTCCTCTAAAATATTGCTTAACACGACGCATTAAGGTGAAAAATATTCAAGTCACGATTCCGGACGATGTCGAAATTATATCTCCTTTCATCCGAGCAATTTGTCGTGCGTACGGGCGCAGACGTGTGAAATATCAGCTGTCTTTCAACTCAGCGTTGAGCGGAAGACAGTTATTTGTCAACGACAAGTCTTAGGAAACGGTGTAAATGATCGACTAAAACTACAATTTTTTTAGGGATGATTGATGGATTTTGTATGAGGAGCTCGTGGCTAAATAATAACAGCCGCACGGGTCGATTTTCAAGGTTAAGCAACGCTTGACGAGGTCAGTCCGTGGATGGGTGACCATTTCAACATACCGAGTTTCCTCCGTGCCTCGGAAAGCACGTTAAATTTATCAGGGCATCAGCAAGTTATCAGGGCCGTGCCACGTTAGGGGCTCAAAAAATATCATTGTGTACATATCATATGAACTCGTTCACACACGTCCGTGCACGGCCCAGTGACGGAGCTTCAATGCCTGGGCCCGGCCTGATATGTGTGAATAGACCTTAAGCCGTTGGTCCCGGCTGTCATTTGAAGATTTTTGACAGTCCTTACGAGTAGTCAGAAGCTTGAGATCTGACACCAGTCAAGCCAAGGGGTACCGTGTTACACAGTTACTGGGTTGTGGAGGTCAGATAGGCAGTCGCTCTATGTAAAACACTGGTACTCAGCTGAATCCGGTTAGACTGGAAGCCGACCCCAACATAGTTGGGAAAAGCTATGCAGATTGATAGATGGATTTTGTATCTAAAAAGTTTTTAAAAAGAAAGCATTATTATTCTGGCTAGGAATTCGTACAGTGTCGTATATGAGCCGTATTCTTGCTATATTGAATGTTTTTACAGACACATAGGTAGCTAGCCTTACAGTCTTTTTTCGTGGGTTGATGTAAGAATTTTGAGTGGTAGAGGTAGACCAAACTTCTATGTAGAACCCAATTACTATTTAGTCTGAGCATTTTCAGTCTTGCTTTATAGCATCCCCCAAAGGTAATTAGTCTACCATAATTTTGTTAAAAGTTATATTATCTAAGTGTTGGATAGTACATTATCTGTCGAGTTTCGAATCTGGTTAATTGAGAATCTAGTGAGCTGAGAATCTGGTGAGCGGAGATTCTGGTGATTTGATCAAAATCAAAATTTCTTTATTCAATTAGGCCATTAAGCGGCATTTTCGAACATAAAAAAAAAATTAATGTAATAATAATTGATTCTACCGTCCATTCGGAAATTTAGCTTGTTATGGAGAAGAATGGACAAGAAACTCCACACATAAAAAAAAAAAAAAAGTGTGTACAAGTATTTGGTTACAATAATATTGTTGGAAAAATACATATATGTGTTTATACTCATATGGTAATAAGGTTTCCAGTCGTTTGTAAAAATAAATAAATAGATAGATGGACAGATAAACTGGTGAGGGTCGCGTGAGTCCACTCGATTCAGGATCACGGGACAGGTCGATGTGGCAGCCCTTGACGGTTTGCCTATATCCAGCTGTGGAAGTCTTTCGAATTAAATGATGATGATGATAAAAACTATTTGGCATTATTTATTTATTTAAGTATACATGTATAACATTACAGATCACAACTGAGGCGTTATACAGTTCACGTTTCAACAGCAAAAAAAAAAACTAAAACGAAACTCACAACAATAAGGCAGAATAAAATATGTCAATATACAAATAAGAACTAATTAAAAATTAAAGACACGAAATCACAAAACAGAAGCAAAAATACAAATAATAGGTTGCCTGCTTGTCGGTCTTCTACAGACTGTATTTTTGCGAGTGTGCTCATGAACTCCACGACCTCATCCCACCGGCCCCCTTCTACCATCGGACATCTAGACGCACTGCAAGTTATCATCCTTACCTAGCCACCAATTCTCACCAAGCGCTTCCAAACATCCTTCATAATGCGCACAGCAAAAGAGTGGAACTCACTGCCTGCGTCTTTGTTTCCGAACGCATACCACATCAAAGTTAGAGTGAACAGGCTTCTTCTGGGTAAGCTCACTCCATCGTCGACTTTGTCTCTGTCACCTTTGATCTAGACTAGAGTCAAGAGCAAATCCATCACAAATAAAAAAAAAAAAACAGAATATAACAACAAAAAAAAAACTTACAGAAGTATAAATTTACAAAGAATATACATTTATTTAGGTACCTACTAATCTATCTTTCACCCATCTTCTCACAAAACCTTAAACAATCAAGACACATCTCCTCATCTCCCAGCAAACAGGTCACACTCCGGTGCTGATGTCAGAAGGGCATTTAGCAACATGAGCGCCCGAACTAAAGTAACTAAACCGATTCGCTTTCGGATATTGAGGGTGTCATAGCAATTAAGACTTTTAGTACCTACGATAAGTCGTAATTACCATTTACCTAATTAGAATGGAGCAAAACAATGTTCTACCATCATCAAAATTCAAGTAAGAAACTGGTATTAAATTCCAAACTTAACATAAAAGTCGCAAGACGCAATAAAAATCGCACGCACGTACGATCCATTACATTTGTCACCCTCAAGTGTAACATAAAATAGATTTAATTTTCTACTAGATAAAGTTGAGATTCGTTTACAACGGACCTGAAATGTCTTTATGAGAGGAAAAAGATTTTCTTTAATAGATTTCTTTGGATTCAGCTGTGACATGGGTATTATTTTTTCCCCAGAGAGAGATTACCTGCCTGTCTCTTACCGATCATTCTTAGATAAAATGATGGATGCTCATCTGTCATAACCAAGGTAAACGTCTTCATAGTTAAGGCGTATATATTCCCCAATGTTAACGCAGTACTGGCCGTGCGCCCGCTCGGAGCCAGAATATCAATATTGAACCTCTTTTTGTAGTTTTGTTTGCAAAATATTCTTTGATTTACATATGCTACTTCAATTATGAAGAGATTCTAGCCATCAAAGTTTTCTGTGTACAAATATTTTTAAACATTTAAGTCGTTTTGGAGGTCTATCCAATAGTAACGAAAAAATATCGGGTTTTAATATTTTTTTCAAAGCAAAACTAATTGCTATACGAAAAAACCATGTTTCACAAATAATGTGTATGAAATAATAATAAATATATATTTTTTTCAAACCTTTTAACCTAGCCGTTACTAAGAAGAATGCTTTAGAAAAATACCGTTTTACGGCACTAAAGCGGTTGTAGGCCCTTAAGCATTAATCCTAGGGGTCTGTTCATCCTAAAAAGTTTAAACAAGTAAAACTGTTTATGTTTATGTGTGCAAGTTTCTAAGACTATTTGTCGATCATTTTCGTCCAACCTGCAGAGCTTTCTGATCAGTAACCACACAGACAGAAAACAACAGGATGAGCTAGATAAAATAAACAATTAATGGATCACACTACCAGGATCAAATCAGTAATGGGGCGTACGGTTGGCGCAGAGGTTAAGCGATTGATTGCTGCGCTTCGTGTCGCGGGTTCGATTCCCGCACGGTACAATTATTTGTATGACCTACCATACAGATTGTTGTTCCGGCTCTAAGTGTTGTATATGTGAGTTTATATGTTTGTAAACGCACCCACGATAAAGGAAGAAATTCCAAGTGTGAGGCAAAGTGTTTAAAAAATATACTGGTAAAGGTGTAAAGTCATAGGGGGAGGCCTTTTCCCAGAATGCTAACAGAAACAATTATATAGTAACTAGGACTTTCACTAATCACACATTCTTTTCGTTGAATATTAGAAAACCAAACAGTTCCTGAATCTGTAAACAAAGTCCACATTCCCTCACAAAGACAGTCTATTCATAGTTAAGACCACACAGACTTTATCCCACCTAATAACCGTTGAGGACCGCTAATATTACTTCACAATTGCTTTATACTCGCCGCGTCATCGCTACCACAGAACTTTGAGATGCTAGCAGCCATTGCTAGAGAGGGCATTGTCAAAACATTCCATACAAAACTTTTTAAGTCAATTGCATTTTTTTTAAATATTTTATTTTCACTTTTTAGTTATGGTACATATAATTAATGCCCACAGTTATGCCAGAATAGATTACCCGAATAACATGAAACTTGAACAAAGCCGGTGAAATTAGAGTGTACCTGGGTGAACTGTACACATCGGCGTACCCCTATAGAGCGTAGTAGGCCTGATGTTATGAAAAGAAAAGGTGTAAAATATAAACTGACTTGCGATTGCAGCAATCCCGAGACATTTGCCGTCATTTATTGAAGAATTCTATTGTATACCTCAGAAGTTCTTCATCAGATGTTGATCAAATTTAACTGGGACTTGTAACGTTACGCTCGTCTGAGCCAAACGTAAGCCACGTTAATAACATAGATAAAATTAAGAGTTATTAAAAAACTAAACTAAGAAAAAGGATATTGAGAATAGACATTCTAAGGGCTGGTTTCACAAGTCGTTGGTTGCTTGTGGTCGACAGATAGGAAAGCAGCAGGACAGACAGGAACTCTAAGTAGTGAAGGGGCAACCGCAGATCAGGGCGGCGTGGCACGGTGCGATGGGCCGGCTGGTGAAGTGCTACCGCGTGATGTGGGCTCTCGTGATCAGCGTACGCACCCTGCGCGTACTGCTGGAGGGCGCGCGCGGCCTCAGCGCGCATACCGCCGCACCGTTGAGGACCTGTCTGCCGCAGTTCATACACGACGTGCCAGTCTGGCACATAAGTAGTAAAAGTACACTTATGAGACCAAATGTGATTTATTTATAGTTTTTAGAGATTTATATCACTCTTTCACAACTGAATTCATAACAATTTAAGAGTTTTTCAGATAAGATAGTACTTTGTAATGCCAGGCTAAAATATGTCCTTCAAATTTCGCAACCAAAACCAAACTAAAAAAGCTGACGCCCGTTTTTTTCCTCGTTCTGTCATATCTTCTAAATTTCAAATTCAAATCTCAAATATGAAATCAAGACCAGAACGAATAAAAAACGGTTCACAGAGGGGGCAGCCTGCCGCTGCCTTATAATGTATAATGTACAACCAGAAGCTTTAGAAGGTCTAGAAAAAGGACAGAAAGACGTCAGATCAGATGAAAATGACAGTTTTAAATATTAGCAATATAAATTAAGTTGTGAATAAAAATCAATCAGAGGTAAATGAAAATATGCTTTACAGGTGTTAACAGTATCAAAGAATACATAAAAATGAGTCACAAGAGTTGATACAATATCAAAAGATATGAAGGAGTTGTTTGTATAGTGTTTGTAAAGCGTAAGTACCAAAAGATGTGGAATGAATACCACAGACTACATAAAAAAACAAACGAATTAAGAACCTCCTCCTTTTTGAAGTCGGTTAAAAACTCAAAATACACAACATCATACCTGTATTTGCCGAAGGGTTAGGCAGACACTTATAGATCATCTGCAGATCCGACTTTTACTAAAAAGTATAATAACGTAACTTGAAAACATATTTTTTTGTTTATGGAGATACTTTGGTACAAATAGTATAGGCTTAGAACCATTTTATCCGTTATATCATGTAAATCGGTCCACGCGTTTATAAGACATTAACTAATTACTGAATGCCAAGTGAAAGGGTCACGGACGCCCCTTACGGCGATTCGTTGTTTGATCGTATTAGCGACACTACCTTTACATTTTTTCGTATTGTTTGAAATATTGGAATACATTGGTAGACAGGTGTTAACCACTTTTATTTTTTTGTTATGTGGCGGTGACCTTAGGTCAATCAATCTGCCGAGCCTATCTTTGCCCAAATATGTTGTGGTCAACTTCCAGTTTAACTAGATGTTTCTTCATGAGTTCCATCTGAACTTTACAACCCAGTAACTGTACACGATAGTCCTGCGCAAGATTAGTGTCAGAATTTCAAGCTTCGACTACTCGACTGTCAACAGTCTACAAATGACAGCCGGGACGAACGAGTTAACGTTCTTACCGAGGCATGGAGGTATCTCGGTAAGTAAGGGAAGGTCACCCATCCTCGGTAAGGTTACTTAACCTCAAAAAATTTATCCGTGCGGCTCTTATTATTTAGCCACGAGCACTTCCATGTTTGTGCCATGCTCTGTGATCGGTACTAATTTTCATATCTTTTTGAAGTTTTATCAAAAGCTGGTTTAAGATCTTAAGCCACAGGAACGGCAATATAATTTTATTTAAGAGGATTGGTGACTAGTACTAAATATTGACGGTCCTTTGAAAGGTATTGTTCACTTTTGTTAACAGAGAGAATCTAATCCTCTTGGGGATTACGTTTCCGCTGCTTTTCGGATTAGTTTCGCTTCAATTAGTTACTGAAGTACATTTTTGTGTTCCAGCGATTAGCAGGAAAGGCATTTGTGTAGCAAGTGGGGACTTTCAAGTCGCGGACACGACGTAGCACCAGACTGCTGTCCAGATGTAACGAAAGGGTTGCGCCTGCCGCGCCAATCGGACCCCTCTGCTCGCTGATCATCACTTGCACAGGTAGAAACCCTTACTAGGCGCTAACTATAAGAAGTACATTGTCAACCAGTTAGCTCTCTTGTCCGTTCTTCTCCACTTTTGTATTTGCCGAACGGATGGTAGAAACACTTAATCATGATCCTAGTTGTCCCCCCAGCGACGCCCTGAGCCGAGGTTCGACCCCATAGGAGGTAGCCCACAGCGTAGCCGCTTAGGTTTAGCTTATTTTGCCTGGCTGGAGGCTCTAGTTTATTCTCCATAGGATCACCCGGTTAAGCAGTAGCCAATCACTCTGACTGAACTGCGAGAAGTCCATCAAAAATAAAACCATTTAGCTTTGATACCAGACGCCATGCGGACTGACAAATAGCGTCAAATAGAGTTACGTTAGTTAAGTTAATTTAAATTCTACATGTCTATGCATAGTTACAAGTATGTGTGTATATGTACATGATTATTACCACTCCTCGTGTCTCATTATAACTACCACAGCCTCTTATATTTGTAATTTTTTTGTAGTTTTCATACAAAACTAACGTAAGCCTTTACCGGTCTCACTGTTGGGACACAAGCCTCCTCTCTTTAACAGGGAATGGTAATCTACCAAGGGGCTCCAATGCGGGTCGCAGGTTACATCATAATAACCCTATGGACGTAAATGAGTGTCATGTCATCATCATATCAGCAGTCAGGCGCTTTACTTTGTGTAAATTATTTCATCAACACTGCTCTCAAACAAAACGGTGAAGGAAAATATCGCGAGGAAAACGGCATGTCCTAGAACCATAAATTCGAATCCACCAACCCGCACTGGACCCGCGTGGTGGATTAAGGCCCATTCCCTCTCACAGAGAGGAGGTGTGTCCCAGCAGTGGGAACATTAATAGGCTGATGATGAAATAAACCAAGAAATCAGGCTTCTACGCATTTTCCAAAAGAAGAAATAAATATGCTTGCACGATGACCACAAGCTCGCCAGCTGCGCTTTGTATGAGAAGTGACCTTATCAGTAATGTAACACATCCTTTCAGTTTGTCTTTAATTTCTCAATTATTTATTCATCCGTTGAAACATTGGATATTAAACGTACCTAACGTTTGTTTATCTGTTTGTTCGTTTACCTATATTTGTAAAAGGTAATATTCGGTATATTGCAGAACTTCTTTCATTCATAGAAAATTACACCATCGCTAAGTACCTTTTATACTATTTTTCCTGATTGGTTACGCCACGGGAGCAAAGCCGCGGCACATATAATATAATACTAGCATACAGGTGCCTCATCCCTTACAAATAAACCGTGCCGACGTAATTAGCGTTTTTCATCTGATTATTTTTCTAAGAACATTGAACACGATCGATTCCGTTCCACGGATATAGATGGTGTTAGCAGCGACTTGCAAGTAAAAGTGTTTACTTGGTTCGTGAATATATATTTTTTAAATAAAGTGACGATTTGTTTTATAGCATTCTTTGCACGTTTTTACAGTTTCATTGCACCCAAAATTATTACAAAACAAATTTTAAAAATCAAGTGCATGCCTCAGAAGTTTCAAAACGCGCCATCTGTTGGAAACAATTGTAAATGATCCATTCAAATAATCTTTGAAATGTGAATTAGACTCTTAAGTCTAATATTCCTTAATTTTGTGCTTAGGAGAGTTAATTAAACAAGAACATACATTTTTTTTAAGATCATCTCTAGAAAATCTTAATATTTCACAAAATTCAATAATAATCAAAGCTTAACGCCATCTAGTGCAATTTATTTGAACCAAATTTTCTTTCATCGCATTGGGAGCCCGTGGGAAGAAGCTAGTGTTACATACACGAACTTACTCCTAATCCCATCCTTTGTCACATCACACCACGTATTATGTTTATGAGCGCTGTTAGAATGATATACTGCCGCCATTTTAGCCTGAAGTCATGTTTATAATCAGAGAACCTAATCAGAATAACAATAACCTTAACTGAAAGCATGTCGGGGACCTTACTACAAAGTGTCAAAATTATCATAGTTCCACTGTAAGAGAGTGATAGAGCTATTCAGGTGGAAAAGCACTATCCCTTTTTACAATCATGAAGTCGAGAAACATTATGTACTCCATACATTTTCGTATGTTACGATTATATTAACTCATCGGATAACCAAACACCTAGTTTTGAAGATCATGTTTCTGAGATATTGAATAATATTGTCTTATTTCATGTATAGCTTTATTATCTATGAAAATGTTTACAGCGTAGGAAAACACACGCCCCGAGTATGGCAAGCAATTCAATAATGAAAATCTTAAACAAAGGCAATTACAAAAAAAAAAAATGAAATGCTGTAGGTAACAAAACTTAAGGCTTTTTTGTTGTACAAAATAAATATTATGATGGCTCACCAAACAAGTTTAATTGATGAATTTGTAATAATGACGGCAAATAAATTACCTATCAATATGTTCTATGTTAGGGGGGTTTGGTTTCCGCACTTAGTCCTTCAAATGGACCTTTGTACGTGGGCCATAGCGGCCGTTGGGTGGTCACTCTAACCGGCCCATCTCCATCCAGAAGTCAATTAGAGCTCCCTATCAATATTTACTTCGTGTTTATTTTTCAATTTAATTTATGAATTCATACATCGATGATTTTAAGACGATTTTCAACCATGCCAACCTCACATTACGCAGCTACCCCAGATAAAGTTAATAATCAAATGCATCTCCATAACAGTAAAAAATCTAAATAATAACTAACTTTTAATTTATTTAACCCGCAGTTTTAAGGATATCCGGTTCTGAGAAACCAAACTTCTCAAGCCTACAGAAAAACCGGCTTTCTCTACCCAGTTTTTTAAAAGTTGGCAATGTTGGTATTGCATTTTTCCGCCATGAATAATTCACGTCATTCATATTTAACGAGAAATTTGTATAATTGTCTTGTTGGCGCGCTTAGACTTGCTAATAGGGCCCTGACACTACTTGAATTTAACGATCATTTAGACGACGTATTCCACATTGTATACCAGGTACCAGCTCTAATGGCTCCTTAGTGAATGGCACCTGAGGTATTCCACTTATGTCACCTATCGATATTTTTCGCAGGTGCCATTTATTAGTGGCATATTTGATTATTTAAATTAGAAGTGTCCGTGTTACAACCGCATCACGAAAATTGCCTGAAGATTAGTGTTTTATTTACATGATGCAGTTTCTTGCCTGTGGCATAAAAATAGAAGCAACAAATGATTTGCATCATCAACTCTGTTTACTCAATCCAGCTTTTTTGTTGGTTGAACATAATTATAGTATGCTACGATGTAAAGCTGACTATATAGTAGAGTTCGTTCCTGTCTTGGGCGAGAAACTCTGCTTGTGTAAATGAGCATTATTGCTTTAAAATAACTGTTTTAGGTAAAATTGAATGAAAAACTTGAATCCTGATTAGAGAGAGTGACTTGTTTTTATTTTTTCCAGTGTTATATTTAGGCAATATTAATAGCTTCCTTTTCACCCGACTGCCGAAGGAGGGTAATGTATTTATCAGTCTATGTATGTATGTATGTATGTTTGTTCCTATGTGGCGTTTTAGAGAGCAAACACGTTGGTTGATTTTGATGATATTTACGTCAATCGATTCGTCTTAACGTTGAGTGTTACTGGCTACATTAAAATTGGAAAATAGGAAAATGGCGGATTGGGCGCCATATTGTTGAGCCTTAATTCTTTTTTTCTTCCAAATCCATCGTGTGGCGTATCAAAATAAAGGGTTTTAAGAGGTGATTTCAAAAATATATAACACTAATATGTTTAAATGTATCTAATTCGAAAAATAAATGCTAACTAAACAGTTATAAATAAAAAAAGTTATAAATACATATTCGCGAGCTGGCTGACCAAAACCAGATGTATTTTCCTACTACGCAGCATGATTTTCTTCTTGTTTACATCTTTTTAGTTCGCTTCTTAAGCAGTTAAGATTATTGATTCTTTGGATATTTTTTTTTCTTAATAACCTTGAATTTTCTAAGTTTACTAACGTTGTTAATGTTGCCTGTATATTTTATAATCTAAATAATATATACTAGAATACCAAAATTATGGACCTAATTTATTGAATTAATCTTTTAGCTGTAGAAATATTTATTTCAGTTACTTATAATTGTGTAATTTAAACAAGCAAAGGGTCCTTTTACCTACAATCAAATCTAAAACTGGAATCAAAATATTTAAATAGGATTTTAACTATAAAGTAATAAAGACTTTCATTGAGGCGTGTTAATTCGGTCCAAGTCACGCTAAAGGGTTAAAACTAATTATAGCTGGAACACGGAAGAGGCGTCTAGGCAAAAGTAAACAAAGGAAAAAGGGTAACTGGATCTGTTAGTTGGAATTTAAAACAATTAATTTGCTCGCTTTGCCCAACTTAGGGCCGGTTTCTGAAGTAGACGTCACATCTCAAATCCGCTAACAATTTGTCACAAATTAACCAGCCGTCAGTTGTCAGTGAGTTTCTCAACACTTCATCATCGAGAAATTACGTAATCGCTTGTTACATTTAATAATTTATTTCGGTTGGCTACCCCTAGCTGGTATTTATTCACTTCATTCGATACTATAACGTAATCAGTAACTTTAAATGGTATTTTATCTTGAGCGGCTGGGTTGGTGTAGCCGCCAAGTTAAGCAAACCTTACCAAGGACGATGTTTGGATGGGTAACCACGTTTTTTTTTATTTGTTTGTTTTTGGTTAGGTGACCCCACACAGGTTAAGCAACATTTACCAAGGTTAGTGTTTGGATGGGTGCCGCTTTTTTTTGGTTCGTTTCTTTTGTATGGCTGACCCCGCCAGGGTAAGCAACACTTTCAAAGGTCAGTTTTGGGATGGGTGACCACTTTTTTTTGGTTCGCTTGTTTTTGATGGGTGGCGCTGCCAGGGTAAGCAACACTAACCAAGGTCAGTGTTTCGATGGGTGACCACTTTTTTTGTGGTGATGGTCACCCATCCAAAGACTGACCTTGGTTAGTGTTGCTTACCCTGGCGGGGTCACCACCCCAGCCGCTTCAAGTTAAACACAAATCTATCCAGAAACTAACCTCGGTAAGTACAGGGTACAGTCAACATAATTGCGCGTGAGTAAGGTTCGATTCCCAGGTCAGTAACAGTATGCTTTTTTTTTACCTAAATACAAAATAACTATTTTTGATAATTGTGTCAAGTTTTTATGTAGTAATTATTTTAAAAAGTTTGTGATATCCTATTTTTTTTAAATCTTGCTAATTAAATAATTGATCTAAATTAACATATTTTTTATAACTCAACCCATACCATAGTTTTCGCCGACCCCTATTATCTTTTTATCGTAATATAAGCCTTTAAAATCGTAATATTAATTTTAATCTGCAAATAATCGACCAATTTCTAATAATTATAAATTAGGCTCGTTGACAAGAGATTAACATTGAAAAAGGTTCTCAGAAACCCAAAACTGCTGTAACATGTGGTTAATTCGAGATTCTTCTCAAATGTGACAAATTGTCAACCGCTTGTTACATTTTGGTGTTGAGAAACTGAAAGTAGAATTAACAGGCGATTAATCGTCGATTACGTTAACAGCCCGATAATTGAGACCTGGAAAACCGGCATTAAGGCCGAGTTTCTCACCTTTAAATTATCACAGAATTAATGTGACAAATTGTCAAGCACGCGTTATCTGCTGTGATTGGCTGTTGAAAATTCAAACAACCAATCACAGCTGCTAACGCGTGCTTGACAATTTAAGGCCCACTTATATGATCCGTAGCTAACTCAACTAACGGTTATAAATGGAACTACCGAAGTTCACACCACAGGTCCCGTTTTCAGGATATAAAATGCTACATTTTTATCTGGTGAAAGAATTTCCAAAATCAGTTGAATGCTTTTTGAGTTTATCCATTACAAAACAAAGTTACAAACAATCAAATCTTTTCTATTTATAATATTAGAGTAAAAGTAATTGTTTTACTATTGTTTTCCTAATAACAACAGATGAAGGGTTATGTGAGTTTTGTTAAAACTGCTTTGTTTTTTAATCTACCCTTGGTTTAATAAATTAATTAATAATACTATGACGTCAAGTACCTTCGATATATGAATGTCGTAATATTAACTACTAGTTAACTACTGATAATTAAGGTAAATTTATCTACCCATTTAGAGTCTAATTACAGAGACAATAGAAAAACAATAGCCCACGCACACGTGGTTTGCGAACGACGGGTTATGGGTTAAGTGAACTGTAATTTGTTCTTTGAGAAAATAGATATCTTTCAACCGAACTAAAGGTTTCAAATTTCGGTACAATGTGCTTCTTCATCAATCTTGAACTAACATTATCATCTTCCTGCCCTTGTCCCATGTTACTTGGGATCGGCGCAACATGTTTTCTTGTTCCATGCCGTCCTGTCCACCTTCAAACTATCATTGACTCCCTTTTCTTTCATATCACTCCTACCCAGGGGCGTAGCTACCGCTGTATCAATTATACTGGGCCCCCGGGCCACGGGGGCCCCCGACGTGCTTAAGCAAAAAATTTATAAAAACTGCCCATTTTTTTATTTATTTAAAAAATGACAAAAGTCAAAACAAGCAATTTTTTTTGCCCGCCTAAGGCGTGCGATCAAAAGTTGGCAACACCCTACATCGGATATCGCGGGCTGCGGGATTTCCCCGTTTAAGTTATTTACTTCAGCGGTCGTCAGACCTTTTACTATTGTCCATAGAGGCAGAAACTTTAAAAAAAGCCTTGCCTTTTTTTCGGCAAACTGATTGATTGAAAGAATGTCTATTTAATATGAATTGTTTGTAAATAATTTGGAAAAAGGGACAGACAGATAGATAATTATGATGAATAAATATTTCTTTTAATTTTATGCAAACATATTTTTTTCTTTTGTGAGTGTTTTATAATTAAAGATTGAATACTATTAGACCTATTAGTCAGAAAAACTTTATTAAAATTTTACAGGACATGTATCAGAGGCATAGATAATCATATCACAGATAATCAACTTATTATAGAACACCTCCCCCTTATGCTTAATTTATACACGTCAGCTATTCAATCAATTTACAATAAACTATATTAGTCTAATCAACATGGGTCATTTACAAATACTGTCTAGGCTTAATAATTCTGCCAGATCTAGTCTGATGCAAACTTGATCTATTATTCTCAACATTGCTAGAACTATTACCATTTGTCACATCAGGCACACTTTGTGAACAGCTAGGTAAAGCCAACTGACAATTATTATCGCTTACATCTATGAACATGTCTCTGGGACCATAGCTTACATTTGTTTGAGACTTTCTCATGTGATAAGTATTTCTTCTTACTGGTTTACAATCACCACTTATTATATAAGATCTAGGTTCTTCAGCTTTATTTAATACTATTCCCTTTTTCCAAATATTTTCCTTATCTGTTTTATATACTACTTGTTCCCCTATCTCAAAACTTTGTTTCTTCCTTCTAGCTTTCCTATCATGAAATTTTTTAGTTACAGACTTTCTCATATTCAACAAAATATCGACATTTTTCTCTATCTTTCGTTCTAAAGCTATACTGCTAGTAGGTAAGTTAGTTCTTAGGCGTCTACTATGTAAAATTTGTGATGGTGAAACTTGTAAGCCAGCTAAACGTGTATTATTATAATGTAAAATAGAATCTCTGTAATCAATGTTTTCATCATTAGATTTCTTTAACAAAGTTTTAGCAATATGTACAGACTTCTCTGCTAACCCATTACTCCTATGGTAATGTGGACTACTAGTTACAATTTGAAAATCTTTAGATCTATAATACTGTTTACACTCATATGACAAAAATGGATTATTACCAGCAACTACAGTCTCCGGGTAACCAAATCTAGTAAAAACTTCTTGCATTGCATTAATTACAGATTTAGAATTCTTATTTAACAAAGGAATTATTTCAAGCCAATGTGACAGGTAATCAACTATCACTAAATATGATTAACCAGCAAACTCCAATATATCTGTCCCTACTTTACTGAACCTCTGCTTAGGTATCTTATGGCACAACATAGGCTCATAATTATTCTTAGATCTAAATTTTTCACATGTTCTACATTTAACAATTAAATTTTTAATATTCTCAGACATAACAGTCCAATAGAATAGCTGTCTAGCTCTATTAATACTTTTATTTACCCCAGGGTGTCCTTGGTGAACAAAATTTAGCACATAAGATCTCAAAGATTCCGGTACAATTATTTTAGAACCAATAAACACTAATCCTGCCTCAACATAAATATCATTCTTAATTTTATAATATGGTTTACATTCCAAAGAAACCCTAGATTCATCAGGCCATCCACTCAAATAATACTTAGTAATCTCTGTCAAAATTCTGTCTTTACTAGTAGCTAATCGAAATTGAATTTTTCTTTCTGTACTCATAGGTAAATGTACTGAAACTGAGTGTACCATTTCCATCATCTCAACATCTTTTTCAATTAATTTCCTACTATTCCTGGAAAGCATATCAGCAAAATGTATAAATTTCCCAGGAACATAAACAAGATTCAAACTATACTTTAATAATTTTAACCTTAAACGTCTTAATCTAGGTGAACCAATCTTACTGATCTGTTTTGACATAATTGGTAACAAAGGCTTATGGTCAGTTTGGACACTTACAGAATTACAGCCATATATATACTTATGGAATTTTTGTGTGGCATAATAAATGGCTAATAGCTCTTACTCAGTTTGACTATAATTAATTTCAGCACTATTCATAGTTCTAGAAACAGGCAACTAATCTTAAAATATTTTTATCATCTTTTTGAAACATACAGCACCCAATACCATTTTTAGAAGCATCACATTGCAAAATGGGCTCAAAGCTGGTGCCTGAGACATTTTACACTTTAAATTACCCAAGATCTTTTCATGATGTAGCAACTACTGAAATTCTACATCTTTTTTCAAAAGTTTACATAAGGGTCAAATTAATTCTGCTATCTCAGGAACATATCTTCTTACATAATTAAAGGAACAATCAATCTTTGTAATTCTTCCTTAGAACTAGGTGACTTTAATTGTAATAGAGACTCCACTCTATCACCATCAACTCTCATACCTTCCTTGCTGAATATTTGACCAATATACTTAACTTCTCTTTGCTTGTACTGTTTTTTATCTTTGTTAAAAACTGCTCCTATCTCTTTTGCTTTTTTCAACAATTCAGCAACAGATTTATCATGTTCAAACTCGTTTTTTCCCATAACTACAATATCATCGAACCAACATAACACATTAGGTATAGAACCAAAGTAAAATTCCATCTGATCTTGAAAAACTTCAGGTGCATTGGTTACACCATAGGGAAGAACTAAATATCTATACACTCCAAACGGTGTAGCGAAGCAACATTTCCATGAAGCCTCCTCTGAAAGTGGGCAATGATGAAATCATCTGACAGATCAAAAACCGAAAATACTTCCATATCTCTTAACTTAGAAGCCACTTCATCAACAGTAGACATTATGTTTTGGTTTTCTAATAACATACTTATTTAAATCTGTTGGGTCTAAACACAACCTTAACTTTTATTTTGTTTTTCAATAATGACAATTCTATTAATACAAGCTTCCGAGTCAATTTCCTCAACTTTTTTTATAGCACCTCGCTTAACTAATCTGTCTAACTCACACTTCAAGGGTTCAGACAAAGCTAAGGGAACCTTAACAGGTGGATTACAGATAGGTTCATGAGAAATTGTAGGAATATTACATTTTTTGGGAAAACTGCCATGACCATTAAAAACTTAAAAAATTCCAGATATAAACTTAGACTTCTTTTCGTCTGTATTACATACTACTGACACTTTTTGTACCCTTTTTACAAAATTCAATTTAAAACAACCGGGTAACCCTAATAGCATATTATGGCTTTTAACAAGCATAAAATTTTCACAACATTCAATATTTTTATACTTACACCTTAAATTAACCATACCTAATGGTTTAATTTTGGTACCTTGGAATCCTTCTTATTCAGTTTGAACCAGAGTTACCTGCAATTTAGTATTAAGACTTTTAAAAACTTTCCATGGCATAACACTAACATCTGCACCAGTATCAAGACGACACTTAACATTGACATTTTCAATTATTATATTCTCAGTCCACTGACCATTATTGACCAATCCGCAGAATAATGATGACTCTGGCGAAGAATCATCACAATGCTCCTGAATATTATGCACTTTTCTGACTCTGCATGACACTGCAAAATGATGTAAAGTTCCACATTTACTACACTTTTTCCCATAAGCTGGACATTGTCTTGTACCATGTGTCGTTTGACATCGATTGCAGTTAAACTTCCTCTCTTCCTTGTAACTTGCATTTTTATTATGACTTCTTGTTTTTACTCTGTCAACTTCATAACTATTGACTGGATTCACTATCTTCACCTGTTCTTTACCTTGTTCTGCACTTCTGCATAAATCAGCGGCTTTGTTCGGAGTCAAACTTTCTTGTCTGAGTAAATTTTCTTGCAAGTTTTTGTCGGTTATACCGTGAACTATTTTGTCTCGCAGGAGCTGATCCTCGATGGTTTCCATTGTGCTCTTATAATTGCACGTACTTATAAGTCTTTTAAAATCCGTTAAAAAAATATCAAACTTTTCGTCCTGCTGCTGTTTCCTCTCATTAAATTTATAACGTTCAAAAACTTCGTTCACTCTAGGTCGAACATATTTATCAACCGCATCTAATAATTTTTCATACTTAACAATCTTTTCACTTTAGTCCGGAAGGGTAGCAAGAATTCTGGCGGACTCCATTCCCATCATGTTCCTCATCAGAGCAACTTTAACATGTCCTGCGGCTTCATCCTGACCAATACCAACTAAATAATCTTGAAAACATTGTTTCCACAATGGCCACTCATCGCCGGCATTACTCGACCTTAAGTCAAAATTTGGCAAAACTTTCGCACAATTCTCCATGGTTATAATTTTTATGATTCGCAAAGAATAGTGATATTAGTGATTCGTTTTTACGGCTGCGCCATGTTTTATAATTAAAGATTGAATACTATTAGACCTATTAGTCAGATAAACTTTATTAAAATTTTACAGGACATACTTCAACAGACAGTGTCTGTTGAAGTATGTCCTGTAAATCTCATCAGAGGCATAGATAATCATACCACAGATAATCAACTTATTATAGAACAGTGAGAAATCTTTACCCTTCATAAGGGCCCCCAAACAAATTTGTATACGGGGCCCCGCCAAGGCACGCTTCGCCACTGCCCTACCTAACACAGCCCATCCATGTCAGTAAATTTTAGACTAACAAATGGTCAAAAAAGATGGACAGTTAGTTGTTTAACTATTTGTTTGGCTTAAAACTGGGTCTAACCCTCAGTTTCCCACCTTAAAATTATCGGAGAATTAATGTGACAAATTGTCAAACAAGCGTTATCTTCTGTTATTGGCTGTTGAAAATTCATTCAACCAATCACAGCAGATAACGCGTGCTTGACAATTTGTCACATTAATTCTCCGATAATTTTAAGGTGGGAAACTGAGGGTCAGTCAGTGTTGGCTTCCAGTGTAACCGGATGCAGCTAAATATCAGTTTTTTACACGGAACGTTTGACTATCTGACTCCCAATCCTAATGGCAAGAGTGTGAGATTCTGAATGTCTATTATACCCCAGTCAGGTCTTGCCTTGACTTGTTGTCAAATTTTCAGGGATTCAGACTATCCGTTTAGACAAGGTTTAGACTGTCAAAGATGTCGGAGAATTAATTAAAAAAAAAACGGTATAAATTTAATTCATAAGATAATATATATTTATTCACATTAATACTCCATCGTCGACTTTGTCTCTGTCACCTCTGACCTAGACTAGAGTCAAACAAATCCAAAATCAAAATAAAATCATAGATATCCTTTTATGGAGATCTTTTGGTTCGCAACCAAAATTAGAATTAACGACCTAATCATTATGTTTTTCAATCAGTTTTAATTATATAAAACCGGCCAAGTGCGTGTTGGGCCACGCGCAGTAATAGAATTCCGTAACTGCATAATAATGCGGACTAAGAAGAGGGTTTTTTTTTGTTACATGCCCTTTAAAACGGTTTCAGCGGCTCACAACGTCTAAAAACGGGCCCACTTTGGACGACGGTAACTGAAGGAGTTATTAAAACCAACTTCACAAGTGAAGTTAGAAAAATATTATCTATTTGAGTACCACCGTGGGTAGACAAGCGTTTGTAATAAGCGTCACTTATAATTTGAATACTGCAGTATTGCCGTTACGGAGATAGTCTTCGTTAAAATCACCAAATGTTTACAAACCGAAAACAAATATTGTAGTATGAGTATTTTCAAATAACCTACTCAATCACCAAAAAATAAAATCAAATTATTCAATGATAGGAACAAATAACCAATGTATGTATATATAAGCTGAAACAAATAATCTCCTCAATTGAGAAAGGAGCCGATACGACCGCGCGTTAGAGCCACGGGGAATGGTATGGTTCGTTCCTGGATCCTCAAACGCATGCTTCTTGTTTCTTTCCCTTTCGAAATTTGAAAAATGTTGTCTGTACTCACTATTTCGTTCTCGAAAGTTCTTCGCTACTCAATTATTGATGTAGTCCATTCGGATATTGACTTTATAGATGGATATCGATAAAAGAAAACATTTCTCTAAGATAATATTATAAAGAGGCCCACCCGCCTCAATGAGCATAATTAAATTAGTACAAAATTTCCAATTATTATAAAAAAAATTAAAAAAATATAGGTAAGCCTTCAAATTAAAAAAAAAAACAATACTTATTTTTTAGAATTAAGTAATCTGGTATCTATCGATATCGATAATGTAATAAAAATGCAATCTGTTATAATGCACTGATAGTCGTTGTAAATATCGACCTATGACACGAATGTCAACTTTACGACAAACGCAATTAAGTTTATGATTGCGACCACTGAGAATACCGTAGCGGAATTTGCTTGGAATCGAATCAAGTTTGACTTTAGATTAAAAAACGTCGAAAATACTTCTGCATTAACACAAAATAGACTCCTGCTCCCGGCGCCGTACATACCGGTACTGCCAACGACTCCGCGCACTCCAATGCGTTATTCGAGCTTATACATTATTAATTTATAAATCATTATTATTAAGGATATTATGATTTAATTTTTGTATATTTTTACATCGTTCATAAGCATATATTTACCATCTGTTTTACACAGCTAACAACGTTATTTAAGTAATTTTTCAATGGCATTTGTTCAAATTTTTTACTGTTCCAAGTACATTTTATAAGTTGGTCGACTATTCCTCGTAAAATTGTAAATCCAACTTAGCAATGATGGTTATACTTTTAATTTTTGTATATGTTACTGCCGTGAATTTTTCACATAACGTAGTTGATAGTCCAATTCCGCGTAACTAACATTGTTAAATACAGCGTATGTACACCCTCGCTGATTTTACAGGAGGACCAAAAAACTAATTTGGTCAGTGGGTCGTCTTAGGGGCGGTGAACTTTGAACGAACTTGAGTATAGGACCATTTCGTTCTTCTTAATCTAAAAAACATCACAATTTTATTTATAATAAAGTGTAGAACGTGTGTCATACTTACACTTCTTCTTCTTTCGTGTCGATTAACTCAAACTATACCAGCCATTTAGATTTTGTCCGACCAGTATGTAGCTACTCGGACAGCTCTATAATTTGCTACGTTCAAATCCCGTAAGGTGCAGTTGGTCGGGCATGAAGGGCAGATAAGGAGGTGTGCCATATCTTGCGAAGGGGCCCCACACTGGCACTGTGTTTTGGATGGGTCTACGATATTCCATTTGGCCAGGTTAGGGAATAGGGTGCACGGTTGGCGCGGTGGTTGAGCGATTGACTGCTGCGCTACGTGTCGCGGGTTCGATTCCCGCACGGAACAAATATTTGTATTACCTACAGATAGTTGTTCCGGCTCTGGGTGTTGTGTATGTGAATTTATATGTTTGTCCTAGTGTGGGGCAACGTATTTAAAAAAAAGAAAAAAAAAATGTTTTTACAGCGGTCAACCTGGGTCCGCAATCGGTTTAGGGATTTCCAGCTTGACCACTGCAGTTCGTTTCCAGAGGGCAGTTTCTCTGCCGGAGTGATGAAGTGTGGAGGAGTAGGGTGTGAATGTTTCCATAATTCATATCTCTCGTCAGTTGCGCTGGTTTTCGAGGAGGTCGTATGTCTCAACAAGCTCTTACGACTCTTCAGGCGCGCAGGTTGGAGTTGATGCTCATATAGGGGGTGCCGGCTGTCCCGTTTCTGTTTGTCCTTCTCGATGCGGCTGGCTACTTCGCGACGAACTTCTGGTGGTGCTATTCTCGCCAGTGGGTACAACATCACAAGTGGGGTTGGTTTCAAACACCCAGTTATGATGACTCAAACTCAATACTTACACTAAAAATAATCCAGTAATTACATATAAAAACAATTTTTGCCCGGAGCGTCACATAATGGCGCGGATACGCGGCTTTCGTGTCGTAACTTGTTCGTCAAAAGATCCGCGGTATTGTTATTTTTGATATACCTACTCGTCTTCCTATGGGTCGATTAAAAAAATTGTCATGCGGGTCGACACCAATCACAATCAGTTACCTAAAACTGTGAAATCTCATTTTTGTTTTTTTTGTACATACGCAATATTTAACAATGTTAGTTACGCAGAATTGGACTATCAACGACGTTATGTGAAAAATTCACGGCAGTAACATATACAAAAATTAAAAGTATAAGATAAGGGGAGGGGGGTTGGGGCACCTGACTCTGACAAAAATTTGCAATTTAAAGCTTAATTTTACGGTAATGGATCTCTGAATCGAAAAATGGTTTTAAGAGACCCATAATATTTTTGAATGGCCTATCCAACGATATCTCATGAGATAGACGAGAAAAAAAACCCACCTTACGTCTATAGGAGGTATCGGAAAAACCACTTCGTCGGAATTATACCATATGTATTATATATTATTATTATTTAATTATTATGTATACCTAAGCTGCGGACGGACAGATGGACAGAGCGAAACTATAAGGGTTCCTTGTTGACTTCGGAACCCTAAAAAAGGCATAAAAAGAGTTTAAGAAAACGGATAAAGAGATTAACTGGCCGCAAATAAAAGATTTGTTAAAAAAGTATAATTAATTTTAACTTGGCTTGATGATTGAGTACACTGACCTCTATCATACTAGTACGCTGGACTACATATTAGCGATGACAAAATGAAGACATTTGATTTTCGCCATTTTGGCGCTGATAGCAACGTGACTTAACGTGAGAGTACATGGAACTAATATTAGAGATGGGACACAGCTTTCGTTAAAAAAATACTTTTATGGGCTTTATCGATCGTGAGAATAATTAAATACGTAAGAGAAAAAAACATCCCAGTTATTTTTATTATGATTAATTTTTAAGTAATAGAATAATTGCTGTAAAGGTTAACTGAAAATATTTTAATTCATATTGCAAGCTATAAACTAGTGGTGCTAGTAAAGTTATAGCGCATTACTGTCAGATCAGTGAGATTTAAATATGGGGATAGGCTAACAACTTATCCTTAAAACTAGTATATTTGAGCAAGTATCTCCTCGCTCAAGTACACTAGTTAGATTAATACTTACAATCGTTCAGATTCACTCGGTTGGCGCTCATCGGATTCGTGAAGGGAACATCATTTACACAATAATAATAATAAATGAGATGGATAATCATTTACAACGGTCGTATTTCTCGCTCTCATCGCTGAGATCCTGTCTCTGTAGTGTTAAAGTGCAAATAATAGTGACATCGCATTCCAGCAAGGTGAAGACTTATATCAGTTTTCAACTCTGTTTCAGATGCAGATAATAAATTGTTTGTCTTCAAAACATTTGTTAATAAAATTATAATTATCATGATATTATTCCAGAATTAATTCTAGGCTCAGGAATATTGAGTTAAATGTACTACGAGAAAGAAGAATAGAAGCTAATTCAAACAAAAGATTGCGCGTAGGTAATTCGGTGACAGCGAGGTAAGCAGGGGCGAGGGGAGGGGGGGGGGTTATGTTCTCACAGATAGACAATCAATGCGCGCAGATGAAATTTTTCTTACTCTTTGAAATTTACACAAACATGGCCGCCCTCCCGCCTCCGCGGTGACGCAACGTCACGAGATACAATAAATTGATAAAATATAATTAAATTAAGCGTGTTTTCAACTTACTGTTGAAAACTCATTCCTTGACTTTTATTTATATTTCTCGAGTTGTTTGAACAGTATCTCAATACACACGAAGGCATTTTATAAGAAACAAAACTAAGTACTCAAACGTGTCACGTTGCAGCGATCGCTTGCCACAGACTAAGTGAGGGTTGTAAGTTGGGGTACGCGCGCTCTAACGCGTGTTACAAACAATTGAGTTGAGGAGTCTCCTCTAGTACGTAGTATATTTAACTCAATGCTCAAAAACGTGGTGATTGGTACAAGAGTGAGGCCTGTGCTCAGCGGTTAGCGAAGTCAGGCTGTGGATGAACATGATGATGATTCCAGAATTTAATATTACACATTGCATTTGAACATATTATTACTGATTATTAGGCATTCATATAACATTCCAACATACTACGAGAAGTCAATACAGTAGATGACTGATACGTCTTGCCAAGTCTACTATTTTTATATTAGTGTAATTTAAAAATACCACTAATACTGATATATTAGTTACAATATTATTATACTATAATAATATTTCTTAATATTATATATAATATTTTTATTTAATATTATACAATATAATAATATTTCCAGGCGAATATATTAGTATTACCTAATTTTGAGAAATATCGGTATTAACCTATCTCTAAATGTGTCAATTTTAGTTCCTAATACGGTCGAGCGGGGCGCTTTGAATCAGCACAAAAATCAACTGTCATTTCATATAGTATGTTTAGTCCAGCGTACTTGTATGATAGAGGTCAGTGATTGAGTATCTTTTCTTCTGTAACAGATAAAAAACAAATCTTAGAGGTTATTTATCAAACTTCAGAAAAACTTTTGTAATTTTTAATCCTAAAAAGTAAAATGGCGCTTAATCTTTGCCTTTCTGAATACTCTTTGTTGAACTTGAAAATAAGAATCTCAGAAAGGTTATTTAATTAAATATTTGTGTTAAGATTCCGAGCCAAAGGATGCTTTTTCTCTTATTAAAATTCTCTTTCTGTTTAATGCTCTGTTTTCACGGTAAAATAAGTTAATAAATACAAAAGAAAAATATTAAAATTCTAAATAAAGCACGAATAACGTCTGAAATCTGTCACGTCCGTTGCCAAATACGTTGTCTATTGTTCTTGGCTCGAATATATTTTAAAGGTATCCAGTCTAAAAGCATTTATATATATATAAATCGACTCGACAGCTGATTTTACGGAAACCAGACATTTGCGAAAATTATGAACTCTGCATCTCCCTTTAAAAAAA
Source organism: Orthosia cruda (assembly GCA_964057195.1). Taxonomy (NCBI): domain Eukaryota; kingdom Metazoa; phylum Arthropoda; class Insecta; order Lepidoptera; family Noctuidae; genus Orthosia; species Orthosia cruda. The sequence continues at coordinate 51,164,252 of OZ059827.1, forward strand.
ATAGAAACATTGAACTTGATTTGTTTTCTTAAAGATCTCTTTAAGTCAAAAAACCCTTGTAAAACATCAAGGGCATATGAAATCTGGATGGGGGACTAAATCCGAATATATCCGGTTAAACCCGGCTGGAAAATTAAACAGCTTTATGCTCCATATAATGGGGTGCATGTTATGTAAATAACAGAGGAGCTCGTGGCTAAATAATACAACCGCACGGGTCGATCTTCAAGGTTAAGCAACGCTTGACGAGGTCGGTCCGTGGATGGGTGACCATTTCAACATACCGAGTTTCCTCCGTGCCTCGGAAAGCACTTTAAGCCGTTGGTCCCGGCTGTCATTTGAAGAACTTTGACAGTCGTTAGGAGTAGTCAGAAGCTTGAGATCTGACACCAGTCTTTCCAAGGGTTACCGTGTTACGCAGTTACTGGGTTGTGGAGGTCAGATAGGCAGTCTATCCATGTAAAACACTGGTACTCAGCTGAATCCGGTTAGACTGGAAGCCGACCCCAATATAGTTTATATTAAAGGCTAGGCAGATTGATTGGTTTTTGGAAATTCTACCCCTAAAGGGGTACAAAAAGGGTTAAGTTTTTATGAAATATTTACACTTAGTAAATTGGACACATGAAACTTTAGATTAACGTTCTTGGTAGGGTTTGCACTATTCGTTTAATTTTACTATTCGAATAAAATTAATACTTCTAGAGCTAAATATTCTGATATTCGAAGATGTTTTTAACATAGATTGAAAATAATACAAAATCTATTCATTTAACACAAACAAGAACAGCTAGACTTGGTCATGGTTTGATTGCAGTATAATTATTTTCAAATAAAATCAAGCATTTTAATTAGTTTTATTGTTTATTCATTAATCAAAAAATTACATGTTTATAGTTTTACAGAGTAAGCTTAGATAAGTAACCGTTAGGAAGTTCCGATCATTGTCTGGTGAAATCTGTATCCGTCCACTCCCCACCCGATCCCAGCCCAAGAGGCGCTCGGCGGGTTTGGCGGTACAAGTCAGCAGATTGGTATGGGATGCGTTGTTTCTTCGCATCTTATCCTTGACAGCCTACTAGCTTCACTTCGGCTGATGTTGCGTCTGGGAATGGAGTACTACATTCCGTTCTCTGACCAGCCCGACCCGGCGGAGTCAGCGGAAGAAAGCCTTCAATAGGGCTGACAAGTCCAGCAAGAAGGTGATGCGAAGGGCTCGGTTTAACAACATAAGCCGTATTGAGACCAAACTTGCCTCATACCCAGCTGGTAGTAAAGCGTTTTGGTCCCTGGCTAAGTCGGTTGAATCGAACTTCTGTCGTCCCTCACTACAACACTGCTGAAACCCGACGGATCACTGGCCCACTCCGCTGAGGAGAAAGCAAACTTTTTTACCTCTCTTTTTTCCGGAATCTTCACCTCTGGATTCTGGTGACGCGCGGCCCCTTCCTTCTCCCGATAGGGAAGGAAGGGGCGAAACAATTATGTCGGATATTCGCATCCATCAAAAGGACGTTCGTAGGGTGCTGCGCAACCTCGACTTGAACAAAGCTAGTGGCCCTGAAGGGATTCCAGCAAGCTGGATCTAGAAAATGGACGAACAGCAAAGGAGTGGAATTCCCTGCCGGAGTCTGTATTTCCTGATAGCTACATCCTGGGAGTCTTTAAGTCAAGAGTGAATAGGTTTCTTATAGGCAAGCGTGCTTCATTGTCGACCACAACATCGCTTACCAACAGGTGAGATAGTGGTCAAGCGCAAGCCTATCAATAATAAAAAAAATATATGTAGGTATATAAGTACCTTTATTTATTACTTTATCAACTACTAGAGGACGCCTCGCGGTTTCACCCGAGTAGTTCCCGTTCCCGTGGGAATACAGGGATAAAAAGTAGCCTATGTCACCCGGGGATAGAGTAGCTTCCCAACGGTGAAAGAATTTTTGAAATCGGTCCAGTAGTTTTGGAGCCTATTCGGTACAAATAAACAAACAAACAAAAAAATATTTCCTCTTTATAATATTGGTATAGATTCGAATATTCGGAGAATTTAAATGAACTATTCGAATTTGGAATTGGACTGGATATTCGAATAATTGAATATTTGAATTGCAAACCCTAGCTCTTGGTTGATAAAAATAATTCACGTATTTATAAGTTTTTGGAAATTCTACCCCTAAGGGGATAAAATAGGGGTTGAAACTTTATGTGAAATTTCTTCGGTTTGGAAGGTAAAACGTCTGAAATTGTTGGTATACGCTCTTGGTTAATAAAAAAACAAAGAGTTTTTTTGGTAATTCTACCCCTAAGGGAGTAAAAAGGGGGTTGAAAGTTTGTGTAAAATTTCTAGTTTGTAAGTGAGACACATGAACTTTTAGACTTATACTCTTGGTTGATAAAAATAATTCATGTATTTTTTTTTTTTTTTGCAATTCCACCCCTAAGTAGGTAAAAAGGTGGAAGGTGGTTGTACAGGGCTTCTTTTTATGATATAGGGGAGCACTAAGAAGGAATTTTTGGAAATTCGACCTTTAAGGGGGCGAAACTAAAAAGACATGTAGGATAAAATACGGATCACGCGACCGAAGTCGCGGGCGAAGTGCAAGTAATCTTATATAAATAAGATATAAAATCCAAACAAAATATTCTCTAGCTAGAAGAACCAGCAAGCCATCAATAATAAAATAAATGTTTTATTAAAACTTTCTAGAAACTAGATTTTATTCAATATTTTATCATGTATGCATCGTGCTTTGTCATCCAAACTAAACGTGTACCTATGCAAAATTTCAGCTCAATCATTTGGGGTAACTGGTTTTGAAATTCATTTGCAAAATTTGGCTCACACATACTAACCCACTAATTAACAAATCAACATCATCATCATCAGTCTTTTTTTAATGTTCCCTCTACTGGGACTCAGGCCTGTTATCATTGAGAGGGAGTGGGCTTATAAACCACCACGCGGCCGCAGTGCGTATTGGCAGATGTCACAATGTCTTCGATTTTTTGGTTCTAGGAAATGCCGGTTTCCTCACGACGTTTAACTAACAAATAAAAGCTTGTAAACACCCACGTAATCCATCTGGAATACGGAGATAAAATCTTTGCCCGCGCTCACAAAAATTGGAACAGCATGACACCATTTTTAAATTCTTTGGGGCCAGCATTACATTTGTTACTCTGAAGTCTGAAGCAATCTTTTTGGAAGCGATCCAAAGTACTGTCGATTCTCAGATTTCGAACGAAATAAGCTTGGAATCAAAGCTATCGGGTTCTGATTGCAGTCCAAGTTACTTCAATGTTTTGTTTGAATAGAATGGCGTGTGGGAATATGCTGTCCTATTCCATTTATTTGGAAATAATGGTGCAGTGTCATCTAGGAAAAGAACTTGTGTGTGAGAATTTTTAATAAAGTGACGTGAAGTGGGAAGATAGTAAGAACAATTATATTTTTACAAGCTTTATTTAACTTGCAATGTATGTGTAAGTGTATTCGGGTCAAATCTTGCAAATGAATTTTAAAGCAGTTATCCTCCACCAGTTAAGATAAAATTTTGCATACTCGTTTAGTTTGGATGACAATGCATGGCTAGCTAAGTGACATCATTCTAGATCCAATATGGCGAACGCCCCAAGATGGCGGACTAGTTATTTTTTGTGCACTACCATGATATGGGTATCACATGAAAGGGTTCTCTGAGAAGAAAACGAAAAAAAAATGTTTAAAAAAAATAATAAAAAAATGAATAATTTTATTTAAGAATACTTTTATAATTAATATGAATCGATTAATTTACTAGCGATATGTGCGCAATCATTTAAACAAAATTGTTTCCTATAAGAATTCTAAGCAACACATATAATCATGGCGGATAAAGCAATTCACATCAGTCACTCGGCCCGTACATTTATTTATCTTATAATACCTACTTGCATTGCTCACCAAAATGTGAAGGAAAATATCGTGAGGAAATCGGCATTTGCCTAAAATCCACAATTCGAAGACATATAGCAACTAAAGATCTGCATTGGACCCATGTGGTAGATTACAGCCCACTCCCATTCATAGAGTGGTAGCCCGTATCCCAGCTATTGGCACTTTAGAGGTTGGTAATGCTACTTATATGAATGTTCACATACCAACAGATCCTGCAAAGGTGCCCGACCTTATCCTTGTTTAAATAATGTTAATAACATTTACATGTGGAAGCTCGTATTAAGCAAATGTCCTTACTAACGCATGATTTTCAAGATTGTTATTAGTCTGTAAGCTTTCGTAAAATAAAATAAATTAATAACCTCCTTTTTTTGAAGTCTGTTAAAATATGCTAAATCCTTTCGAATAGATTGCCTACTCACAAATCAGTCACTCAAAACTCATCTTGTTGATACAGCAAGTTGTCAGCAAGTGTCGCTAGTCCGAGACATTTATTGCAATCTCGGTAGAATAGTTATTGCTTTATTACGTGTCAAAGCGATTACTTAATACAGTTTCAAAAAAGTTTGATCAGTTTTGTTTCAACTCATACTCTCTTTTAGTAGGTACATGTTTTCGCAAAGTGTTGTCGGCAAATTATATGCGAAAGTTTTAATAAATAGAGTGGTAAAAGTGACGGATGAACAATTATGGGACGTGCAAGCAGGATTTAGAGAGGGAATGGGCTGTATGGATCAGATCTTCTCGTTGAGAAGTATAGCTGAAAAACATCTTGCAAAGCACAAAAAAGTCTACTGTGCTTTCGTTGACTTGGAGAAGGCCTATGACAGTGTGTGGAGGGATGAACTGTGGTCGACGCTATCCAGGTACGGTGTGGACTGGCGCTTGGTACGGGCAATGAAATCTCTATATAGGGATTCCAGTGCTTGTGTTAGGATTAATGGGGCGTATACGGACTGATTTTCCATCTCATGAGGTGTTAGACAGGGCTGTGTAGCGTCACCGTGGCTGTTCAACTTGTACATGGATAGTTGTCTGATAGGTTTGAAAGAGCATGAGTGCGGATTGAGGTTGAATGAGTTGCCTGTCAAATGCCTTCTCTATGCAGATGATCAAGTTCTACTTGCATCGTCAGCAGAACAGTTGCAAGACATGGTGACTGTGATGAATGAAGCTTTTAAGTTAAAAGGTATGAGTATTAATGTGAACAAGACTAAGGTAATGGTGTTTGAAAGAGAAGACGATGTATCGGAGTGTGAAGTGAAAATAAATGATAAGATTGTAGAGCAAGTGAACGAGTTTGTATATCTGGGAAGTATGTTCACAAGGGATGGAAAGATTGAAGAGGATGTGGAAAGGAGAGTAAATAAAAAAAAAGTAGCAGGGAATAAAGTAAATGGTGCTATACATGCGGTTGTGACCAGCAAATCGATGTCTCCAGAAGCTCGACTCGCCGTTCACAACAGCGTGCTGGTGCCTACACTTATGTATGGAAGTGAAGGGTGGGTATGGCAAAAAAGACATGAAAGTAGGATTAATGCAGTAGAAATGTGCTCCTTGCGAAGTATGTGTGGGGTAACTTTAAATGATAGGTTGAGGAATGAGGTAATAAGACTACGTTGTGGTCTAAAAGAAGATGTAGTGACTAAAATTGAAAAGAGTATGTTAAGATGGTTTGGCCATGTTGAGAGGATGAATGAAAGGCGACTAACGAAATGTATTTACAAGGCAGACGTGAATGGAAACGCCTTGAGGGGACGCCCTAGAAAGACATACATAGACCTTATAGGTGATGTTCTTCAAAAAGGCCAGGTGCGCAGTACTCATAACCGGCGTGTGTGTATGACTAGATGCATGAATGTGAGTGAAGCAAAAGAAGTATGTAAGGATCGTAGCAGGTGGCGTTCTGTAGTTTCTGCCTACCCCCATGGGAAAAAGGCGTGAGTTTATGTATGTATGTATGTTTTCGCAAGTGTACAAAAAGACCGCATAACGGATCATCGGATGGTATGAATCGTGTCCGGTATTATGCATCCTCAACTATCTAATCAGAAGTAAAATATGTAATATGTATGTAATAGTTGTATGTTTCCAATAAAGTATATATAAATAAAGAAATAATGCAATCCAGTTACAGTTTTATAGTAGATTGTCAGGGTACAGGTGAAACCATGGTAGTTTTACCGACTAGAAAACTGCCAATGTATAATCCTAGTGGACCCTGGCATCAACATTATTCTGCCCGTAACATAATTTATTTGTTGTTGCCGCTAAGTGTCGTGTAGTCACCGCTTTTCTGGATATGTCATCTTTTACAGTCTCTCCATCGTGTTTTTCGTGTTCCTTTACTCTTATAGCCCTGGTCTTATAGATCCTGGCAAAAGTTTTAAATTAATAAATCAAGCATTGAGTATGCAATCCGGATAATCCGTAATTCGTAAAATCCGGATATCCGTGGCTTTTCATTAGGTTTCGAAATCCAGATTTGATTTCCAAACGTTTTGACCATTTTTGATGACGCTTCCGCAAACAGAAAAAAATAATTTTGCACAGCGCACCCTGTTCAGAGCCCCGGTGACTCGATTGAGTTATAGAGTAGGACTCGACCCATACATCGATAAAAGTCGTGGTCAGTTTACCAACTACAAATAAGTTAACAATCTTTTTTTTATGTTGGTACAAATTTACGGCTTTCGGATTTTTTCTTTACTTGTGCTATAAGACATTGCTTCATGCCAAATTTCATGATTTTGGAGCAACGAGAAGCACCCCGTAGATTTTGATTACCTTGCGAGTGTAAAATATGCGTCATTAACGGCTGTATCTCTTTATTGCATCTGCAAAAGTTTGCAAACTTGAGTATATGATATTAATTCCAAATCGATACCTCCACGCTTACCCGTGATAAAGGATGTTGACAGACAGACGGACGGACAACAAAGTGATCCTATAAAGGTTCTGTTTTTTTCCATTAGAGGTATGGAACCCTAAAAATAAAGAAGTTGGCGATGAATTCGGTTCTAGACAGCGGCCTGAACCTGAAAAGAAAATTCCAAATCTGGTACGGGTAGAAATTGTGTCGTTTGAGGACCACGGTTCCCGAGGACGATGCTCGGAGGAGGCCTACAAACATTTATTGTGCATCCCTACTACAAACGTCGAATCGGAGCGCAGTTTTTTCCGTGTCTGGAATTTTATACAACAGGATCCGTAGCAGGTTAAATGATAAGATAACTGACGCTCTATCATTTTTAAAAATAAATTTTAATTACAATTTGGAAAAGGTGTAAGTATTTGTTAAACTCAACCAAGTTTAACAAATACACCTTTTTAGGGTTCTGTACTGTGGTGTTCTGATTTACAGATCCACATTTTTAACTCTATTTACAATTCATAACACTATATTTACAAACCATACCTTTTTATCTTTTGATATTGTATCAAATATCAAAAGTATCAATTGTATCTCTGATTGTTTTAATATTCAAAACTTAAATTATATTGTTAACTTGTAATTCTTGCAATATTTTTCTACGGTGAAATTTTCATCTGACATGACATCTGTCTGTCTATTTTATTTTCTTAAACCATAGACCGTAACATAGGTACCATGGACTAGACCTGCTTTATGCTAGGTGTACATTATTATAAGGGTAGCGTAGACTGACCCCTTTGTGAACCGTTTTTATTCGTTCTGGTCTTTATTTCTTAATTGAAATTTGAATTTAAAATGTAGACTATATGACACAGAACAATGAAAAACGGGCGTCAGTTTTTAGTTTCAGAATCGGGACTGAACGCCGAAAGTCGGTTGACTACTTAATGATACCAAGTGTATTTTCTGATCTGAAAACTCCTGGAAAACTCTAAACTGTGAATTACCAGCTTATGTAAAACTATTATTATCTGAAGTGCTCCAATTAAATATATTTTATGTAGTTTCCGAGAGCATTATTTCATGGAAACACCCTCAACGGCCATCTCTTGGCATCAAAGGCCTCGCTGTTTGGTGTATTGAGCCATAGCCGGCCTCCACATCTCTTGGAGCCTACGTACTTACCTGTTTATCCGACCTGCTTCCATCCTGCTGCCTACTCCACTGCCTACCTGCCCAATTATCCGTTTATCTGGCTACCACCCGTCTGCTTGTCCGCTGCTCACCTGCCTACCTCGGGCATTCCACAACTTCTTGCCCGAGCTGCTGCCTAGATAGCTGCCCACGTCGTGCGAAGCCCTACCGTTTTTTTATCTATACTCTTTTTATTTTCTTAGCTTTAATTTTAATAATCTTTATATCTTAATTTTATTAACGTGGCTTACGTATTGCTCTCCGGAGCTTACGTAACGCTACAGTTTGACGCCCAACTTTTGAATAATTAGGCGCAACGTTGTTTGTGCGCCCAATTTTGAGTACTCACCCCATCACCCACACTACCTACTTTTCATACTCTTTTTTTTTAACATGGGCTCGATTTATCATTCTCTCAAAATTCTAAAACATACTTACACAAGTAAATAAGCTAACTTTTGGTTTCTATTTCAGGCCCTCATGTCATCATATTTTTTTTCTTCGTCACTTTGGCTAGCACTTTTTTTTTAATTCTTCACTATTTATACTGAACCTTTTAGGCATTTTTTTTAATGCCTCTTTTATGTTTTATTTCCTATTTAGAGCGGTTTGGCAACTCTATAAATAAGCCTCTAATGCCTTGTATATATATTCATACCTCTTCCCTCTTGTAAATATTTTCCTGTCAAACTAGTTCCCTCTCAAACTAATTCCCTCTTAAACTAGTTTCCTCTCAAACTTAGTTACCTCTCAAACTTAATTCCTTCTCAATCTTGACTTTCCTCTTAAACTTAGGTCCTCTTCCCTCTTCCCTCTTAAACTTAAGTCCCTCTTCCCTCTTAGACTAATATTCTTAACGGGTTTTCAAACAGGTGCGGGTTACGACACCTAATTATAAAAATAAGCCTTCGTAATCTTTATAAATATTTCCTTGTGGAGTATTCGTCATCGAATGTGAACCATATCCCCTACGTGAGATTGAATGAGAGTGTTTGACGAAAGTATGAAAGATTTTGTGTGATAGAGCAAGGATTATATTTAAACATCAAAATTTTCTTCCAGTTGAAAATTTTTCTGGGGTCATCGGGGAAATGTGGTGTTCTGATTTACAGATCCACATTTTTAACTCTATTTACAATTCATAACACTATACAAACCATACCTTTTTTATCTTTTGATATTGTATCAAATCATATGACTCACTTTTTTTATTCTTTCATACTGTTTGTACCTGAAAAGCATATTTTTAGTTATCTCTGATTGTTTTAATATTTGAAACTTAAATTATATTGCTAATTTGTAATTCAGGCAATATTTTTCTACGGTGACATTTTCATCTGACATGACATCTGTCTGTCTATTTTATTTTCTTAAACCATAAGCCGTAACATATGTACCATGGACTAGACCTGCTTTAAGCTAGGTGTACATAATTATAAGGGTAGCGTAGACTGACCCTTTTGTGAACCATTTTTATTCGTTCTGGTCTTTATTTCTTAATTGAAATTTGAATTTAAAATGTAGACTATATGACACAGAACAATGAAAAACGGGCGTCAGTTTTTAGTTTCAGAATCGGGACTGAACGCCGAAAGTCGGTTGACTACTTAATGATACCAAGTGTATTTTCTGATCTGAAAACTCCTGGAAAACTCTAAACTGTGAATTACCAGCTTATGTAAAACTATTATTATCTGAAGTGCTCCAATTAAATCTACTTTGTGTGGTTCCCGAGAGCATTATTTCATGGAAACACCCTCCACGGCCATCTCTTGGCATCAAAGGCCTCGCCGTTTGGTGTATTGAGCCATAGCCGGCCTCCACATCCCTTGGAGCCTACGTACTTACCTGTTTATCCGACCTGCTTCCATCCTGCTGCCTACTACACTGCCTACCTGCCCGATTACCCGTTTATCTGGCTACCACCCGTCTGCTTGTCCGCTGCTCACCTGCCTACCTCGGGCATTCCACAACTTCTTGCCTGAGCTGCTGCCTGGATATCTGTCCACGTCGTGCGAAGCCCTACCGTTTTTTTAGCTTTAATTTTAATAATCTTTATATATTAATTTTATTAACGTGGCTTACGTATTGCTCTCCGGAGCTTACGTAACGCTACAGTACCTTGAAAGGAAAAAACGGAAGCCTTATAGGATCACTTTGTTGTCCGTCCGTCTGTCCCTCCGTCTGTCTGTCAAGACCCTGTTTCTCAGGAATGCGAGGAGGTATCAAGCTGAAATTTATATCAAATACCCAAGTCTACTGATCCATAAAGCTGTGAAAAAACCAAACTTCTAAGCCAACGCAATCACAAGATTCAGCCTTTTGAGGCGCAAATTTCCGCAAACTTTCGACACTCGCAAGGGAATCAAAACCTACAAAGTACTTCCCGTGCACTCAGAATCTTGAAATTTGGTACGAAGCAACGTCTTATAGCACAGATAAAGGAATGATTGCGAAAACCGTAAATAAAATATTTTTAATTATTTTAAACTTACTACCCCTTTCCTCATGAACGCGTAGAAGATAAATTGAAATGCATATCAAATACTCAGGTCTATAATAACTTTAAGCTGAGGTTTGTAAGGAAACCTCAGTGCGCGAGTCCGACTCGCATTTGGCCGGTTTTTTTGTTTTTGAGGCTGTGTTAAAAAAAAACAAAAATATTTGTTGATTTTTGATAGGACTGATTACCATTATTGGGTATGGATCTCAATTACTTATCTTTTGTTCCAAAACATGCATTTTACTAAAGCTAATGCTGATCTATTTAACAATTATAAATTTAAAAAATAACCCGAAAATCCGGATTATCTGGATTGGTTACGAAATCCGTTTTGAACATTCGGATTTCAACTATGATACGGATTTGCATTCCCTAATCAAGAAAAAGGATATCAACGGTAACAACATTAGGAAGTAGTACCAGTACCAACCAAACCTTCAATCCAAACCAACAACAAAACCAACAATCCTTTCTTTAACAAACTCTATAGACACACGTAATACTATCTCGCAAGTTCTCAGACAGGATATTGGAAATTGTTAGAGAACTGCAAGTCAACAAGAATTTATGATCGCGCGGTGTGACTTCGATGGTACTCGTTACTGGTTTGTTAGCCCAGTGTCCGGGAGTTAGCAAGTTGGGGCTAAGACTTAATTGATGGGCTAAGCCGGGCTATGAAATAGCTAGGGTTATCAAAACCCCTAGGGTTGAAATAATCTTATACACAAGTTGGTGAATCTTTAGTTGGTTGAGGAAGTTATAGTATTGATTTAAATTATCGGTTTCGTTGATCAACAGGGCCTAAAGGTTCTGGAGTGCCGCGTACAGAAAGATGCACCATTAGAAGGTCGTCTACTAGGTGGAGCGATGACTTTGTGAACGCCGCAGAAATCCGCGGTGCGAGTAGCACTGGACCGTTCGATGTAGCGACGCATGGGGAAGGCCTATTTCCAGCAGTGCACGTTACAGAAACATATAAGTATGAAAACTATATATGTCATAATACACAAAAGTAATCGTTTCATGCTGCAGGATATGAATCCACAACTCATTCTAATGATTCAGCTCATCAAAATCTTATTTCACTCCACTTTCAGAGATATAGGTAAGGCACCCATCGCCATCGTCATTCCATCTCTCACTAGCAGCTTCATAAAAAAAATCTTGTTATTTCTTAATCTACAAGAATAAGCACCAGATTCATCAGGCTAAAATTAATCAGTGGAATCTTCGACTCCCTATTGTCTTAAAAATATTAAAATAAAACTGTAAATGAAAGCTTCGTATTGTTTCTCAGATTCCCAAGTAATCTTGGTCTGGGGTCTCTTGCTTATTTCACTTGGAAACTGTTGTCTATAGAATATTTTGAAATAATATTTAATGCCTACTATTGTCAGTTCTTTTGTGTTGCCAGTGCCAGTTAAAGGAGTATTTTTTTTGTGTTATTTACAATGAAGTTTGGAACAAAAATAAACTTTGCTCAATATACTCTTTGTTGCAACGTGGGTATACTATACTCCTCTCTTCTTGTTGAAAAAAAAAGCCGAATGACAGAAATGAATACAGAGACATTTGGACTTTTTTTAACCTATTATTCCATGGGCAAAGGTTTTCCTTATAGCTTTCCACTCTGCCCGATTTTAGCGATTACAGAATGTGAAAAAAGACAATTAGAACTTTGGGACCAACCAACATGCACTAGTAGTATAAAAAATCGTGAGAGGGCCGATCCCGCTCGAAGAAGAAGGCGTCGGGGAGGCAACCACCTTGATGCCTAAAACGCCGAAACCCCACCAAACATATCAGCCTCCTCAGGGGAGGTGATTCTTTCAGCATCCGCAGGGTTGTGCCCTAACAGGCGTTGCACAGAGGGGGTGCCGGGGTCATCTTTTAAGATGTGAAGAGGCCCCTTCCAGGTGCCGATGGTGATCACCGGGGTGGTTTTAGTGAGGTAAAAATCCCACACTACCTAGTCTTTCCCCTAAAAGTTCAGGCGCCTTTTGAAGGTTTCCCCCGTAAACAAAAATAAAAGTTATTAAAAACACACTAATCAGAGGCTACACTATGACGTGTCAATGCCATCATGATTCCGTCGTGATAAATATAATATGATTATAATATGATTTATTTTAAAGACAACTACATTGGTCCAATGGTTAGTAAAAGCTTATCATCTAAAGGTTAGTAAACTTAATCTAGGCAGTAGTATAATAGTAGGTATAAATAATCATTCAAATTTAAATCATAATAAAATCACAAATAATAAAATCAAAATAATGTCACAATAAAAACATAATAAAATTCAATTGCATAACATTTGATTGCATAATATCAAATTTGTAACCCTACTTCGTCAGCACCTTAATCTGATGTTTAAGAATAGGGCAGTCAAACTTATCGGCAATAACCGCCAGAATGCCATTGCCGCTAGCACGCACTCTGCGCAAAAAAGAGGCAACATTTTTCCGCATAATGGCCGCAAACCCATCTGTACGAGCCTCAAAGAACATACCAGATGCGCTGCAGAAACGTGGAAGGCGCAATAGCATCCTAAACGCGTTGTTGTATTGGACGCGCAAGGCGCTGAGGGATTTTTGCGAATATGCCGTCCATAAGCTGCTACTGTAAAAGTTTTGGCAGTACGCCTTAAAGAGCGTTATCTTAACCTCCTTTGAGCAGGATGCAAATCTTCGGACCAACATATTCGCTCTCACCGTCAACGCTCTGCGCTCCCTATCGATGTCAGCGTCATCCTTAAGATCGGCGCTGACCAAATGACCCAGATATTTAAATTGACTGACTCTGTTTAGAGCAAAACCATTCAACATCACAGGGGGTACAGTGACAGGCCCCAGACCACACTTCGTAAACATCATGAACTCGCTTTTGTTTACGTTATATCGTAACCCATGAGTCAAAGCGTAGGTTTCACAGAAACTTAACAACTTCCTAAGTGCGCTGACAGATGGCGCCAGCAGCACCATGTCGTCTGCGTAACTCAAATTGTTGACAAAGGTACCGTCAATGGAACAGCCGACTTGCATGCTGCTGAGGCCACCTATCAGCTCATTCACATACAAATTGAAAAGTTTGGGAGAGGTTATTCCGCCTTGCCTTACACCACACTTTAAGCCGTAAGCATCCGATAATTCGCCCGCCCATTTCACATTATTAACCTGATTTTCATACCAATACTTAAAAACAGAACCTAACTCTTTAGGTAAGGTAGTATTGCTAATCTTCTGCCAGAGCACATCGTAAGCCACCATATCGAAAGCCCTGGAGAGATCCAGAAAACAAGCGTAGACTGGTGTTTTTCTATCGACATAATACCTCACGGTGTGCTTAAGCGCTAAAATGGCACTTTCTGTAGAAAGACCCTTCCGGAAACCAAATTGTCCGTCATTAAGATTTATGTGCTTGTCAAGATATTTGTCCATTAAACGATCTAGAACCTTCGCAATAATTGTAGCTAGTGATATTGGCCTATAATTATTTTTATCAGCAATATCTCCTGTTCTGTTTTTAACTATCGGCACGACAACAGTCTTCATCAGGTCATATGGCAAATACGAATGTGAAATACATAGAGAGAAGAACATAGCAAGTACCCGCGGCAAATGTGATCCCGCATACTGCAAGTGCTCAATGCTAAGACCGTCGTGGCCTGGTGATTTACCACGACTCATATTCAGAAGTATGTCTCTCACCTCCCTTGCAGTGAACCTAACACTACATGATGTACCATTCTGCACTGTCTCAGCACTGAACACCCGCCCAGTGCATGTATCTAACGGTGATTCAACCTGAAAGTTATCTTTAAATAAGTTTGCTATGTCCCTCGCCTCCGTCTTCCCTGCAATGCTCACAGGGAGACCAGGTTTCAAATTAAGCTTGTTAGTACTTTTCCAGAACTGAGCGAAATTTTTGGCAGATCTGTAGCTGGCTATTATATCCATCTTTATCTGGTCTTGGTGTTTCATACACCATTTTAATTTTGCCTTAAATATTTTTCTACTTTCACACATTTCATCATAAAAAATACTACTATTTGGCCTACCATACCAAAACCACACCTGTAATTTGTACCTGGCCTCCCTGTGCGCAGCGCTCACATGTTTATTCCACCCTGTGATGCTACGTGAATTACGTTTCTGTTTACTCTGATTACTCTTAACAATCTCGTAACTCAAACCAGCCGATTTCTTTAAAATTTTCACAATTTTATCATACATTTTACATATAATGTCCCTATGAGTTATGTCACAGCAAAGCTTATCCGCACATAAAGATACTTGCGGTGGAAAATCAATGTCTTTAAGTTCTTTATTACACAACTCGTAGTACAAATCTATTTGTGGTTTTGTCCGCTCACCCCACTTAACTTTATCAATTACACAGTTCCTACCCTCAGAAATAGATTTCAAGCGAACCACGAGATAGTGCTATTTGTCCTGTATATATACCTCTGTCTCATTCTCGTAACAAAATCCTGAAGGCATTTTCATAACGTTGACTAAAATGTTACGCTTAATGCTACACCCGGTTCTCATATTCATATTCTTTATTGTACACAAAACAAACTAATACAAATACAAAAAGACAACTTTTGTACAAAGGTTAGCTATATCAGACCCAATTATGGGTATCATTGGGTCTCATATAGGTTTATAACATTAAAAGTAAAGCCCAGTTTTTGATCAGTAGTGAAGTCAACCAATATGCTAAATTATGGTCAAATAATTAACTCTCCAACTTACTTGACTATTTGTCATAATAACAATTGATGAAAACACGCATTTTTACTGAAATTTGAAACCATTGCGTAGCATATTTAATCATTGGTTGAGTTAACTACGGTCCATAAAAAAACCGGCTCTTTTGTGGAGCGTTACTTAATTACTGCTCGCTAATATTATGTTGTTATTAGTGAGTTAATATAGGTTGCTGAATAAGCTGAATTGATACAATTTGCTTGTTCTAATAATCATTTATTATTAGTTTTTTTTTTTTTTTTTTTCCTTCTTTGGCAACTGAGCCGATGCCGACTATTCTGCCAGTGTCATGTAGAGACGACAGCACAATGACGCGAGCCGTCGAATTGAGCTATTCTTTCGGTGTCATGTGGAGTCGACAGCACGGTGAGTCGAGCCGTCGAACTTTGTTTATTCTTCCAGTGTCATGTAGAGGCGACAGCGCGGTGAGATGAGCCGACGAACTTTGTGGTAGATAACAAAGATAGACATTGATAAAAAAAAAAGTAACTACATTTTGATGTCATTGTCAATTATAAATTTTGAAAGGAGTTTGATAACTTTAGGAGAGAAATTTGCTAAAAGGGAATGGAAGTTGATAGCGAGGGGGATTTTAATGTTGGGAAGCATATGATACAAGTCAAAGGAGTGGGAATACGAAGGACATGAAAAAAAGATATGGTCTAATGTACCATCATCAAGGCCGCACTCACACAAGGAAGAGTCACGAACACGGATCTTATTTAGGAATACTGGACTACAGCAGTGACCGAGTCTCAGCCTACACAAGGATGAAACAGCTCTTCTAGACATTTTAGGGCATTTGAAAAACCAAGGTTTCCGCTGGATGTCAGGTTGAATGTTGGCATAATATGCCCCTTTGAGTTTCGAGCTTGCTTGCCACTCCGCTGACCACGAGCTGAATAATTTAAGTTTGGTGTCTGACCGCAAGTCGTAACTATGAAGCAGATAGTGTTTTCTATCCACAGGTTTGGATGTAGCAAATTTTGCCAGAGAGTCAGCACACTCGTTGCCACATATACCCGAATGGCTGGGAACCCAAACTATTTCAATGTTTAAACCTTTGTTGTGACAAGAGAAGAGTAAATTACGTATATCTACGATTTTAATTGATTTTGTCCTAGAGCCTGGATGCTACTATGCGAATCTGAAAAAATAACCGAATTTTGGATATTGTGCGATAATATAAAATTGACGGCTTCTAGTATACCGATGCATTCCCCTGTAAAAACTGAAGATTCTGGCGGACATTGGAATAAAAGAGCTATTTTAGAGTTCTGGAAGTATGTTGAAACACCTGTACACCCCGTTGATGATAATTTAGATGCATCCGTATAGAACAAATTCCAACCCTTCCAGTATCTCTGAATAGCCCGAGCAAACTCTGCTTTTACGTCCTGGGAGTTTTTAGTGATACCAAGGCCCAAGACGATCTTTGGCTTGAAATGGACCACCTCATATGCGGAAGCAAATACTGGAAGAGAAGGGTATTGACAAACAGGCGAAGAGAGTTGTTTAAGCTCCCTGTACCTATTCATCAATGGAATACATTTATTATTCCAGTAAGAAGAGACATTAAAAGAAAGGTTGATTTGCTCCAAAATGGGAAGTAAGGGATGGGATGAGAGGGAGAAAACTTTTGACAAGAAACGATCTGCTAAGTATTGTCTACGAAGGGTAAGGGGAGGATCTGCACATTCAACCTGGAGAGCGTTAATGGGGGAAGATTTCATGGCGCCAATAACTATTCTAAGGCATTTGGCCTGGACTGCATCGAATTTACGTAGGGCTTCTTTATTACATGGCTCAATTAAGTAGCTACAGTAATCCAACACGCTTCTAACCAGAGCATTGTATACCAGTTTTAAGGTGTATGGGTGAGCCCCCCACCAGACACCTGCCAGAGCCTTAAGAATCGAAACTGAGCGCTCACATTTTTTAACTGTATTATTAATGTGGTCCACACCTGACAATTTAGAATCCAGGATAACTCCCAGAAACCTAGCCTGTTCTTTGACTGGTATAAATTGGCCATCTATATTAATGTCAAGTTGAGGGATAATACGTCTGCGAGTAAACACAACTGATGTACTTTTTGGAGCACTTAAATATAACTCATGATCTAACAGTCATTGGTTTAATGAGGACAAAGAAACATTCATAGATTGAGCAGCATCTACGATGGAATTGCCACAGACCAATAACGTAATATCATCAGCATACTGAAGGATTTTACAATTAAGATTTAAACAGAAAGGTAGATTGCAGGTATAAATATTGTATAAAGGGGGACTAAGAACGGATCCCTGAGGAAGGCCCCGCCAAGCTAATCTTGATGCAGACTCCTCCCCAGGAATTCTTAATTTAAGACTACGGTCTAAAAAGATATTTGATATGGTCTGACGAATTTTAGGCGGGATTCCCAGCTCTTTCATTTTCTGCCCAAGAACAGGGATGAGGACAGAATCATATGCAGCTGAAATGTCTAAGAAAACGGCTACCACAGACTCATTCCTACTAAGGGCCAACCGGATCTTTGATGTGAGGGTACCCACACTATCAGCTGTACCCAGACTTTTCCTAAAGCCAAATTGAGATGTTGGTAGCAATTTCCTGCTCTCCACAAACCATTCCAGACGGTTTTTAATAAGGTGTTCCAAGAGTTTAATGAGTATGGACGATAGAGCAATTGGTCTGTAGGAACAATGATCACTAGGATCTTTACCAGGTTTTAATATTGGAATAATAATTTGAACCTTCCAATCAGGAGGAATATATCCAGAGGAAAAGCAGTAATTGGCCAAGTCCAGGTAATACTGGTGGGTCTTATCTCCAGCTTTGGTTATGAAGGAATATGGGAATCCATCCACCCCAGGGGCAGAGTCCCTTACATGGGCAAGGACAGATTTAAGTTCCTCCAATGTAAATGGTCTGTCCAAAGGATCATCTGATGCTGTTTGGTGGTTCATTGAGACACATTCATATTTACCAGGAACATAAGCTGGGGCTAATTTAGAAAAAAACTGGGGACTAAGCTCATCAGACATTATGCTCCCAGAGGGAGGCCTCAAATTATTCCTAAAGGATTTCAACCTACGCCATACTACTGAAACTGGAGTGGATGGACTCAGTGAATCACAATACCTACGCCAACTATCTCTTTTTTTTTTCTTAAGTAATTTTCTGGACTTAGCCAATATATGCTGAAAAGCTATGATGTTCTCCAGGTTCATATTTAAGTTAAAATTCATTTCGGCCTCATTCCTAGCTTTGATCACAGCAGAACATTCCCTATCCCACCATGGCGGAGATGGGATTTTGCCCTTTGGCAGTTTTTTGGCAGGGAAGCAATCATCTGCTGTAGCAGATATTATGTTGGAGAATGACAAAAAGCATTCCTGAGCATTTTCATCATTAATGGAAGGAAGAGAGGAGACGCGCAAATCTATAATTTTTGAGTAAAGGTCCCAATCAACTGAGTTCAGTTGATATTTTAAAAGAGGAGCACAGATTCTATCAGGGATAATTTTGGAAGGTATTTCCACCATGATGGGATAGTGATCACTCCCATAGGTCATATTCAAGCGACTCCAATTAAAAAGGCTGGCTATATTAGATGAACAAAATGTCAAATCAACACAACTGTTATTTTGCCCAGGCACAGCCCGACGTGTGGCAGACCCATCATTTATCACACATAAATTAAGTTCATCTAATATATCCACTAAGCCTATACCAAAATTGTCACAGGTTTCTGACCCCCATCTATAGTGGTGACCATTAAAATCACCCATGACAAGTAATGGACCTTGTACATTACTTAACAAACTTTTTATGATATCAAGATCATCAATTTGTGGGTATGCAATATAAAAACTAAAAACAATTATATCCTCAGCCTTAACAGCAACAACATTGATGTTGTCACCTACAAAGGGTAGAGGAATTGGGGTGAATGATACTTTGTTATTGATGAACAAAGCACATCCCCCATATCCATCTGATCTATAATGTCGAACACCATTGAAACATGGGATTTTGAAATTACTTTCAGAACGAAGCCATGTCTCAGCAATGCTGCAGATTGATGGTTTGAATTTATTAATGAGGAAAAGTAAATCATGTTTCTTGGGAGTAATACTCCTGACGTTCCACTGAAGAAGGTGAATGGGGAGCATTGTGAATATAATTCATTATAGATGTCAATTTGTTGGCAACGTGGTCAGATAGTGAATGAGCAGGGTTTGCTAATATAGCCATTAGCATACTGGATATAATATTTAAAATACTTTCTGAAGAAATAGGACTGTTAGTACTTGCCCGAGGGTAAGCACCACCATTTTGGACAGGAGTGAATGAATAATCTTGAATAAGGGCTTGGTGAGCTTGCTTATCATAACTAGGTGACAGGGGGGCATGGGATTTTGGTTTGATTAATACAGTTTTGCGGTGTGATTTTGGAGTTTGGGGAGTTGATCTGGGGAACAGAAGGGGACTGGCTATAGGTTTGGTTTTTGGAGATGATCTAATTACTTCAGCATACGATCTTGAAACTTGTGGGAATACCTGACTTGCTTCTGCATAAGAGATTGATTTCTCAGCCATCAGTGCTTTTATTCCTTTTTGCCGACCCAACTCCGGGCAAGACTTGTCGGTGGCATAGTGACTTCCAGAGCAGGAAACACAAAAGCCAAATTCAGTGGGGACTTGGCAGCCATCACCTAGGTGGTCTTCACCACATTTAAAACAGCGTGGTTGTGAGCGACATACAGTGCGTGTGTGACCAAAACGACAACAGTTGAAACATTGAATAGTTGGGTACATATACTTTTCAACTGGGAGAGTAGAGTAGAAGCAATATACACGATTTGGCAAAACTTGGCCATCAAAGGTAAGAATAACGGTTTGAGTGGGCTTCCACTCAGTAACGCCCGGAGAACTCACCTTTCGGTTCATTCTCCTGGCCTTAATTACTGGACCGCATCCAGTGGGAACCCTGATATTTTCAATGACCTCTTCCTCTGTCCACTCGATAGGTACGTCTCTGACGAGACCCATGCGCGTAACGTTATATATAGGGATAGAAGTAATGTATCCATGGGATGTCAGTATTGGGCTTATTAGAAAACTGTTTGCATCCAGGTGAGTCTTAAAACTTACTGCGAGTCTATTTCGCCCCAATCGTTTCAAGCTTCCCAGAATAACATTAGCAAAGTTATTATTTGTGAGGAACATACCAAACTTAACAGGATGTAGAACAGTGCCAGAGGTCTGTCCATCTTTTAAGGACACGTGAACTACATATGGTGCGTTATCTCTCGAGTTGTATGTGTGTCTGCCTATCGTATGCTTGGATTGTTTCGGAGGATTGATAGGAGTAGCGGGGGGCGAGCATGCGGGTCTTTTTCTTTGCGCAGATTCGGAGTCCATAGCGTTATCAATTTTGTCATCGGGGAGAGTAATGGTTAGAATCGGACTGTAATCAAAGGGATCGGGAGGGTCAGGGGGTTTCTTGTTATCTATGACGGATACCGGTTGAAAAAATTAAATCTATTAAAGAAATAGGTTCATACAAACCCTGGATGTTAGAACACAAACACCAAGAAAAATCTTGTTTGAAATTCACGCTAATAAAAACACTTAACTCAAGAAAACTCGTAATACCAATAAAACTAACTGCTAACCCAACAACACTACCAAAGAAAGACTAAAATTATCAACTCTATAGTGAAAAACTCTTAAAATCAAAATAAGACTAAAAAAAATTTGCCGCCATAAGTTGACTTGACAATGACATCCGACGTTGAAGTTTTTCTTATTATTAGATACTCACATGAAAATGTGTTGGCTCATCGAGTCCACAGCGGCCAAAGACCTTATACGTATTTCTTACTACTAGACTGTGTACCAAAATTTTTTGTTTAGCTAAAATGAAATCTATCATCTTACACCTAGGTTAGCTATTTCCTTATAAGCGGTAGCTAACCAAAAGCGGTCCTGGCGAGAGGGTTTCCGCTGGTAGTGTGTCCTTGTCTGACCTATTGCTAGCGCAACTAATCATTGGGTTTTGTAGAAATGGTAGAAAATTTTATATGTTTCTTTTACTGTTATACCAAAACGAACAATTCATAGATTTTGACACTTATTTAAATATTTCTAGAAAAGTATATAAATATTTCTACAGTTCCTATATTTAATCAATTCGT
Source organism: Orthosia cruda (assembly GCA_964057195.1). NCBI lineage: Eukaryota > Metazoa > Arthropoda > Insecta > Lepidoptera > Noctuidae > Orthosia > Orthosia cruda. The sequence goes on from OZ059827.1 coordinate 51,185,742, forward strand.
TGTATTTTTAAAAATTATCATTAATACTGAGTAAGAGTAGTACTTTTAAATGTTTGGGCCTGGTAATACTAAACGTAGGGTGGAGGTTTGCGGATTTTTTGGCGGACTTTATCGAGTGAAATTCAGCGGCTGTTAATATTATTTGCAAATTAATTCCTAATGGAATACAATTGGTGTAGTTTTATTTCTCAACTGTCTACGCAACTGGAATATATGTGAAATCATAGAGATCCTTTAAGGTCAAAGCACCGTCAGAAGACAGCAGGGTCATCTAACGCCTCTCAGAGAGCTTTTTGTTCCAATCTTTATGATGGTCTTGAAGAATGAAACTTGAAGAGACTTGGGATTTGAGGATTATTGAGTCGGGGAGGACTCTCTTCGAACTTCAGATAACCCTATAGTACTCCATCGTAAACTGCTCAATTCCTCTTCGAGTTCGGTGATATTTTCGTAGGTCCGGAGTGTGCGCGTGTTGTACGTTGCCAGGTCCAGTCGTCGGTATTTGTTGGGCTACCCCAGACCTTGGGATCTCGTCCGGGATTCTTAGCACCCCTTGCCATACCGTAACCTCGACCGCTACCGTAGTCGAGGGTACAGGCTGCCGGGCAATAGGGACTATGTTTTATTTGTGCTATTCATGGGGAGTGCTTTGCAGGCGGATTAGCGATCGCAGTATGGTTGTTACAAATGCACAGAGAACGCTGCTGCCCATTCTCTGGTTTTTCCCTTAGTCGCCTCTTACGACACCCACGGGCAAACATGGGATGGTGAAATTCTTTACGCCCGACACCATACGGTTAGTGATGTAGATACCAAAAAATATAAACACTTTTTTTATTAACTATAAATTAGGTAGGTTTAGGTAGCGCAGTTAGGTGGCATCAACATATCGGAATACTTAAACTATCGTTTTTACAATCAATTTGTCCCGTGTTCTGTTTGGTCATGGTCACCTCATTAGAAAGAGACACACTACCAAAGGGAGCCCTCTCGCTCGGACCGGTTTTTGCGCCATAGCGCACAGTCTAGTAGTAAGAAGTATAAGGTCTTTGACAGCGGCAGTGAGATTTTGACAGCTCTTTACAACAGATTATATATCTTACAGATACAATAAAACACGAATGAATTTGTGTTGCCCTTAACATGCCTTAGTCCACACACTTGGTTTCTAGCACTGGTACGTGCTACACAGTAAAATAAAATAATAAATTATTCGCTATCTTTCTCCTGCGGTGTTGCACGCGAGGTACGACTGTCACACCCTCGCGGCGTGTTCTTAGCTTTAGATGCAGAAATGCAAGTCGTTACTTTACGGGTTTATGGTAATTAGGAATGGAAATATGTGAAATTTAACATTTTATTTTTTTGTTTTGACATTGCACTATTCGTGCTTATTGCCACTGACAATATTAACTCTGATAATAACAAAACATAAGAATTGATAACTCGCGAAATAAGAAATATTACAAAGGGAAATTTGGAAAAGAAAAGGAAAATAGTTGTTCTTAATAAAAATAATAAATTTTAACAGTATAATAGGGGAATATAATACAACAACAAGCTGTCAGCAGGTGACACAGTAAAAGGGCCGACTCGGTGCGTTTATTGGTCTTTTAAAAAAAAACTATTAAATAAATTATGTATATACATATTAAAATTTACGTTTAAATAGCTATATCATTATTTACAAGGAAAAGTACTATGGTTTTATAAATATCTAAATTAAAATAAAATAAAATACATGAGATAGAAGTGGGCAAAAGGGACTCGGAGGGAAACAAGGCTTTGGAAAAGTGAGGAGTGGTCATAAAGGGGGCAGGCAAAAATAAAGTGGTTCAGATCTCCCACCTCAGCGTCACATTCACACTCAGGGCTCTGCACAATGCCAAGCCTGGCAAGATTAGCTGGAGTGCACACATGACCCAATCGCATACGTATGAATATGGTTGAAATCTGTTTGCTTAGCTTGTACTTGCTAAACCAAGGTTTTACAGGAATGGATGACTGGAAAGTACGTTAAAATTTACCTTGCACTGATTGCCCTGACCAAAGCTGACCCCAGGATTCCTGTAGATAAACCCTGGGCAGAGCAGCCAGATCTTGGGAGTTTTTTTAGTACGGAAAAACGTCTCCACATAATACGGCATCATTAGCTAACTGGTCTGCTCTCTCATTACCTAAAATGCCACAATGTGAGGGTATCCACGCAAAATGCACTGAATATCCCTTATTAGAACATCTGTGAAGGAGTTCACGTGTTTCAAATATAATAAAAGAATTATGATAATAGAAAAGAAATCTGGCCAAAGATTATAAGGCACTCCTTGCATCAGTTAAAATGAGTGAATTCCTTAAGCTCATAAGGAGTATATATTCGACAGCTTTGAATAGACCGTAACATTCTCCCGTAAATACAGATGATTCGGGTGGGAGCTTTATTTTTTGGACGACATTATACTGGGAGTGGTATACACCTACTCCCACACATGAGTTTCTTCCATGTTTCGAAGCATCTGTAAACAGGAGCTGACAGCCCATAAAGTCTCTATCCATAGTAAAGTTGAAGTTAATGTTATGACATAAGTCATCTCGGTAAATGTTAAGGTTATAATGAATGTTTGGTGCCATAATTAATTAACTGTAATTACAATGATATATAGTAAGAAATTGAGATTGGTGGCAAGGAGCTTCAATTAAATTGTATTTTCTAAAGCTTTTAACTAAACACGGAGTATATTTGTGCCTCCAGTAAGTGGATGAAGCAACTTATTTAGAGAGAATGGAAAGTGTATTTCGCAAAGGATGATATGTAAATTGCAAACACCGAGCCATAAATCTATCAGCTAAAAAATTACGTCGCAAATGAAGCGGGGGGTCTCCACATTCCACCTGAAGACAATTAATAGGACTGCTTTTCATTGCACCTGAAACTACTCTAAGTGCCTTAGACTGAACAATTTCCAGTTTCTTAAGACCAGTAACATTAGCAAGTTCCAGCAAAAAGGTCCCATAGTTCAATACACTTCTAATCAAGGTGTTGTACAGTAGTTTTAATGAAAAGAGATGTGCTCCCCACCAAACACCAGCAAGACATCTAATTATGTTGATATTTCTTTCACATTTGGCAGCTATATACTCACAGTGTGGTAAACCTGTAAGATGTGTATCCAAAACAAGACCTAAAAATTTTACTTGATTTTTAAGCGGCATAGAGATATTATCATATGTTTCTGTAACTGCTGGAGGCTTACGCATTCTAGTAAATAAGACTATGTTGCTTTTATCAATTGACAGGTGTGGACCGTTGGTTTCCAACCAAGTATTCAGTAAGCATAAAGAAGATGTTAAGGAACAGAATGACCAGATAAATAAAGAAGTAAATCATCTGCATATTGAAGGACTTGACTCATTTAGAGAGGATTCTAAATCATAAGTGTAAATATTATAAAGAAGTGGACTAAGTACAGAACCCTGAGGGAGACCTTTCCATACTAAACATGTAAATGTACACCCTTCAATGTCTAGATTTAATGATCTCTCTGAAAGCATATTAATTATAAAATTAGACAGCATTTTTGGAATTTGTAATAAATTCAACTTTAGTTCCAGGACTGATCATCATCATCATCATATCAGCCGAAAGACGTCCACTGCTGGACATAGGCCTCCCCCAAGCGTCGCCACTTTAACCGGTCCCGTGCGTCTCGCAACCAGCGTATCCCTGCAACCTTCACCAGATCGTCGGTCCACCTGGTGGGAGGCCTTCCAACGCAACGTCTTCCGGTTTGCGGTCGCCACTCCAGAACCTTTCTGCTCCATCGGCCATCCGTTCTGCGAGCAATTTGCCCTGCACACTGCCATTTAAGTTTGGCAATTCTTCCAGGACTGATACTAGGACATTATCATAAGCTGAACTTATATCCAGGAAGGCAGCAATAACAGAGTTATTGGAAGAAAAGGCTAAGCGAATATCAGTTGTGAACACACTAAGACTATCAATCGTACTCTTACCCTTCCTAAAACCAAACTGTGATATTGCCAACAAGTTTTTGCTTTCCAAATACCACTCCAAACGATTCTTAATGAGATGTCCAACAATTTTAGCAAGAACTGTTGAAAGTGCAATTGGTCGATAAGAAGTAACTTTAGAAGAAGGTTTGTTTGGTTTCAGAATAGGAATATTTTTTTGAGACTTCCAACTTGATGGGATGTTGCCAGATATTAAAGCTGTATTGATGAGATCTAAATAAATTAAAAGAACAGAGTCAGACAGATTGGCTATAAATGAATATGGTATACCATCTTCACCAGGAGCTGAATCCTTAACATGTGAAAGGACTCTTTTCAACTCAGTGTGAAGAGATAGTTCAACTCGGAATCCAAAGTAGGAACATAGGGAAAATACATTACCATGAACTCATTGGCCAACTCTAATGGCAGTTTTGAGGCTGTTGTGTCACTGAATGCTAACCTGAATCACCTGATATTTTGCCATACTACAGATGCGTTAACTTCTGGAGAGATAGATGCACAAAATCTTTGCCAACCTTCAAATTTCTTATTCCTGAGGAGCTTACGAATTGCACGAGCAGCTTCTTGGTAAATCTAAAAATTGTGATGAGTCATAGTATGGCAATAATTTTTTTCAGCTTCTTTTCTTTTTTTAATGGCCTGAATGCACTCAGCATCCCACCAAGGTGGTGAAGGAATTTTGCCTTTAGCCCCATTCTTAATAGGGAAAGTATTATCTGCTACCTCTATTCAAATTCTTGTAATTGCATTAGATAATAACTGAGTATCATGTAGTAAGGAATTAGATAAAGCAGAAAATTTTTCTTCCACACAATTTTTGTATTTATCCCAGTCTGCATTTCGAAGTCTGTATTTTAATCGCGGTTGTGGTGTCAGAATGCAAGTATCTGGTTTTTTATGTGGAAAAGAAATGATTAAAGGAAAATGATCACTACCATAAGAAGACGGTAAAGGCGACTAGTATAATGTCGATGCTAACTCAGGTGTGCAGATTGAGAGATCAGGAGCACTATTTCCCTCATCTGGATTTATTTGGCGTGTTGGAAGATATGTGTTTAAAATACACAAATTGCTTGAGTCTAGAATTTCTAATAACTTTTCCCCATAATAATTGGAACTAGAGCTACCCCAGGACTGATGCTGTGCGTTAAAATCGCCCATTACCAAAAATGGTTTAGGTAAAACTGTAAAAAGATTATTAATTTCAGAAGAATATTTACAGTAGGGCGAGAATAATATATACATACTATACGGATTTTATTTACAATAGCAGCAACAGCAGATATGTCATCACTGAGACTTGGAAGAGGATAAGGCTGAAAAGTCAAGTTATTTTTAATAAGTATGGCGACACCGCCATACCCATCGCTTCTGTCTGTTCTTAGACACGCATAGCCAGGAATTCTAAATGAGAACCCCGGTTTCAGCCATGTCTGACAGAGAGCGACTGCAAAGGGATTGTATTTATTTAATATATAGTACAGATCAGATTTTTTATTTACAGTGCTGCGTCTGTTCCACTGAACAATCTTGGGTTGATTTGGATCCATTTTAGTTAAATAAGTTAGACAGCGTATCAATTATAGTGGCAACGTTGGACGGTTCAATAATATTATTTTAGATAAAGTATTATTTATCATGATAATTAACTTAGTTGACTTTCATTATTATAAGTTGTTGATTTATTATGCAAAGCAACACCATTAACCAACGTAGAAACTTCATTATTAATAAGTTCTTGATGAGGTGCCCGGTCATACCCCTTGGCTTTTTTTGGGGGTTCCCGAGGTTTTAGGAATACTGTTTTCCTGTGTGATGTGAAATTTGATGTGTTCGGTGAATGGGGCGAAGATGGAGAAGAAGAAAAATTATTATTTTTATGTGATTAAGCAGATGTTACCACATCTGCATATAGTTTGGTGATTAGGGGATGGCGCCAGCTTCAGCATACGACACGCAGCTATGGGCCATATAGTGCTTTATTGACTTTTGTCTCTCAAACTCTGGGACATTTTTTGTTAATGGCGTAATGAATGCCACCGCAATGACAGCATTTACTGTCACTTTCGTCTACAATACTACAAGTGTCAGCACACTTAAAGCACTGAGATTTCGACCTACATTGTACCTTTGTATAACCAAAACGACAACAATTAAAACATTAAATTGTTGGGAATGTATACAATTCTACTGGCATAGAATTGTAACAACAAAAAACAAGTTTTGGTAAAATTTGACCGTCAAAGGTGAGCACGACTGTTTAGGATGGTTTCCAAACAGGGGTCGGTTCGCGAACTTTATAGTTAAGACGCTTTGCCTTAATAACTCGCCCGCATCCAGTGGGAACAGTCACATTTTCCATTATTTCCTCGGGAGTCCATTCTGTAGGTACACCTTTAATAATACCCATACGACACACATAGATGGAACAAATGCCTTTAATTTCTCTTTCACCAAACACAGACAACACAAACTCTTTCCATTTGCACTTTTACACAAGGCCGTAGCACAGTGCTACGGCCTTGTGTAAAAGTGCAAATGGACACTATTCTTAGTTTTAACATAATGCTTATTAGTCTTTTAGGCTAGGTCGTAATTATTAATTAAGAATTTTGTTCTTTTTAATAAAGTAAAATAAAAGAAAAATGGTTCTTTAAAACGCATCGGACGAAATAGAATTTCAATAAGCTTCTCTCATTACATAGATGCAAACTCTTTTATAAATAACCCTTGTTTGGTGAAAGAGAAATTAAAGGCATTTGTTCCATCTATGTGTGTCGTATGGGTATTATTAAAGGTGTACCTACAGAATGGACTCCCGAGGAAATAATGGAAAATGTGACTGTTCCCACTGGATGCGGGCGAGTTATTAAGGCAAAGCGTCTTAACTATAAAGTTCGCGAACCGACCCCTGTTTGGAAACCATCCTAAACAGTCGTGCTCACCTTTGACGGTCAAATTTTACCAAAACTTGTTTTTTGTTGTTACAATTCTATGCCAGTAGAATTGTATACATTCCCAACAATTTAATGTTTTAATTGTTGTCGTTTTGGTTATACAAAGGTACAATGTAGGTCGAAATCTCAGTGCTTTAAGTGTGCTGACACTTGTAGTATTGTAGACGAAAGTGACAGTAAATGCTGTCATTGCGGTGGCATTCATTACGCAATTAACAAAAAATGTCCCAGAGTTTGAGAGACAAAAGTCAATAAAGCACTATATGGCCCATAGCTGCGTGTCGTATGCTGAAGCTGCGCCATCCCCTAATCACCAAACTATATGCAGATGAGGTAACATCTGCTTAATCACATAAAAATAATAATTTTTCTTCTTCTCCATCTTCGCCCCATTCACCGAACACATCAAATTTCACATCACACAGGAAAACAGTATTCCTAAAACCTCGGGAACCCCCAAAAAAAGCCAAGGGGTATGACCGGGCACCTCATCAAGAACTTATTAATAATGAAGTTTCTACGTTGGTTAATGGTGTTGCTTTGCATAATAAATCAACAACTTATAATAATGAAAGTCAACTAAGTTAATTATCATGATAAATAATACTTTATCTAAAATAATATTATTGAACCGTCCAACGTTGCCACTATAATTGATACGCTGTCTAACTTATTTAACTAAAATGGATCCAAATCAACCCAAGATTGTTCAGTGGAACAGACGCAGCACTGTAAATAAAAAATCTGATCTGTACTATATATTAAATAAATACAATCCCTTTGCAGTCGCTCTCTGTCAGACATGGCTGAAACCGGGGTTCTCATTTAGAATTCCTGGCTATGCGTGTCTAAGAACAGACAGAAGCGATGGGTATGGCGGTGTCGCCATACTTATTAAAAATAACTTGACTTTTCAGCCTTATCCTCTTCCAAGTCTCAGTGATGACATATCTGCTGTTGCTGCTATTGTAAATAAAATCCGTATAGTATGTATATATTATTCTCGCCCTACTGTAAATATTCTTCTGAAATTAATAATCTTTTTACAGTTTTACCTAAACCATTTTTGGTAATGGGCGATTTTAACGCACAGCATCAGTCCTGGGGTAGCTCTAGTTCCAATTATTATGGGGAAAAGTTATTAGAAATTCTAGACTCAAGCAATTTGTGTATTTTAAACACATATCTTCCAACACGCCAAATAAATCCAGATGAGGGAAATAGTGCTCCTGATCTCTCAATCTGCACACCTGAGTTAGCATCGACATTATACTAGTCGCCTTTACCGTCTTCTTATGGTAGTGATCATTTTCCTTTAATCATTTCTTTTCCACATAAAAAACCAGATACTTGCATTCTGACACCACAACCGCGATTAAAATACAGACTTCGAAATGCAGACTGGGATAAATACAAAAATTGTGTGGAAGAAAAATTTTCTGCTTTATCTAATTCCTTACTACATGATACTCAGTTATTATCTAATGCAATTACAAGAATTTGAATAGAGGTAGCAGATAATACTTTCCCTATTAAGAATGGGGCTAAAGGCAAAATTCCTTCACCACCTTGGTGGGATGCTGAGTGCATTCAGGCCATTAAAAAAAGAAAAGAAGCTGAAAAAAATTATTGCCATACTATGACTCATCACAATTTTTAGATTTACCAAGAAGCTGCTCGTGCAACTCGTAAGCTCCTCAGGAATAAGAAATTTGAAGGTTGGCAAAGATTTTGTGCATCTATCTCTCCAGAAGTTAACGCATCTGTAGTATGGCTAAATATCAGGTGATTCAGGTCAGCATTCAGTGACACAACAGCCTCAAAACTGCCATTAGAGTTGGCCAATGAGTTCATGGTAATGCATTTTCCCTATGTTCCTACTTTGGATTCCGAGTTGAACTATCTCTTCACACTGAGTTGAAAAGAGTCCTTTCACATGTTAAGGATTCAGCTCCTGGTGAAGATGGTATACCATATTCATTTATAGCCAATCTGTCTGACTCTGTTCTTTTAATTTATTTAGATCTCATCAATACAGCTTTAATATCTGGCAACATCCCATCAAGTTGGAAGTCTCAAAAAAATATTCCTATTCTGAAACCAAACAAACCTTCTTCTAAAGTTACTTCTTATCGACCAATTGCACTTTCAACAGTTCTTGCTAAAATTGTTGGACATCTCATTAAGAATCATTTGGAGTGGTATTTGGAAAGCAAAAACTTGTTGGCAATATCACAGTTTGGTTTTAGGAAGGGTAAGAGTACGATTGATAGTCTTAGTGTGTTCACAACTGATATTCGCTTAGCCTTTTCTTCCAATAACTCTGTTATTGCTGCCTTCCTGGATATAAGTTCAGCTTATGATAATGTCCTAGTATCAGTCCTGGAAGAATTGCCAAACTTAAATGGCAGTGTGCAGGGCAAATTGCTCGCAGAACGGATGGCCGATGGAGCAGAAAGGTTCTGGAGTGGCGACCGCAAACCGGAAGACGTTGCGTTGGAAGGCCTCCCACCAGGTGGACCGACGATCTGGTGAAGGTTGCAGGGATACGCTGGTTGCGAGACGCACGGGACCGGTTAAAGTGGCGACGCTTGGGGGAGGCCTATGTCCAGTAGTGGACGTCTTTCGGCTGATATGATGATGATGATGATCAGTCCTGGAACTAAAGTTGAATTTATTACAAATTCCAAAAATGCTGTCTAATTTTATAATTAACTAGCTGTGCCCGCGACTTCGTCCGCGTGGAATAGTTATTTTGGGCATCATATTTATTTTTGCAAACAACCTCCTCAGCTTTATAAATTATAGCTGTTACCCACGACTTTGTCCGCATTAATTTCTGTTATTATTTTAGACAATTTAGTTTTTAAGTTTTTAAAAGAACATAATTGTTTTAAAGTACTTCTGCGTAAATTATATTTTTAGTTTTATTTTCTTGTGGCAGAAGAACATATTGGTTTTCTCCGCAACCCGATCTTGACAACGCGACATATAGTTGGCCGTGTGAAAAGCAGTCTTGACGTAAATCGATTCCTACGTGTTTAAATGTTTGCCCCTGAGATTTATTAATTGTAACGGCGAAAGATAGCTTAACGGGAAATTGAATTCTTTTAAAATTAAAAGGTAAATCATTTGGAATCATTGGGATGCGAGGTATAAGCACTGTTTGACCAACTGCTGGACCAGTCAAAACTATTGCAACGATCACGTTATTGCGAAGAAATTTGATTTGAAGTCGGGTCCCGTTACATAAATTTGGTGGTTTAAGATTTCTAAGTAAAATTATTGGGGCACCTATTTTTAACTTGAGGGAATATGGGGGAAGGCCACTTGGGTTCAAAGAATTAAGAAACTCCTGTGGGTAATGGACCGCATCTTCTTGATCCATTACATTATCAATAGATGTGTAGGTAACTATGTCTCCTGGAAGTTTACTTAAAATTAGGTCGTTAATTTCGTCCACGCTACTGTTTCTCGCCGCCAATATTGCCCTTTGACACATCCATTGATGATCTTTATTTTCTATTTCGCTGATTTCAGGGTAAACTTTCGATATCAAGTCCTCAATGTTACTCATTCTTTCTCCTAAATCGCGATCAATTTCAATTTTATTTTCATAATGAGGTACTTTCCCGTCTCCTATTAAAAGTAACTTTGAAGGAAAAGTTATACTACCTCCCCCCAAATGTGCTCTCATATTTGTAGTTAATTTTAAGATGTTAACAAACTTCCATAATGGGGAACTTTTAAGGCAAGACTTTACAATGTCTGCTCTAGTTCCCCTTACTATTACTGGTAAAGTTTGTCGAAAGTCCCCAGCAAACATAACAGTAATCCCACCCATGATTTTATCACAGCTTCTAATATCTCTAAGAGTCCTATCTAGAGCCTCTACATGAGCTCTATGGATCATGGTACATTCGTCCCAGATAATTAAACTGACATCTTGTAAAACTTTTCCCAAAGGGCCATTTTTACGTATAGAGCACACGCTATCTTTTTGTAAAGAAACAGTGAGGGGCAGTTTAAAAGTGGAATGAGCTGTGCGTCCACCTGCTAATAAAGTTGCAGCGATACCTGACGACGCTACTGCCAAAGCTAGCTTTCCCTGAGACCTTACTTTTGCTAATATAAGATTAGTAATAAAGGTCTTGCCGGTTCCACCGGGAGCATCCAAAAAAAATACTTTTCCTTCACTAAAATGAACACTTTGCATAACACAATTATAAGCGGTCACCTGGTCATTAACTAATTTTGGTTCATTTTGAGTAATATACTCATTTAATTCATTTAGATCATACGGTTTTCGCAACGCTACTTCTAACGGATCCAGATGATTAAGTAAATTAATCCTTTTTGATACAGGAAGCCCAAAATCGGTTAGTGATTTATCGCAAATCTCATGAATTTTATCTTCAATTATGATTAGTCCATCATTGTATATATCATCATTATATGCTAATGTCATATCCTGATTCTCATTACGCATTCTGTTTAATATATCTTCACATAAAGCATTACGAAATTTATTCCATAACTCTAAGGGGTCAGATGGTTGGCAAAATATAAGGATGATGGTAAATAATTCTCTTAATTTTGTGGCTGGCTCGGACATGACAGCATCTGACATTGTATTTTGCCAATGTTCATCTCCCTCCAGTAAACCTAATTTCTTGCAAGCGCCTTGATAAGTTTGGCAAATAACACCATTCACGGTCCTTAGATGTTCAAATGACATTGGACCGCGAACATGTTGCAGTAACATTCTTAAATAAAAGCATTCAATTTGAGTTGGATGAATGTTGTAGACACGGCCTAAAGTTGTGTCTTTTTTTACACCGGGATATCCTTCAACATTTTGCCCACGTCTTCTTCTAGAAAATGAATTTCTTTGCCATACGTAATACTGGGGTACTTCGTGATATAAAAGGGTTTTTGCAAAATCGTCACTTTTGCAAAGATCAAAGAACGCTGTAAGTGTCGTTGATGAAGGATTATTAACGCGATCTTGAAGGTTTGCATTATTATAAAAATAAACTCTTTGTCCATTTTCCAAATGAACTGCTAAATGAACTACTGCCGGAAAACGTTCATGAATAGGAAATTGGAAAATTCGCCAGAGCGCTTCCGAGGAACTTATATAGCGACCATTTAGATATTTTTCTACTTCATCGTTATTACTTTGTAACGAAAATGTGGCTTGATCAGAACCTTTATGAATATACTTACAGATGTACTTAATAGCTTTGACCGATTGACAAAACTCTACGTTAATGTGTGCATTGAAAATTCGTGATAGCACTGGATTATAGGGAACAACCCACCGATTATCTACGCTCACTTCTGTACCTTTGACACGAATTATTGCTGTGTTTCCACCATTATCTGGAGACCTGCGCCTGTAGGTTGGGTAACCGTCATCCCCGGTTTGTGTTTCAGAAATAAAATGCCTAGGGTACTTTTTAGAACAAATGTTTTCTTTCATACATGGTGACGTAGGATTATGAAATCCGCAAGGACCATGTATCATATTTTTTATGACAATATTATGAAGAATTGGATCTTGTTGTTTGTCAGGTATTTCAGCCGATATTATTGCATCTATAGAATCTGGTTGTACTTTGTTAGCCAGCCACAATAAAATGTGGGCGTGAGGTAAACCTCTTTTTTGCCATTCTACGCTGTAAACAAAGGCTTTTGATGGTCCAAAAATATTTTTCTTCGTTAGTAGGTCTATCATTTTTTTGAGTTTTAAATGAAATACTCTAGAAACCAAATCATGTCTGTCGTAAGAATGTTGATCGGGTAATAACTCAATTTTTATTTCCGGCCATTCGGAGTTACATGTAAATGTAATGAAGAGATCTGGTCTTCCAAATTTCCTGACATATGTCATGGCATCTTGACTTTTTTCGTTCATGTATCTGGGGGATCCTGTAAATGACGACGGCAATATAACATGCTGGCCAATATTAGAAGCGTTTATATTCGCATCATTAACCACGGCATCTCTTAAATGAATGTACTCTTCTGCTCTCAATTTTTTTTGATTTCTTTTGATGAAGTCATTTTTGCCGCCATATCAACACAATATTGGTTGAATAATCCTTTGAAATAATGTATGCTGTTAAAGTCATTTATTCTTACCATGAGTCTAAATGCATAGAACTGCATACATGATACAGTTTTAGATCTAGCAGCAGTATTCTGCTGTGGAATATTTATACAGTATCCGTCATTACCAAAGGGAAACAGTAAAGGATACTGAAGTGGGTCATAAGATCTATGAATTTCAGAAACTCGTTGAAGTCCACCATCTTTCGCAGTCAACACAATATCTCGGGGACCTTTGTCTTCATCTATCAAAAGAACAGCTACTTCATCTACTATTGGCGCATTATACCGACCTCGATGCTCGTTAGGAGGTTTCACATCAGCATGAATAATAAGTTTTAAGTCATTCGGTGGTCTATTTTCCAGATTGTATTTAAAACTTTGAATATACGTATTATGATCGTGAAGATATGTTTGGAAAACGTCGATAAGATCGATTTGCAAGCTTGGATTTAAATTTGAGCGCAAGGATACCTGATCTGCATGGGAAACAAAATATATTTGCAAAAACTCGGGTTGTGCCCCTTCAGCTGGAAGTAAGTTACCGATCAAGTGATAAACTTGCCCTTGGACTTTAAAAGTGGGCATAAAGTTTCCCTCACGAATTTCTTTGGCACCAAATGAAGTCATCTGAAATAGTGTATTATATTGTCTTGAGTGATTTAAGAAATGCTTTGATGATGGATGTGAGCCTGACATCAGTTCTTTTAAAACTGTAGTTGGTTCCGGAATTATAGGTATATTTACTTTGCCGCCACTACAACACAGTCCAGGAGCTTCAGTCGCCCATTTTTTTGCTTGGCATAAGTTGCATATTTTATCCATTCTGCCAATATCAATATCATTTAGCTCAGTATAATCAAGGGTACAATCATAAGCAAACGCAGCATTTAATAAATTAAGTTGCCTGCGAGTTCTATTTCTTGCTGATCGTACATTTTGCTGTGCTAATCGATGGGATCGTTCAGTGCTTGATTCCCGATCGCGGTTAGCCAAAGTTCGGGAATTCTGTGAGGCTAAACGTTGAGAACGTTCAGCGCTTGATTCCTGTAGTCGGTTCACCAAAGTTCGAGAACTCTGTGAAGCTAAACGTTGAGAACGTTCAGCGCTTGATTCCCGCAGTCGGTTCACCAAAGTTCGAGAACTCTGTGAAGCTAAACGTTGAGAACGTTCAGCGCTTGATTCCCGCAGTCGGTTCACCAAAGTTCGAGAACTCTGTGAGGCTAAACGTTGAGAACGTTCAGCGCTTGATTCCCGTTCTCGGTTTATCAAAGTTTGGGAATTTTGTAAAGATAAACGTTGAGAACGTTCAGCACTTTGTTCCCGTTGTCGGTTTGCCGAAGTTCGGAAATTTTGTGAGGTTAGACGCTGCGAACGTTCAACGATCGATTCATTAGCACGGTTTTGTTCACTGATTGCTCGTTGAGTAGCCAACCTATGCATATTTTCATCCTCTGTTTCATTGCTGCGCAAAACTCGCAGCCGCTTTGCAGTAGCAGTCTGCCGAGAAAGCTGAGTTCTTTTTCTAGGCATTATAGTGACGAAGAAAGAACGTAGGAAATGAAAACTTAACCAAACCGTAACTCGTAATCAAGAAAAAACAAACGTAAGGTTAATAATTAGGAATCTAATTATTTTTACCTGTCTTTTGTCTTTAATCGGATATAATATATGTCAAAAGAATTACCGTAAAACGAAAATAAGGTAAACTAACTGTATGCTTAAACTAAAACCTAACCTAATAAGAATAATTATGTAGATGACACCTATTTACAGGTATTATCTACAACAAAACAAAAAAAGTGTTAATTTTTGTTAAATTATTAGAAACAAAATACTATCCTTAAAACAAACAATACTATAAAGAAAACTATGACACCTACTTATAATTAATTATCTACAACAAAACAAAAAAAAAGTGTTAATTTTTGTTAAATTATTAGAAACAAAATACTATCCTTAAAACAATAATACTATAAAGAAAACTATGACACCTACTTATAATTAATTATCTACATCAAAACTAAAAAAAAAAGTGTTGATAATTGTGAAATTATTAGAACCAAAATATTATTCCTTAAAACAAAATATAATAGTATTGAAAAAGTATTATTACACGACGATATTATATCGCAAAAACAAATAACGCTGCATACAACCGTTCAGAAGGGAGCCGACCGCGCGTCTGAGCCGCGCGGCATGGTACCTCGTAGAGCTACACCCCCCCTCCGCGTCGCCCGCAAGCAACGCCACTCCTCGCCCGCCGGCCAGGCGCAGCGTCAGGTTTTGCACATCATGCGGCGCGTGTGAATTTTATATCGGAGTTATTTTTAAATTGTAATATCTTCTAAGATGTTCATTGAAATTAAGTAATGTCAAAGACAATTTTGTTTACAATTAAATACTCTTAATCAACAACACATTTATTTGGATAAAGATTAATATTATTATGTTGATACAACTCTCACAAATAATCTATACTTAATATTATAAAGCTGAAGAGTTTGTTTGTTTGTTTGTTTGTTTGTTTGTTTGAACGCGCTAATCTCAGAAACTACTGGTTGGAATTGAAAAATTCTTTTTGTGTTGGATAGTCCATTTATTGAGGAAGGTTATAGGCTATATAACATCACGCTACGACCAACAGGAGCAGAGCATAAATGAAAAATGTTGCAAAAACGGGCAAAATTATTCCTTTTTGAGAGCTTCCGTTGCGTGCGCTGCGTAAACGGTTTAATTACACAACAATCATGTATGTAGAGTAGGTAGGGTTGATGGGTAGGTAGGTAGCCAGTTGACGGGAGCGAAGCCGCGTGGGACAGCTAGTTGGTAATAATGCATTAATTTCGACCAAATTTGATTACCATAAAAACGGTTCTAGTGAGTTAATCTTAAAAGATAGACATATACTGTCGCGGACATTTTTTTAGATCATTTCAAGAGGAATAATTCTTTCATACATATTTTTTTGGTATCTTGAACCGTTTTCGCAGCGCACGCAACGGATGCTCTCAAAAAGGAATAATTTTGCCCGTTTTTGCAACATTTTTCATTTATGCGCCGCTCCTATTGGTCGTAGCGTGATGTTATATAGCCTATAACCTTCCTCGATAAATGGACTATCTAATACAAAAGAATTTTTCAATTCCAACCAGTAGTTCCCGAGATTAGCGCGTTCAAACAAACAAACAAACAAACAAACTCTTCAGCTTTATAATATTATTAGTATAGATATGCTTTCAGAGAGATCATTAAATCTAGACATTGAAGGGTGTACATTTACATGTTTAGTATGGAAAGGTCTCCCTCAGGGTTCTGTACTTAGTCCACTTCTTTATAATATTTACACTTATGATTTAGAATCCTCTCTAAATGAGTCAAGTCCTTCAATATGCAGATGATTTACTTCTTTATTTATCTGGTCATTACATCTTCTTTATGCTTACTGAATACTTGGTTGGAAACCAATGGTCCACACCTGTCAATTGACAAAAGCAACATAGTCTTATTTACTAGAATGCGTAAGCCTCCAGCAGTTACAGAAACATATGATAATATCTCTATGCCGCTTAAAAATCAAGTAAAATTTTTAGGTCTTGTTTTGGATACACATCTTACAGGTTTACCACACTGTGAGTATATAGCTGCCAAATGTGAAAGAAATATCAACATAATTAGATGTCTTGCTGGTGTTTGGTGGGGAGCTCATCTCTTTTCATTAAAACTACTGTACAACACCTTGATTAGAAGTGTATTGAACTATGGGACCTTTTTGCTGGAACTTGCTAATGTTACTGGTCTTAAGAAACTGGAAATTGTTCAGTCTAAGGCACTTAGAGTAGTTTCAGGTGCAATGAAAAGCAGTCCTATTAATTGTCTTCAGGTGGAATGTGGAGACCCCCCGCTTCATTTGCGACGTAATTTTTTAGCTGATAGATTTATGGCTCGGTGTTTGCAATTTACATATCATCCTTTGCGAAATACACTTTCCATTCTCTCTAAATAAGTTGCTTCATCCACTTACTGGAGGCACAAATATACTCCGTGTTTAGTTAAAAGCTTTAGAAAATACAATTTAATTGAAGCTCCTTGCCACCAATCTCAATTTCTTACTATATATCATTGTAATTACAGTTAATTAATTATGGCACCAAACATTCATTATAACCTTAACATTTACCGAGATGAATTATGTCATTACATTAACTTAAACTTTACTATGGATAGAGACTTTATGGGCTGTCAGCTCCTGTTTACAGATGCTTCGAAACATGGAAGAAACTCATGTGTGGGAGTAGGTGTATACCACTCCCAGTATAATGTCGTCCAAAAAATAAAGCTCCCACCCGAATCATCTGTATTTACGGGAGAATGTTACGGTCTATTCAAAGCTGTCGAATATATACTCCTTATGAGCTTAAGGAATTCACTCATTTTAACTGATGCAAGGAGTGCCTTATAATCTTTGGCCAGATTTCTTTTCTATTATCATAATTCTTTTATTATATTTGAAACACGTGAACTCCTTCACAGATGTTCTAATAAGGGATATTCAGTGCATTTTGCGTGGATACCCTCACATTGTGGCATTTTAGGTAATGAGAGAGCAGACCAGTTAGCTAATGATGCCGTATTATGTGGAGACGTTTTTCCGTACTAAAAAAACTCCCAAGATCTGGCTGCTCTGCCCAGGGTTTATCTACAGGAATCCTGGGGTCAGCTTTGGTCAGGGCAATCAGTGCAAGGTAAATTTTAACGTACTTTCCAGTCATCCATTCCTGTAAAACCTTGGTTTAGCAAGTACAAGCTAAGCAAACAGATTTCAACCATATTCATACGTATGCGATTGGGTCATGTGTGCACTCCAGCTAATCTTGCCAGGCTTGGCATTGTGCAGAGCCCTGAGTGTGAATGTGACGCTGAGGTGGGAGATCTGAACCACTTTATTTTTGCCTGCCCCCTTTATGACCACTCCTCACTTTTCCAAAGCCTTATTATAAATTACAATAGACTATTTTCAAAATTAAAATAGTTGCGATTAGATATTGCCAGGCAACTCTGCAGAAATATTTTCTATTATAACGTATCATTCATGAAAATTAAGTTTAATAAAAATGAATTAACTGCAAATTTTTGCAGAAGAATCTTAGACTATAAATAAAATACTACGTCCATAAGGTACATTTCGAAAAAAGCGCGAGAATTGTCGAATTTGGCGGTCGTGATTTTTCTTTCGGATTTTTTAAATAATACAAAACTTTTGGAGATAAGTTGTGTAGATTTATGTAGATATTGATTAGGCTAGTTAATATTATTGTTTGTGTTTATATTTCTCAACATTTAAAAACCACCGCCAATCATAATAGATGGAGTTAAGAACTACCAAACGTTCTACGACTCTCTAACTGAAACAATACCAGCTGAATCATTTAACGCTAAAATGATGAATGGCGATTGTGTGAAGGTGAACTCCAAAACAGAAGACTCTTATAGAGTAATTGCCAGGCTTTTGACAGAAAAAGACCACCATTGGCATTCGTACTAAAATAAGCAGGCTAGACCAATTAAAGTTGTTGTGAAGAAATTACATTCCTCTTGCCAACCTGATCGTATCAAAGACGATCTAACATCACAAGGACTGAAAATAGAAAAAGTAGACAACAAATTGAGCTGGAAGAGTAAAGAACCACACAATATGTTTGTTTTATCATTTAATAATGATGAAGATGTCAACAAAATCTATGGCATAAAGTACATTTCAGGGTGTAAAATTAAAGTACACCCACTCAAAAATCCAAAACTCATTCCCCAATGCAAGAGATGCCAAGTGTATGGGCATACTCATAAATATTGCAGAAAAGAGCCCAGGTGTGTAAAATGCACTGGCAAGCATCTTACAGCCAACTGTACCAAATCTCCGCAAGAGAAGCCAAAATGTGTTCACTGTGGTCTTCCTCACCCTGCCAACTATAGGGGGTGTGAAGTAGCTAAACAGATACAAATTATGAAAAATAAAAATATTAAAAAGAAACTTGTGGGACCAACTATCCAGCAATCTCTTCCTCTCCAAAATCATGAGAAACAGGCACATAAAGCAAGTGTCCAGTCAACTGCAAAACCCTTGCAAGTAACCAACACTGGATCCTATGCGGAAGCTGCAAAACAAAGATCACAGCCCTTGAATCTAGAGGACAAGATTAATCAGATCTTAAAGTGTATTACCTCATTTGACAAGAGATTAGAGAAACTAGAATACAGCACTAAAACAGCTGTTTTACATAATTCAAAATGATTAATACTCTCAAGATAATGGCGTGGAACTCTAACGGGCTCCTCAAACATCAAAATGAGTTGCAGGCGGTCCTAGACACAGAAAATATAGACGTGTGTTTGGTCTCCGAAACGCACTTCACTAAGCAATCTTTTGTAAAATTAGAGGATACATGGTATATAATTCGCTCCACCCTGACAACTCTGCCAGAGGAGGTAGCGCGGTTATAATCAAAGACAACATTAGTCACTACGTGCAGTGTAAATATGAAGAACAAGACATTCAAGCTGTGGCAATATCTGTTAAAACCCAATATTCTTATGTGTCTATTGCAGCCATATTCTGTCCTCCACGGCATATGATAACTAAAGAGCGATATTTACATCTCTTTGAACTATTAGGCCAGAGACTTATCCTAGGCAGCTCTTAAGTGCGGTTAAAGAAACACATTCAGAAGTTATGAGCACGGGTAAACCAACGTACTGGCCCACTGACCACCAGAAAAAACCGGATCTTATAGATTTTTTCATATGCAAAAATATATCCGCCAACTACGTCAGTTTGGTGGAATGTTTTAATATGAACTCGGACCACTCTTCGATTATACTAATGCTTAGTCAAAAAGTCCTACTCAAAGAAAGCCACTTAACCTGGGTTAATAAGTTTACAGATTGGAAAGGTTTTGCCCTTGATCTAGATAATATTATCGACCTTAAAACTCCGATAAAAAAGCAAGATCAGCTTGACACAGAAGTAAACAAATATATTGTTAATATCCAACAATGTGCGTGGAATAATTCACCGCAATTAAAACGGAAAATATAAGGGGTTTATCTATCCTAAGGCGATTGTAGATTTACTATCTGAGAAAAGGAAACAAAGGAAGCTTTGGCAGCAAACAAGGTGCCTGAGGGATAAAACATCACTAAATAGCCTAACTAAACGGTTAAAGAGGAAAATTCTACAGTTTGAGGATGAATCTCTGAATACCAACCTTCTGCAGCTAACCAATGACAAATCAATTGATTACTCCCTTTGGAAAACAACAAGAAATCTCAAAAGGTCAATTATACAAGTACCGCCCATCAGAGATAGCGACGGAAAATGGGCCATAAGCAATGACCAAAAAACGTTAAGGTTTGCTCAACACTTAGAAGAGACTTTTCAACCCAATGAAAGCTCGATAGAAATACTTGAGAGTGAAAGATTGCCACAAAACCAAAGAATTAAGCTTGTGACTCCTAAAGAAGTCATGAGAGAAATCCAAAATAACATTAGCTCGAAAAAGTCTCCGGGTTACGACCTTATTACAGGGGAAATTCTAAAACACCTCCCACGCAAAGCCATAGTAAAGCTGACCAAGCTTATCAATGCTGCATTTACGAGTATCTTAAAATATGTACCTGAGCCATGGAAGGTCGCTGAAGTCATTATGATTGCTAAGCCTGGAAAACCACCCCATGAAGCATCATCATATCGACCTATTTCTCTGTTGCCCGTGTTATCAAAGCTATTCGAAAAACTGTTATTGAAACGATTAAAACCAATAATAGAAGATAAAGACCTTATTCCAAATCATCAATTTGGCTTAAGGGAAAAACACTCAACAATAGACCAGGTACATAGAATAACCAATATCATTGAAAAAACACTTGAAAATAAGGGAGTCTCCGCCACCGTGTTTTTAGATGTCGCGCAAGCTTTTGACAAAGTTTGGCATAAGGGTCTAATATTCAAGCTCAGACGTATGCTACCAGAATTTGCAGATATTCTAGAGTCTTATATAACTAATAGAATGTTTAGAATACGGCAAGAAGACGCATATTCCGAGCTAAAAGCTATTAAAGCTGGGGTACCTCAAGGAAGTGTGCTAGGCCCAATTCTGTACTTGTTATACACATGCGACATCCCAGAACTGGCAAACAACACCATTGCGACCTTTGCAGATGATACTGCAATTATGGCTACCGGATCAAGCCACAGAGAAGCAGTAGAAAAAGTTCAACTAGCTGTGAACAAAGTTTATGACTGGACAAAAAAATGGAAGATCAAACTGAATGAGTCAAAATCAATTCACATTGACTTCACAAATAAACACTTGGACTATCACCCAATCTACATAAATGGCATGCAAGTGCTTTATGCTAATAGAGCCAAATACCTTGGCATAACTCTCGATGCCAAGTTGCGTTGGAAAGCTCATGTCAAAAAGAAAAGACAGGAACTCGACATACGTTATAAAAGTATGTATCGGTTACTCGGAAGGAAATCCTGTCTATCAATACATAATAAACTAACCATATATAAGCATATACTGATGCCAATTTGGACGTATGGTATCCAACTTTGGGGCTGTACTAAACTAAGCAATGTCAAATTAATCCAACAATTCCAAAATAAAGTGCTCAGGGATGCTGTGAATGCACCCTGGTACATAAGAAATGACGATCTTCACCGTGACCCTAAAATGGAATTCGTCACCACCATCATCCAAAAATTTGCTGAAGCCCACGAACACAGACTTCATCGACTCTAGACTAGACTAGACTCTAGTCTGATATATTTGTAAAAACACTATGTTCATGTGTTATAAATAAAGCAGAGCATTGTCACTATTATTCATTCACTTTGTACACTACACTAATTCAAAGGTTTAGTTCTTTTTAGCCTACGCACTAAGTCTGTATTGTCTAGCAGCTGGATAGCCTCAACATTCACGTGTCGATGAAGTCTGTGTTCGTGGGCTTCAGCAAATTTTTGGATGATGGTGGTGACGAATTCCATTTTAGGGTCACGGTGAAGATCGTCATTTCTTATGTACCAGGGTGCATTCACAGCATCCCTGAGCACTTTATTTTGGAATTGTTGGATTAATTTGACATTGCTTAGTTTAGTACAGCCCCAAAGTTGGATACCATACGTCCAAATTGGCATCAGTATATGCTTATATATGGTTAGTTTATTATGTATTGATAGACAGGATTTCCTTCCGAGTAACCAATACATACTTTTATAACGTATGTCGAGTTCCTGTCTTTTCTTTTTGACATGAGCTTTCCAACGCAACTTGGCATCGAGAGTTATGCCAAGGTATTTGGCTCTATTAGCATAAAGCACTTGCATGCCATTTATGTAGATTGGGTGATAGTCCAAGTGTTTATTTGTGAAGTCAATGTGAATTGATTTTGACTCATTCAGTTTGATCTTCCATTTTTTTGTCCAGTCATAAACTTTGTTCACAGCTAGTTGAACTTTTTCTACTGCTTCTCTGTGGCTTGATCCGGTAGCCATAATTGCAGTATCATCTGCAAAGGTCGCAATGGTGTTGTTTGCCAGTTCTGGGATGTCGCATGTGTATAACAAGTACAGAATTGGGCCTAGCACACTTCCTTGAGGTACCCCAGCTTTAATAGCTTTTAGCTCGGAATATGCGTCTTCTTGCCGTATTCTAAACATTCTATTAGTTATATAAGACTCTAGAATATCTGCAAATTCTGGTAGCATACGTCTGAGCTTGAATATTAGACCCTTATGCCAAACTTTGTCAAAAGCTTGCGCGACATCTAAAAACACGGTGGCGGAGACTCCCTTATTTTCAAGTGTTTTTTCAATGATATTGGTTATTCTATGTACCTGGTCTATTGTTGAGTGTTTTTCCCTTAAGCCAAATTGATGATTTGGAATAAGGTCTTTATCTTCTATTATTGGTTTTAATCGTTTCAATAACAGTTTTTCGAATAGCTTTGATAACACGGGCAACAGAGAAATAGGTCGATATGATGATGCTTCATGGGGTGGTTTTCCAGGCTTCGCAATCATAATGACTTCAGCGACCTTCCATGGCTCAGGTACATATTTTAAGATACTCGTAAATGCAGCATTGATAAGCTTGGTCAGCTTTACTATGGCTTTGCGTGGGAGGTGTTTTAGAATTTCCCCTGTAATAAGGTCGTAACCCGGAGACTTTTTCGAGCTAATGTTATTTTGGATTTCTCTCATGACTTCTTTAGGAGTCACAAGCTTAATTCTTTGGTTTTGTGGCAATCTTTCACTCTCAAGTATTTCTATCGAGCTTTCATTGGGTTGAAAAGTCTCTTCTAAGTGTTGAGCAAACCTTAACGTTTTTTGGTCATTGCTTATGGCCCATTTTCCGTCGCTATCTCTGATGGGCGGTACTATTATACAAGTACCGCCCATCAGAGATAGCGACCTTTTGAGATTTCTTGTTGTTTTCCAAAGGGAGTAATCAATTGATTTGTCATTGGTTAGCTGCAGAAGGTTGGTATTCAGAGATTCATCCTCAAACTGTAGAATTTTCCTCTTTAACCGTTTAGTTAGGCTATTTAGTGATGTTTTATCCCTCGGGCACCTTGTTTGCTGCCAAAGCTTCCTTTGTTTCCTTTTCTCAGATAGTAAATCTACAATCGCCTTAGGATAGATAAACCCCTTATATTTTCCGTTTTAATTGCGGTGAATTATTCCACGCACATTGTTGGATATTAACAATATATTTGTTTACTTCTGTGTCAAGCTGATCTTGCTTTTTTATCGGAGTTTTAAGGTCGATAATATTATCTAGATCAAGGGCAAAACCTTTCCAATCTGTAAACTTATTAACCCAGGTTAAGTGGCTTTCTTTGAGTAGGACTTTTTGACTAAGCATTAGTATAATCGAAGAGTGGTCCGAGTTCATATTAAAACATTCCACCAAACTGACGTAGTTGGCGGATATATTTTTGCATATGAAAAAATCTATAAGATCCGGTTTTTTCTGGTGGTCAGTGGGCCAGTACGTTGGTTTACCCGTGCTCATAACTTCTGAATGTGTTTCTTTAACCGCACTTAAGAGCTGCCTAGGATAAGTCTCTGGCCTAATAGTTCAAAGAGATGTAAATATCGCTCTTTAGTTATCATATGCCGTGGAGGACAGAATATGGCTGCAATAGACACATAAGAATATTGGGTTTTAACAGATATTGCCACAGCTTGAATGTCTTGTTCTTCATATTTACACTGCACGTAGTGACTAATGTTGTCTTTGATTATAACCGCGCTACCTCCTCTGGCAGAGTTGTCAGGGTGGAGCGAATTATATACCATGTATCCTCTAATTTTACAAAAGATTGCTTAGTGAAGTGCGTTTCGGAGACCAAACACACGTCTATATTTTCTGTGTCTAGGACCGCCTGCAACTCATTTTGATGTTTGAGGAGCCCGTTAGAGTTCCACGCCATTATCTTGAGAGTATTAATCATTTTGAATTATGTAAAACAGCTGTTTTAGTGCTGTATTCTAGTTTCTCTAATCTCTTGTCAAATGAGGTAATACACTTTAAGATCTGATTAATCTTGTCCTCTAGATTCAAGGGCTGTGATCTTTGTTTTGCAGCTTCCGCATAGGATCCAGTGTTGGTTACTTGCAAGGGTTTTGCAGTTGACTGGACACTTGCTTTATGTGCCTGTTTCTCATGATTTTGGAGAGGAAGAGATTGCTGGATAGTTGGTCCCACAAGTTTCTTTTTAATATTTTTATTTTTCATAATTTGTATCTGTTTAGCTACTTCACACCCCCTATAGTTGGCAGGGTGAGGA
This sequence comes from Orthosia cruda, assembly GCA_964057195.1. Lineage (NCBI taxonomy): Eukaryota > Metazoa > Arthropoda > Insecta > Lepidoptera > Noctuidae > Orthosia > Orthosia cruda. The sequence continues at coordinate 51,210,707 of OZ059827.1, forward strand.
AGACCACAGTGAACACATTTTGGCTTCTCTTGCGGAGATTTGGTACAGTTGGCTGTAAGATGCTTGCCAGTGCATTTTACACACCTGGGCTCTTTTCTGCAATATTTATGAGTATGCCCATACACTTGGCATCTCTTGCATTGGGGAATGAGTTTTGGATTTTTGAGTGGGTGTACTTTAATTTTACACCCTGAAATGTACTTTATGCCATAGATTTTGTTGACATCTTCATCATTATTAAATGATAAAACAAACATATTGTGTGGTTCTTTACTCTTCCAGCTCAATTTGTTGTCTACTTTTTCTATTTTCAGTCCTTGTGATGTTAGATCGTCTTTGATACGATCAGGTTGGCAAGAGGAATGTAATTTCTTCACAACAACTTTAATTGGTCTAGCCTGCTTATTTTAGTACGAATGCCAATGGTGGTCTTTTTCTGTCAAAAGCCTGGCAATTACTCTATAAGAGTCTTCTGTTTTGGAGTTCACCTTCACACAATCGCCATTCATCATTTTAGCGTTAAATGATTCAGCTGGTATTGTTTCAGTTAGAGAGTCGTAGAACGTTTGGTAGTTCTTAACTCCATCTATTATGATTGGCGGTGGTTTTTAAATGTTGAGAAATATATACACAAACAATAATATTAACTAGCCTAATCAATATCTACATAAATCTACACAACTTATCTCCAAAAGTTTTGTATTATTTAAAAAATCCGAAAGAAAAATCACGACCGCCAAATTCGACAATTCTCGCGCTTTTTTCGAAATGTACCTTATGGACGTAGTATTTTATTTATAGTCTAAGATTCTTCTGCAAAAATTTGCAGTTAATTCATTTTTATTAAACTTAATTTTCATGAATGATACGTTATAATAGAAAATATTTCTGTAGAGTTGCCTGGCAATATCTAATCGCAACTATTTTAATTTTGAAAATAGTCTATTGTAATTTATAATAAGGGGACTTAATTTTTTATTTACATATGTACATTAATATTTACAAACTAATATTAAAACTTAAATAAGAATAAAAATATGTACAATTACGGGGCGTCAAAAAATTCGTCCACATCGCTGTCAACAGGAAAAGTGCCCAGAAGGCTGGCAGCATTGCCACGTTGGATGGCAATGCTGATTCTTTGGCCAAAAAAAAGGCCAGCCCTCTGGTCTCGTGAAGAGTCGACCAACCGCTTGGCGATATCCCGAAATATTAGGTGTGCACTCGGACCCCATGGCCCTAGTGTTTCAACTAAATAATAATTTTTAATTAAATAAATTGTAATTTATATTTTACAGTTAACTCTGGATATTTTAAGTTTTTTAAGTGAATCCAGAGTCATTTTAAAGAAATCTGCTAAACCTGAGAGTTAGATGACGTTCTGAAGTTAAAAATGCGCGTGTTTACTCCTGAAGTCGTATATATTCCCCAATGTTAACGCAGTACTGGCCGTGCGCCCGCTCGGAGCCACATTCACATTTTGCAAAATGTTCTTTGATTTACATATGCTATTGCAGTTATGAAGAAATTATAGCAATCAATTTGTCTGTGTAAAAATATTTTTAAATGTTGAAGTCGTTTTGAAGGAGTATCCAAAAGTAGCGAAAAATATCGTTGTTTTAAAGCACTATTAGTTACACGAAATATTCACGTTCCACAAAATGTACATGAATCAATAACAATTTATTTATTTTTCAAATCTTTTATCCTAGCCATTACTAAGGAGCACCCTGTGAAATTAACCGTTTTACGGCACGTAAGCGGTGGAAGGCGCTGGTTCAACTAGTCGACGGCACGAACTATTTTCTGCGCGAGGTTAAGATGCATGCCATCTCATCCGACAACACGTGTGAATGAGATAGATGCTGTGATGAGCAGTAAGAAGCTAGTTCGCGTATGAATTAGTACTTTTGTAAATTTGTATCGAAATGGATGATGATTTAGGACGAAAACGAGCGCGCGATATTTTATAAGACCTTTGGGAGTCTAGATATCATGATAAAACTACTAAATGTATATTAAAAAAAAAAAAATTATTTGCATTGTTGAATTACTAATATATCCCTGTATAGAGGCCGTTTTGCAATTTTCGTTCTTCTTATGGTATTTATTTCCGCCCAATAGTGTTGAAATACGGAACTTTCGACGCTCATATCTTTCAAATATATATTTTTTTAACTTTTTTGTTTCCATACAGGGCTGGATAGTGATGCGACAAATTGATATAATTTTTTATTTTGAACGTACATCGTGAAACAGTGGAGTAATCGCTAGACTACGTTTGTATGGAAGAATGATCGACTAGTGTAACCTTAACTACGATTGGCATTGTATTATAGATACATACTTACAAGCGTCAGCTGTCACGCAGTATATCCTGTACATGTAGGTTGTATACGCATACGTAACTTCAAAGTAAAATGTGCGCAAGGCACGTTTCGCAGAAAAACGTAACGCTTTTCTTATAAACAGTATACGCTTTTATAACAAGTTGCCAAAGTCAGTTATAGAACGGACCGATGAAAAGTTCAAAAATCACAACAAACGTGTCCTTATTAAAAAAGCATATTATAAAATCAAGGACTACGTTGAAGATAAAAAAATTGGCTTTAGCTCCTTCTGCGCATGCGGCTTCCCTGGTAACTCATAAACGGCACAAATATTACGTCGCACGTTATATACGTCTCTAACAATTCTCAATCTCATTTTTTCATATTTTTTTTTTACTTCCTTTATTTGGACTTTTTACAATAGTTCGCAATCATCTTTATAGCCCTTTGCAAAGAATAGTTACAGCACTGATAACAACATTTATGCCACATGTTAAATTTAGTCTTGTTATATATATTTTTTTATTAACTTTGTATAGATTCTTTTACCGATTATTTTGTAAATGTGTGAACATTGTAGGCCTTCTAGATGTTAGTTAACATTTGTTTACTTTGTTATATATTATATAAACTTTTTTTTTTTTTTAGTTTCTTACGACTTATTGTCGGTAATGCTGTAACATGGAAATATTGTAAAACCAAAACATTTTTTTAAAAGAGTAACCATGGAGTTTCTTGCCGGTTCTTCTCCATAGGAAACGACCAACCCGAACCGTGTACCTTTTGTCGACGTTTTATAAGTGCCCATGTAGGCCTATGTAAAATAAAAAAAAATGATTTTGATTTTTTGAGAACCGGAGAACCTCATAAAATTTCAATACCGGGGGTAAATTTGATTTTATAACTACAATAAGTCCCTCTCACAGAGAGGAGGCCTGTGTCCCAGCAGTGTGAACATTGAACTGTTAACGATGGAGATACAACAAAAAAATAAAACTGATTGCAACTAGATTATGACCAGGCAACTTGCAGTAATCTATTCGACTATGACGAATTACTTATAAATATCAAATTTTATTTTTAAAAAACATGCAGATTTTTTCAGTAGTATCTCTTACTTTAGTTGCAGCACGAATTATACCAGCCGGTCTGTTCTGTAAAACTTAGATAAAGTTAGCCGTATAGTCCTATAGAGATTCCACCTATAGCTAGGGATTGGCTGCTAAATACGCATAAATATATCATATGCATTTAAAAATAACAAAATACAGGGACAAAAAGGTCGGTAAGGTATCTATATTTTTATCAAATTTCATCCAGATCCGTTTAGCCGTTTTGGCGTGTTTGAGTTTGGTACTCCATCATACATACACAAATCCATCCGTCTATCTATACTTTCGCATTTATAATAATATTAGCTTCTGCCAGCAGCTTCGCCTGCGTGAAAGTAGAAAATTATCCCGAGGAAACATATTCCCGGGATGAAAAGTATCCTATGTGCTATTCCTATGTGCTTTTTGTGCTATTTGTTATCTTTCTCTGTGCCAAATTTCATCCAGATCCGTCCAGCCGTTTGAGCGTTAAGAAGTAATAAATATACAAACACACAAACACACCCACAAACTTTTGCCATTTTCATATTAATATATATATATTATAGTATGATAGTAGAAGTAGATTGGTAAAAAATAGAGGCAACCATTTATAAACAAAAAATTATATGCGCAACTAAATACACACAGAATATACCGACACAGTTTCAGGCATTACTAAATTAGTCAATGCAACCTGTTAGTGCCACAAAACGTAGATAAATTTACGGTGGAATACGTTCTGTATAGTCGTAAATATGCCGAGGTCACCCAGGACGTGTTTGCAGTAAAGATATCGTTTGACATGGCACGTAAAGGTTGGTGCAAATATTAATAATTATCGCTTCATAATGATCCATTTGCAGGATCACTGGCGTTCATTAGAGTCTCTAAAGTGCAGTTGCACCAAAATTCTGTACAGGGCCTTTAATCTCACAATAGGTATCAGATGGATCTATAAAATTACACCTTATTTTTTTTTTCATGTGGTAAATCATCTAATGACTTCTCCCGCTCTGGGTGTTGATTTGGAGGGCGTGTCAGACTTTTACTGACTAAAACCCATCCGTGTTCCTTCAGTGCCTTGTGCCAGGGCCGCGGTAACTCAAATATTTAAAATTATTACACTGTGTACATTTTATCTATGTCAATAAAATTATTACTTGTACAAATAAAAACACATCAGGCTAAATAAGACATGAAATTCAGTTCCACGCAAAGGTTGATTGCTATGGAGAAGAACGGACAAGAAACTCCACGCTTACTCTTAAAAAGAAAGTGTTTTTCAATATTTACATACATACATTAATTCATATAAGAGAAGACAAGGCACCTAGTATGACACTACTATACTACGTAAAGTAATGAAATTAAATAAACACCGTAACAGTATGTGAGTCCATTTCTTAAACAAAAAGAGAAAAAGCAATACAATAATTATATGAATTTAAAAATCAACCAGTTTTATTTTGTCTACACTAATGCCCTATGGAGCAGGACCTGCATGTTTTTACTTCATGTTTTCATTTTATTAAGCTATTGCATAGCTTCTATCGCGGGCCTTGAGCGTGGAGACCGAATCCAGAAATTCCGTAACGAAGATAACCTAACACCCCCCACTCCGACCGGCACAGCGGTGATATTTTTTATAAGGTTTTTGAATTTGATTTTGCGGGGGGAGTTAAACGGTTAAGGGGGGGGGGGGGTTAATCCTATCTTGACCTCTGACCTGTTTCTGTGACAATGGTGATCAATGTGGACCTTGTGCTAATGAGAATAAGGGTCACTTTTGCTTATCAAAGAAAAGCGACCTTATTTCAATGTGAATAAGGGTCACTTTATATTTTTGTTTTGTTTTTCAGAATTTTATTAATCGGTAATAAATGGAGGTTTGGAAAAAAGAAAAAATAGTGAAAATAAAAAAGAAAAATTAATTAATAATAAAAAAAAAAAATGGTGGTTTTGCAACTCTATACAATTCGACATTCAGACGCATTTTCAAGGACTGGATCTAGAATAAATGCTATGCAATTGCTTTACCGCGGCAGTCCCCGAGTGCCACACGTCTTTTTTAGTCTTTACTCTTATGCTGCGTATACCTGCAAATCATATACCAACAAACTCAGGTCTATTAACGCCAAGTTGGCTATCCTCAAGTATAAACTTCCCTTCCACACGCTACGCATGGTATATCTCGCTCTGGCAGATTCCGTCATAAGCTATGGCCTAACTAGTTACGGACGTTCCTACAAAACTTATGTAGATAATATATATAGACTACAACTAAGTATGCCTAAGTAAGACTATTGTACCAAAGAATATTAAACTTAAATATAAAGATGATGAGTACGGACTATTTAAATATTGTAAAATTGTGTCAGTCTTTGTTAAATTCAGGTCGGCAATTATCTTGGATAAATTCAATAATATTAGCTCCTTAACTTTAAATAATAGACCAATACAGTTACGTGATCTGGATTACCTGCCAATATATAAACTACCTAAAACTGTAAATGTGTATGGCACGAGAACGTGGGAATATATACTATCTGATACTCTGAATAACATTCCTAAAACTGTGCAGTCAAATATTGTCACTAGAACATATAAAAAAAAATATATACCTTAAAAATATTATACTACTGGTGACATCACATCTTAAGTTTTAAGTGTGTATATGTATATTGTTTACTTATTTTAGTAATATGCGGTGCGAGTTTGCTTCCTCCACTTTGTCACCATAAACCTTTTAAGGTTTTAGACAAGTGTTATGCTGTACAATAAGTGTAATTAAATGTATTGAAAAATAAAAGAAAAATAATATTCTGCGTTTTTCATTATGTGTGCACCAGGCGTAAAAAAGTAAACATTATGCTGTTCCATGGCGACAAATGTATGTAGGCGTTCGTAAATTTATGTAGACAGCAAAAGGAAATAATAAAGTCAATCTTACTTATAGTGGCGCCCGGCACGGGACACTTGCGATGTGATTATTCTGGTCCTATTCAGGATTTATGAGCAGAGCCATGGGTCGTTGTACACGTTCATTTTGTTAAAAAATAGCTAGTGAAGTTTCTTGATAAAATAATTTCTAAAAGTAAGAGTGGCGCCCAGCACGGGACACTTGCGATGTGAATATTCAGGAGCAATTCAGGATTTATGAGCAAAGCTGTGGTTCTATACGCGTTCAGTTTGCAGAAAGAATGCAAATGAAGTTTTTTGATTAAATAATTTATAAGTGATATTGGCGCCCAGTATGGGACACTTGAAATTTGAATATTATCTACGAGTGGAATGTGAAATTACAAGAGTGATTAGGGAATTATAAGTGTATTTAATATTCACGCGTAGTATCCTGAATCAGAATCAGAATCAGAACTTTATTTGTAAAACATAGGTTACACAGCCGTGTGTGGGATGTTACAACATGAAAGAGACTCTCTATGTTTTACCATGAGGCGTACAAATATGATTTTAAATATCCAGTATAATTGATTACTGATACAATAAATTAATAATAGAAGAGCCAGAATACACACAAACACATTTCTGAATCAACATCATAATAAACGCAACAATTAAAAACATCTCCACAATTTCAATAAGTAAATTCTACAGTACATGTCAATTAGTTCAGTATCCAAATGTTAAATGTCATATAATAATCAATCCATCATAAAACGCAAATTTAAACAATAATACAGAGTGGACAATAATAAATTAAAAAAAAAAAGTCAGATTCTAAAATGAGGAGTCAAAAAAAGAAAAAAAATTACAATATAAGATGTCAAAATAAATTACAGTAAAAAAAATATAATAATAATACTCAGAAATGTCAATATTTCAAAAAACAAAATATAGTAATAATAAGAACGGAACTACCACATTGATTAAAACACAATTTTTTCCTTCAGAAATTCAGAAACATTATAATAGGATTTACTTATAAGAAACTTCTTTAAGTGGCTTTTAAAAAGATTAATGTTTAAGACTTTAATTGTTTCTGGTATGTGATCATAAATAATAGGTGCCATACAAAAAACACTATTATGCATCAGTGCAGTTTTGGACTGTCTCGAGCATAACATATTGACATTTCGTCGACTCCGGCTATTTCTATCTGAAAGCTTGGGAAACAGATTTGGGTTGGTTTTCACAAATACTGCAACTTCAAATATGTACATACACGGTAATGTCAGTATTTTACATTCAACAAAAAAAGGTTTGCAAGTGTCCGTAGATTTTAACCCGAACATTGCCCTCATGCACTTTTTTTGGGTTTTAAATATCAGCTCCCTATTGGTTGAGTTGCCCCAAAAAATAACACCGTATCTTAATATTGAACCAGCCATGCCATGATAAGCTGTAACAATAGCGTCCGTCCCTATGACTGGCGCAAGTTTATATAAAGCGTAAGCAGACTTGCTAAGTCTCTTCGCCAAATCTACCGTGTGTGCCTTCCAATCTAGTCGTTGGTCTATGGTTAAGCCAAGGAATTTCGTTGTGTTAATTTGATTTATTTTGTTGTTTTCGTAGTGTATATTCATAGTCAAATTCTTGCGTTGGTTGAATGCCATTAATTTGGTCTTGTCTATATTTATCTTTAGGTTATTGTTATTTAGCCATTTTATTATTGAATTTATAGTATTAGTAATGTCATTATGATAATTTAGTTTGTCTTTACAGTCAATCGTAACGGTGCTGTCGTCGGCAAAAAGTGTCATCTGATGTTTTGTCACTTTTGGCAGATCATTTATATAGAGTATAAATAGAGGGGGGGGCAAGCACGGTCCCTTGTGGCACACCATATGTGACTGTTCTATCATGCGACCGATATACTATTTCGTTTTTTGTTTTTGGATCTACCCGTGTAATTTCCACATACTGTATACGATTTGTTAGATATGACTCGATAAGCTGTAGGATATTGCCTCTTATTCCGTAAGCGTATAATTTATTTAGTAGGATATTGTGGTCTACGTAGTCAAAGGCTTGAGTCATATCACAGTAGATGGAACTCACAGGTATATTTCGGTCAACATTTGTGATTACTTTATTCAAGAAGTCATATATGGCCATATTAATGGTTTTGTTTTTTCTGAAGCCTTTTTGTTCTTCCATCAAGATGTCTTGTTTGACTAAATATTTATAAATTTGTTCATATATGTATTTTTCAAGTACCTTTGAAAATATAGGAACAAGTGCAATAGGCCTGTATGATTCCGCTTTATTTTTATCGTTTTTTTTGTGCAGTGGTTTCACTACAGCAGTCTTGAGTTCGGTCGGATATATAGCTCGTGTTATGCATAGATTCATTATGTAACTTAAATGACCGCTAATGATGTCGGACACATATTTTACTATTTCTGTAGATATACCGTCATGTCCTACGCTCTTAGTATTTTTTAAAGATTTGATTATCCGTTTTATGTCGTCTTCGTGGCTAGGTGCCATAAACATCGAACTTTTTGGTTTGGATATGTTTGAGGTGACTTGTACACCGGTATTAAAAACAGGTTTAATTTTGTCAATGAAAAAGTCGTTAAAAATATTAGCTATATCACGGGGATCTGTTATATTTTTATCATCCATTTTAATGTTAGCAATTGTGTTTTTAGGCAATTTTGGTTTTGACTGGTTTATGATCTCCCATGTTGCTTTTGATTTGTTTACTGCCGATTTGATTTTATATGTGTTTTGAGCACTATTAGTTAATTTTACTATTCGCTTGTAGGTATTGGTATATGCATTAAGTTTTATTTTATTTACGTCATTTCGGTTCAGACGGTAACTCCACAAAAGTGCCCTCTTCTTTTTACTGCAGGCTCTAATTCCTCGCGACACCCATTGAGGTCGTTTGTGTAACTTTATTTTTATTCGTTTTAATGGGAAGCACAGACGATAGAACATGGCAAAAGTCTCCATAAATAGGCTGTAAGCTTTATTCGGATCATCGCATTGATAAATATCAGAAAATGAGCTGTTATGTAGACATTGTCTAAATTTTTTCATATTTTCCAAACTATAGTCCCGTCGTTTTACATACCAGTGATTTATATGGAAAGTCCCTCCTACAGGGCACTTCAATATTTGACAGGTGTGATCTTACAAAGCAAACTCAACCACTTCAGCTTTGCATTTAGTACCAAGATTATGAGCAAAGTTGTCAATACAAGTGTTACTTGTTAACCTGGTAGGTTGGTTGATTGCTAACTTTAAATTAAAATTAAGAAGCAGACATTCTAGATCAGTGCATATATTGCTACGTTTTAATGTATCAATATTGAAATCACCGCATATCACAATATGTTGATTTTGTTTCTTTGTTAATATCAGTAATAATTTTTCCAAGCGTTCAAAAAATATAGTCAAGTTACTAGTTTTTGGGATTCTGTAAATACAGACGACAATGGTGTTTGATTGGGTTAATTTAATAGCACAACATTCAAATGACAAACTCATTGCTAGTTTATTTATATCAGGCAAAGCTACCCACTGAAGTCCCTTTTGAACCAAGATACATGTACCACCTCGTTTTGCTTCTGTTCTACTAAAACACGCAGCCAGATTATAGTTTGGAATAGTCAGAAAATCTTCATAGCCTGACATAATGAAGTGTTCAGAAATACAGATGACGTCAATGTTAACATTCTTCGTGGTAAGTTCTTCTAGGCACACAGTAAGAGCATCTGATTTATTTAGAAGTCCTGCTATGTTTTGATGTAAGATATGTAAATAATTTTCATAGAAATAACTGGTTACTCGGAAATTCGTTAGTTTGGTACAGGTCCTTTACATTGGTTTGTTAAATTTCCATTCCATTTGGTTTGTCCTGATAAATTGATTTCTAATACACGGTTGGCGCCCAACGTGGGACACTTGATACGTCAGTATTCACTGTATAACGAATGAAGTGAAGTTTCTTAATAACGTCAATAGTTGAGTATTATTCATAAACTTGATTTTTTAGCACGAAAACGACTGCAGCTGAATTTTAATAATATTTAAAAAAAAACCTTTGAACGGAAAAAGTCTAAAGCTCTATCCACACATATCAGGGACGTGCCCGGGACGTGACACGGCCGGGCCCAATCATTGAAGTTTTGTCACTGGCCCGTGCACGGCCCGCGCACGGATGTGTGTGAACGAGTGCATATAAAATGTACACAACGATATTTTTTTGCCCCTGACAGGGCACGGTCCATCCACGACTAGGCTCCAGAAAGGCTCGACGCAATTCGATTTATATTCAAGTTCAAGTTCAAGTTATTTATTTCATAACAAAAATTACATTTGTGTCGAAATATTAGCACAGTAGGTACATAAAAAGAAGCAACATAAGAAAAAATACAACACAAGCAACCTCGTTCCTCACCCATCATCGCAGTTAGAACATATATCCAAATCAAAAAAATAAATAAAAATATACTAACCTTACAAACATTAATATTCATATTAATACAGAGCAAAGTCCCTTGCAAAAATTTACAAAAATACATTCAATGTCAAATATTAAGTACAAAACAAAAAAAAAACACACTTAAAACAAAGTCAAAAAGATCTAAAAAACTAGTTTTAAGGTCTTTGTCATTACAAAATTCGTCAATGCTATAATAAGCTTTAATAATTAACAAAGCCCTAAGTTTACATTTAAACATGTTCACAT